>JAJTTP010000041.1:0-64892 GCA_023313575.1 Eutypella sp. D-1
ATATTATACAATTAGTTTTATAGAGCGTGAAGTTAAGAAGAATAATAGTATAATATATAGATCTTTAATTAAGAACGGTTATTCTATGTTTATGTTAGAGATCTTCAGAGTATTGTGATCCACAGACATGGTAAATTGAAAGAGAAACAATACTATATTGATACACTTAAACCCTCGAGTAATAATATTTAAAAACTGCTGGTTCATTAAAGGGGTTTAAACATAGTGAAGCTACTAAAAAGGCTAATAAGTGAAACTAATAAGAATTCTATAGTTTTAGAGGAAGTTAGGTTAAAATTGCTGAAAACCCTATCTAAGGGTGTAAGAATTCTAGTGAGAAATAATGAGGACGGAGAGGTCCAATCTTTTGTATCTATTAGACAAGCCGCCAAATTTATAGGAGTTCAACCAAGCCATGTGGCTAAACAGTTAAGGGAAGATAACTTTTACTTAGGTAGAGGGTACTTCGTATATAGCTCTAAGACTATTCTGGAAGATATTTTAAAAAGTGAAAGTTATTTATCAGCTATAGCTAAAGGTAACGGTGGATACACTAAGCACACTGAAATCTCCCGTGAGTTAATGCGAAAGGCCCATTTAGGTAATAAATTATCTCCAGAAATGAAGGAAAAGTTATCATTAAATAGTAAGAATGCTAAACAAGTATTGGTGGTAAATAATGAGACACTTGAAACATACGAGTTTGCTTCAATTACTGCTGCAGTAAAAAAATTAGGAGTAGATGACTCTTATTTCCGAAAATGTTTAAAAAATAATAGACCATGTAAGGGTTACACTATAACTCTAAAGTCTAAGGATGAATAGATTTGGTTTTTATGGTTATTCGCGACCTCCGGTTAAATAAAAAAATCCAAACTAAAATCTAAATCTTCTTAATTGTATTGTTTATATTGTTTAAGATTTTAGTTTGGATTTTTTTTAAACACCTCTGGTGGTTTGTTTTACTTTTTATTGGGGCGGTATTGTAGCATATTAAGTAAACCAACTCCGCTTCGCACAAATGAGAGGTTGATATATATATATGAGTTATAAAATTCGAATAGGTAAGTGGGAGGTTGGGTGGATGAATATAAAGATAGGATAGCTTACTTCTGCTCCGCTGCCTAATATGAGACGGCTCCTTAAAGTCTGATCCATATCCCTTCGGGATCAGGATAAGTCAAGGCTAGTAAATTAGGGGTCGCTTCGCGGTAAAACCGGGGAGGTTCTTTTTTTTCTTCCGCAGGCAGAAAATGTTGTTAGTCCTAGTTTGATTTTTTTGACTTCGTTCTGCCTGCGGAGGACTTTTTCTTTTTTCATACTTAAACTATTCTGAGGAGACTCATGGGTGTTCAAGTCACCCCTTAGGTAGGATTTCTCGCGGAATCCTTAGACACAATTAAATCCAATCTAAACTAAACCCTCATTTTCTCTAGGTATTAAATAAATATGTCATACGGTGGATTTTCGAGAAGAAAGGGCTGTAAAAAAATCTGTATATGAACTAATTTAATTTAGAGCTTCCTAAATTTTTATTTATGTCATATTCCATATCCCATATCCCATATCCATCAGGTAGATTTTTCCCAGGGATCAGGTAAATATTTACCGCGCTTCTGTAGGCGTAGCCACCGAAGGATATGGGATATGGATCAGGTAAAAATTTACCTGAAGTTGGCTAACGAAGTATGCGTAGGCTGCGCCTTAGCCTAATAAAAAAGCAAGCTCTCCTGTAGCTTCGCGTACCCCCCCCCTGGGGGTCGCTGATCCGAAGGATATGGGTTGCTTCTGTAGGCGTAGCCACCAAAGGATATGGGGGATTACGAAGGGATCAGGGGTTTTTTTTTCTTTTACCCCGTCTTATAACGGAGATATTGATTTAGCTACCCTTAATACTAAATCTACGGGGCAAGTATATAATATATATGCGATAAGGGATATATATATATGAGCTGTGTCGATCTTATTTATACAAAGTGGTTGGGTCACAAGTTCAACCGAGTATCCTTAAAAATGTTACAAAGTTGGTCAATGTAAGAAAAGTAGAAATTACTCTGCTCTTTAGTATTAAAAATTTTAGAACTAATCCATGATGTTCATAGTAACTTGAATTAAGGCCCTTGTATAGTGAATAATGTTAAATGAGTAGTATAAAAAAAAATTAGTAGCATTATGAGCGTTATTGAGGGATAAAATCCCGATACCTCCGGGATACAGGTGCAATATCTGCCTGCGTCTAAAAGTTCAAATTTCAAGGGTTTATGTTGAAATTATAAAGTTACCTGTTGTATATTTATTGTCTAAGGGGCATTCTAATATTAATATATATGTATATATAAATTTAAGCAGTCACAATAAAGTTTATTTTTTTAATCCATATCCTAATCCTTATCCCTCTGGGATAGGTATAGCGCGACGAAGTCGCGCGCGAGCTAGGGGTCGCTTCTGTAGGCTACGCCTACGCCTATGCTTCGCTAATCCCAAGGATAATGGGGGGGGGGCATGGTTTAATGGTAAAACAGGAACTTTGCAAGTTTCTTATCTCTGTTCGATTCAGAGTGTCTCCACCTTTACTATACTTTGAATATAACATAATTATGTTAAGGTAAATATACCAAAAAGCTAAAATAGGTAGTATTTTCGTGAAGGAAGTAGTCGCCCACTTTGTGAGCGCAGAGACTAAAAACCAAAGTAAAAATTAAATCCGCTTCGCATAGTAATATATCAAATAAAGGTCTTCCATACCCCTCTGGTGAAATTTACCCAGGAGCGAAGCGTCTTATATTTTACTTTTTATTTTTAACCGCGGATAAACAAAGTTTATTTAAATTTAGTGGCTAACTGAGTACGCCTCTAAAAAGTAGGTAGGTTATAGGAAGATATAAAAGATTCGTGGTCCTCCTTTATTTTTTTATTATTTTTAGTAATAAATTCGCGAGCTCTGAATTATTAATCTTTCATTTAATAAATATAACTCTAATAATTTTTTTCGCACCGCTTATTTTTTTTAGTGCGTGGGCTCTGTAAGACGCCCCTTTTTTCAATAAAAAAAAATGAACTTGATCTTTTTTATATAATTGAGTATTTGACTTTTTATTTTTTTTCCGGGTGTCGTATGTTTCGCTACTCGTAGATTAATAAAAAACAGGTATTTAGTTTCCAATATTTAAATAAGCTTAATAAGCTCAATTGGTTGAGCAGAGATTTGAAGTGTCTTTGGTTATAGGTTCGAGTCCTATCTTAAGCAACAGATGTGCTGGAATGGTAGACAGGCTCTACTTAGGATGGAGGGGCGTAAGCCGTATAAGTTCAAGTCTTATTATCTGTATATTTTTAATTAAGGGGTCGCTTCTGTAGGCGTAGCCACCAAAGGATATGGGGTATTTAGTCAGCATACTTCTGATTTTCGCGACCTTCGGTCTCCCTCCGTATCCCCATCGGGGATGGGGGCCCCCTCCCTAGGGGAACGGAGGTTCAGAAAATATAGCGCTTGATATGAATAAAAAAAATAACATAAATCTAATACCTTTTGAAAATTGTTTTTTATCGGGTCGCTTATGATCCCTGCCTACGAAGTTAGAGCTAGGTATACAAATACAAAAAAAAATCTAAATCTAAATATGAACGATCTTTTTAATATTCTTGAATATTTGGATTTTTTTTTTTCCTTTAGTGGACAGGGATTTATTACTACGCTGAATTACATTATACCTTCAGATAATGTTAGAAGGCGGTTCCAAATACGAATTCAAAGATAATGTACAAATTATTAAAGGTATTGGAGTTCTAGTTTTGTATGGGAACGGATAAATTCTTAGTGAATTTAATTCTATAAATACGTGTGCTGCTTATTTAGGTATATCAGATCAAACCGTTAGAAGTATATTGCGTGACGGTCAATCTATCAAGTTTGACTCAAGATTAGTGTCTGTTAAACCAAAGTAGCTAACGTTGATTGGCTCTACTAGTAGTTTGTGTTGTAGCTAGTCGCAGATTTAGTAGTCGTAAAAAAATCAAAGGGTCAAACCTAAATGTTAACGATCTTCTTGATATTATTGAAGATTTTTTTTTGATTTTTTTTTATAGTGATTCGCGACCTTCGGTTAAAAAAAAATCAAAACCTAAAATCCGCTTCGCATAGATATATATCAAATATGGTGTATTAAATTTAGATTTTATTTTGGATTTTTTTTAAACTCCGTATCCCCATCGGGGATGGGGGCCCCCTCCCTAGGGGAACGGAGGTTTATAAATATATCGCTATAATTATAGCTCTAATTTTAACTATAACTATATAATAGGTTATATTCTTATTCGAAAAGGTATAATAATAAATCCTTCATATCTCGTGGACTAATCGGGTAAGTCATAAATTTTTGGTATTTACTATTGGGTGTTCGAATCACCTCGAGATAATAAGTAAGGTAAATATAACTCAATAGGTAGAGTGGCTGTATGTGGCTCAGTATGTTCTTGGTTCAAGTCCAGGTATTTACCCATATGATTATATAAAATTTACATTCTATATATATACAAATCTAGATAAGTGCAACAAATAATAGAGCTAGATGGAGGGTAAAAAAAATCCCAAGTAAAATATTCAGTAATATTAAAAAGATTGTTCATTTTTGGATTTTTTTTTTATTTTTTGTTATACTCCTTTATTATCAGGGTAGTTTAATAGGTTAAAACCTTAATTTCATGCATTAAAGATGAGAATTCGAGTTTCTCTCCTGGTTAGCCTTAGACCTAAAGTATTTAAGGCCAAGTTTTTTTTTATTATGATAATTTTATCTATATTATGTTTATTATTTTCGAATGCCGTCACTTTGAGACGAGATATGTCAATACTTTTTAATAGAATAGCCATTATTGCTTTGGTTTATTGTTTTTTACATGATGTTGTAAGTCTATCTCTTATAAATAAAGGGATAGGTTTACATGGAGGTTTACTTCACGTAACTAATATAACTCAAATATTTCATATATTTGTTTTTATAGTTAGTATATTGATACTACAGTTAACCAGCTTTTTCCCTAGAAAAGTTTGAGTTAAAGAACATTCATCTTTAAAAGATCTATTATTTAATAATTTGGTGTATTATAGAACTAAAATTATTAATAAAATGGGAGAACATTTAAAGATTATTGAATACCCTGTCAAACAACCTGGGAATTTGTTAATATTGTGGGGCAAACTGTCAAACTCCGGGGAAGTCCTAAAGCTTTTGATATCAAATCTGGAAAAAAATTTCCGTGGTGGATGAGCTAATCACTCATGTATGGTAAAAAGTCAAAAGATGGCTCACCACTATAAGTGGTACTGGTTTAAGTGCAGTAAATATGAGTTGTATAACTCAAGGGCTGTCGAGGTCGCACCTCGAAAAATGGACAATCGCGGATCTAAGTCAAATAAAGGTAACGCTTTATTTGTAAAAGAGCAACGAGTAGACGGCAGTTACTTATTAAATATACAGAGATTTAATAAGTTAAGGTGTACTCTAAGAGGATTCGAAAGAATTATCCTATTTGGAATCCCTTCTATTCAAATTCTAAGTAAACAACTCTATTCAACAACTAATGATTCAAAAAATCTTCAACAAAAATTATCTAAAGACAGAGATAGTTTTAGTTTAAACCCTTGATTCGTAACAGGTTTCACAGACGGGGATGGTTCATTTACTGTTTCTGTTACTAAGAAAAAATCCGGTACAGGCTGAAAAGTAGTACCCGTGTATACTATAGGGTTAGATCAAAAAGATTTAGATCTTTTAGTACAAATTAAAGCTTTTTTTAAAATAGGTAATATCTATACTAGTAAAAGAGGGGTAGTTTACTATACTGTAGGTTCTGTAAAAGATTTAAAAAAGTATATTCTGCCTCATTTCGATAAATATCCTTTAGCTACGCTTAAATTAAAAGATTACTTATTATTTAGGGAGATAGTTATTCTTATGGAAAAAGGGGGACATAATTCCTTACCTGGTTTATTAAAAATCTTTTCGTTAAAAGCTAATTTAAATAAAGGGTTACCGAGTGTAGTAAAAGCGGAATTTCCTTATATTATCCCTGCTATTGCACCAGAATTTCAGATACCTTTTTATTTTAATCCTAATTGATTCTCAGGATTTATAACTGCAGAAGGATCTTTCTTTATTTCTCTTTATGAAAATGAGAAAAGAAAAGCAGGGTATGCAGTGAGTTTAATTTTTTCTTTAAGTCAACATATTAAAGATTTAGAGTTACTAGAAAGGCTCGCTAAATATTTGGGGTGCGGTGTAATCAGGAAAGCCCGTAATCGTGAATCAGTTGAATGAGTTATCACTAAGTCTGAGGATATTAACCTAAATTTAATTCCATTCTTAACAAAATATACTCTTTCAGGTGTAAAAGTTTTAGATTTCGAGAGATTTAAAAAAGCATCTTTTCTAATAGGTAATAAAATGCACTTAACTTCAGAGGGAGTTACATTAATAAAAGCTATTAAAGATGCAATGTATAAAAGGTAATAATTGTGTTGATATATAGGTTAGTTTAGAATTTGTATGGATAAATCCAGTTTGCCTCGTTAATTTTATTATTTGTAGTTAGCGGTGCAATTTTTTTAATGTCTACTAATGATTTAGTTTCTATTTTTCTATCAATAGAATTACAAAGTTACGGTTTGTATTTATTAAGTACAATTTATAGGAACTCAGAATTAGCTACTACAGGTGGTTTAATCTATTTCTTATTAGGTGCCAAGGGATGTGGGAACTCCTTACTTTTGCGCCAAAAATTACCAAACTCCGGGGACACCTTAAGGTTTATGATACTAAGCAATACTTTAAAAGGTATTAGTGGATGAACTTATTATTCATGTACAGTAACAACTCATAATATGGAGGAAACAAAAATAGGTTATCGCGGATCTAAATCAAGTAATGTTATAGCATTATTTGTAAAAGAGCAACGAGTATATGGTGATTTACTCGGCAATGTGTCGAGTATAAGATGTACTCTAAAGGGTTTTGAAAGAAACTATAGAGTCGGAATCCCTCCTAAACAAATAAATCAACAAATAGGAATCGGTACTGCCACTCTACAATCTTTCTATACCTGCGTAGCCCCTTAGAAAATCATAATTCTCCTATAATGCTAAATCCTTGGTGATTTACAGGATTTATAGACGGGGAAGGTTATTTTTCTGTAGGTATTTCGAAAAATAAAGTTGGTTGACAAGTAAAACTTGAATTTGGTATTTCTTTACATACAAAAGACAGAGTTCTTTTAGAACAAATTCAAAGATATTTTTCAGCTGGTAGTATTTTTTTCCATCCAACACAAAAAATTCTTCATTATCGTATTCGCGCCTGTCTCTTTTTCCCTTTTCTCTTAACTCGTTGAACTCGTAGAAGAGAAAGGGAAAAATTTTAAAAGATTTAGAAAAAATTCTTGATCATTTAGATCAATACCCTTTAATTACTCAAAAATTCGCAGATTTCCAACTTTTCAAACAAGCATATAAGCTAGTTTTAAATAAACAGCATTTAAAATTAGACCTCCTTTTTCCCAAACCCCCGCTGCATCCTTACTGCGGGGGTTTAAGTATTATACAAAATTGAGAAATTGAATTTAGATTTTAGTTTTTTATTGATTTTTTAGTTTTTTTCTCTTCTACTTGTAGGAGTGAAGAGAAAGGAAAAAACACGGCAGAGCCGAGGGAAAGAGGCCTTAAAAAAAATTGTAGCAATTAAAGCTTCAATGAACGGAGGTTTATCTAACCAGTTGCAGGCTGTCTTTCCTAATATTATCCCTGTATCTCGACCTTTAGTGGTAAATAAACTTATAGGAGAATTGGGTTGATTAATAGGATTTACAGATGCAGTCCTGATCCCCAAGGGATATGGGTGGTTGTTTTTTCGTAAATACGCTTCGCACAAAAATCTGCAACAACTAAATCAAAGGTAAATATACAATTGGATTTTATTATTTCTCAACGTCTCCCGTATCCCCTCCGGGGATTAGGGAGTAGAAAGAGATGAACTTTTAACGACGAGTTTAGTTGAGTTTTTTGGTTGCGGTAATACCTATACTGAGGTAACCTTTGTAGATTCCGAGTAACAAATCTTACCGATATTACTACAAAAATTAGACCATTTTTTAAGGATAACCCTCTCTTAGGAGCAAAATTTCAGGATTTTTAAGATTTTTTTATCCCTCCGGGATCAGAGTAGCTTAAATTTTAAAAGCCGAGAAACATTTAACTCCTGATCCCCATGGGATATGGAGGGTTAGCTAAGATTTCAGAAATAAAAGCTGAAATGAATACAGGAAGATATGAATTGTAAGTGTAAATAAAATAAATTCGTTTTTTTTTTTATTTTTAGAATCGGACGTTTATTTGCATGGTAAGTTCCTACAGCCTTGGGTTTAAGTTCGTGTTTTATTCTATTAGGTTCAGCATTATTATACGCAAATTCTGGTACTACTAATATGGATGGTTTATATATAATTACTAGTATAAGTGATAATATAGATTCCTGGTATAAACCATATTACATAAACCACTCTTTATTAATATTTAGTGTAGGATTTTTATTTAAAGTTTCAGCTGCACCTTTTCATTTTTGATCTCCTGACAGAGGGTTTGGGGAATCCTTTATCGTTAGGAGTAAACTACCAAATTCCGGAAATCCCCTAGAACTTATGGTACCAAGATATACTCGAAAGGGTATAAGTGGACCAACTAATGATTGGTGTACGGTAACAAGCCAAGAGGTGTCTGAAAGGAACGTGGGCTATCGCGGATCTAAGTCAGTAATGTTAAATAATATTGCTGTAAAAGAGCAACGAGTATACGGTAGTTGATGTGGTAATAGTTTACCACGTTTAAGATGTACTCTAATGGGTTTTTTCCAAAACTGTCAAGTTAAAATCCCTTCTAATCTAATTATTCAAAGACGACTTTATTCTACTGAATCTAGCCTGAACAATGATGTAAATCAACTACCTCAACTGAATGAACCTTGATTTATATCGGGATTTACAGATGCAGAAGGTTGTTTTCTTGTTCTAGTTCGTAAATCACCTAAAAATAAATTAGGGTGGCAGTTTGAGGCTAACTTTACAATTAATCTACATGTTAGAGATATAGAACTCTTAAAGCTTATCCAAGCTTATTTTGGAGGAGTGGGTAGAATTGGTAAAGAAAGAAATAATTGTTGTGATTATACAATAGGTTCTTTAAATCAAATACTTACAAAAGTAATTCCTCATTTTGATAAGTATCCCTTAAAAACTCAAAAGTATGCTGATTACTTATTATTTAAAGAAGTAGTTATGATGATGCAACGTGGGGAACATTTGACAATTGAAGGTTTACAAAAAATAATAAATATTAGAGCTTCTATTAATAAAGGACTAAGTCCCTTACTTAAAGAAGCTTTCCCTAATACTGTTGCTACATCAAGACCATCATTACCACTAGATAATACTAAATTACATCCTCAATGAGTATCTGGTTTTACTTCTGGTGATGGTTGTTTCAAAGTTAGCATTAGGGAATCTAAATTATGTAAAGCAGGAAGTCGTGTAGTATTACTTTTTATATTAACTCAACATATAAGAGACGAATTTTTATTAAGAAGTTTGGTGAATTTCTTTGGATGTGGTCAAACTTTTAGTTATAAAGATTATATAGAGTTTAGATGTCAATCATTCAAAAACAATTCTGAAAATATTTTACCTTTTTTCTATAAATATCCTATCCTTGGTGTGAGAACACAAGACTTTGAGGATTGAGCTAAAGTAGCGGAAATAATTCGAACAAAGGTTCATTTAACTAAGGAAGGTATTGATGAAATTCGTCAAATAAAGGTAGGAATGAATAAAGGTAGATATTTAAAATAAAAATACTAATACAAACCCGCGGCCTCCGGTTAAATAAAAAAATCCAAACTAAAATCTAAATCTTCTTAATTGTATTGTTTATATTGTTTAAGATTTTAGTTTGGATTTTTTTTAAACCCCTCTGGGGGTCTATATTATTTAATATAAGTATATAATATTACATGTTTATATTGTAATTTTAGACAATATGTTTATTATTGAGTATTTTATATGAAGTCGTTCTTTTCTTTAATTTGGACGAGAAATTTAGTAACCATGGACGTTTATGACGCAATACCTACTATCGTAACTACGTTTGTAGCTATTTTAGCCAAAATTTCTATATTTATCTTATTATTAGAAATAGTATACTTTACAAGCAATTATTTTACTGATTTTAATTGAACCTTTGGTTTATTAATGAGTTCTTTATTATCATTAATAATAGGTACAGTAGTAGGTTTAACTCAGTTTAGAATTAAAAGATTATTGGCTTATAGTACCCCTCCCTACCCCCTTTTTTAAATTATTCATTGCATTCTAATACTCTGGTAAATTCAAGCGTTGGAATATAATGTATTAAAGAGTTAGATTATTTAGGATTTAATCTTATAATAAACTACCACTTTAGTGAATGGTAGGTGAGGTGAGTAATTGTGAGCGTAACCGTCAAACTCCGGGGAAATCCTAACATGTCTGATACCAAACTTAAGGACGAAGGTCTTGAGTGGACGGAATAATCACCCGTGTAAGGTAATAATTCAGATAATGATCTGAAGATAATATTTTAGTTATTGTAAGAGAAGTGGACTATCGCGGATCTAAATCAGTGGTATGTTAAAGTAAAACTGTAAAAGAGCAACGAGTAGACGGCGGTTGTTACATGCAAATAGGAGAGCTTGTAATTAAGGTGTACTCTTTGAATAGGTTAGGCCATACCATAACTAATAAGGTTAGTTTAGAGGGTCTGGTAAAAAATTTTTGCTTTGGCCCTGCGAACCCTAATGTATTGATTGCTATTAGCCCTATAACTAATTTTATAGCCCCATTATCTTCTGGAATTCTTTTAGGTCAAGCAGTTTCGTTAATAGCCAGGCACAAGGTACAGTTTAGCACAACTTCTTACATACACACTTCAAAGGTAATGAGTCTTAATGAATCTTTTTCAAACAAAAATAAAGACGATACTCAGAAGTTGTCACTTGGCATTCTTTCACCTTGATTTATTTCAGGGTTCGCGGATGCTGAAGGTAGTTTTGTGGTTATTGTTAGAAAGAACGATGAGTTTCGTCTAGGTTGACGTGTAGAAACCGTGTTTAGAATAGGACTTCATAAGAGGGACTTAGCTCTTTTGGAGCAAATACAAGCTTATTTCGGTGGAATAGGAAGTATTGTTAAACAAGGGAAAGATGTTGTAGCCTACAGAGTAAGTTCTCAGAAAGATATTCTGAATTATATCTTGCCCCATTTTGACAAATATCCCCTTATTACGCATAAGAGAGAAGATTATTTATTATGAAAAGAAGTAGTGTTAAAGATGAAGGCTGGTCAACATTTACTGACGGAAGGTCTTCAAGATATAGTTAATCTTCGTGCATCTATCAATTTAGGATTGTCAGAAGACTTGAAATTAGCTTTTCCTAATACTATCTCAGTATCTAGGCCAGTTCTTGAAAAGAAGGACCGTTTAATCCCGCATGCAGAGTGAGTAGCCGGATTTACAACAGGTGTGCGAAGCGGGTGTTTCTATATCTTAAAGAAACAAGGTCGTAACAAGGTCGGAGTAGGATTCCTCTTAGTATTCCAAATAGCTCAACATCTTCGTGATGAAGAACTATTAAGGAGTTTAGTTGATTATTTCTCATGCGGTCAATTTGTTAGCCCTAAACTTAAGGAATGAGGATATTATACTTGTACTAAATTCGGGGATAATTCTAGAATAGTAGAATTTTTTAGAAAGTATCCTATTTGTGGAGCCAAAGCTAACGATTTTAAGGACTGAGCGATAGCTGCGGATATTATTAAAAATAAAGGTCATCTTACAAGTGAAGGTGCAGCCCAAATTAATGAAATTAAAAGGGGTATGAATATTAATAGAACAGAATTTATGAATTCTGAAGGTGTAGTTACTAATGATCCTACCGTAGACTAAACGAGATAAAAGAAGAATTTTATAGCAGGTTATGATTATATTATTAGGGTGAGTTGCAAGTTAATACATAATAAGTTATACCTTTGCTCAACTAGGGTATAACTAGGTTCGTTATTTTATTAGTGTTATCATACCTTTTCAAGATAGTACTATAAGTCATGTAGGTTTTATATTATTAGCGTTAAGTATTACTAGTATAGAATCTCTTCAGGCTTTTGTGTTCTATTTAATGCAGTATTCAATAAGTAATTTAAATGCATTCATTATATTAGTTACAATAGGATTCTCTTACTATTTTTATGTAACTGATAATAAAGAACATAAAGAATTATTGGATAAAAATAATTCACCTGCTGGAGGGTCTAGGAAACCTCTGCAATATCGGGTGTTATGGCCGTGGTTGCTACTTATTGATGTAGCAAATAATATCTTGCAGTGGGTTTTATGATCAAATTCCGGAAAATTTCTAAAGCTTCTGGTACCAAGCTGCGACCTAAAGTTCGTTAGTGGACCAATTAACTACTGGTGTACGGTAACAAGCCAGAAGATTCTCAAAAGAGAAATGGAATATCGTGGATCTAAATCAGAGAATTTATCTGTAAAGGAGCAACGGGTAGATGGTCATAGGTGTGTTAATTTAACACATTTAAGGTATACTCTAATGGGTTTCGAGAGAAACTATCAAATAAAAATCCTTTCTAACCAAATAAATACATTAAGAAGATCATATACTTCTATATCTAAAAACTTATTATATAATTTATCAAATAATCTAAACCCTTGATATTTAACAGGTTTCTCCGATGCTGAATCTAATTTTACAGTGAGAATAATTAAGAGTAATTCAGTAAAAGTAGGCTGAACAGTACAACTTGTTTTTCAGATAGGTTTACACCAAAGAGATTTTAATTTATTAGAAAAAATTAGAACATTTTGAGGTGTAGGAGAAATTTATCATAAAGAGGAATCTTCTAATTATATGGTACAATCTTTAAAAGGTTTAAAGGTAATAGTAAATCATTTTGAGAAATATCCTCTTTTAACTAAAAAACTTGAAGATTTTAAGTTATTTTCACAAATAGTTACCTTGGTTAATCAAAAAGAACATTTAACTATTTCTGGTTTACATAAAATTATATCTCTTAAAGCCTCTATGAATTTAGGTCTTCCTGAATCATTGAAGACTGCTTTCCCTGATATTACTCCGGCTGTAAGATCGATACGTTCTGATGAAGAATTATTAAACTCAAATATTGCTCCTTCTTGAATGGTAGGTTTCACAGAAGGAGAAGGGTGTTTTAGCATTAGAATCACTAAATCGTCAACAGTAAAGACAGGATGGCAAGTACAACTAAGATATAATATAACTCAGCACTCTATTGATAAAGTATTTATGAATAGCTTAGTAAAATTTTGGGGCTGCGGTAAAGTATTCTTAAGATTTAGAGAAAATCAAGTTGATTTTCAAATTCTAAAATTGAAAGATCTATCTGAGATAGTTATTCCTTTGTTTAAAAATATGCCCTTACAAGGTGCGAAATCTAAGGATTTTTTAGATTTTAGTAAAGCAGTAGATATAATGAAAGTAAAAGGACATTTAACTAATGAAGGGTTAGAGCAATTGCGTAAATTAAAAGTGGGTATGAATACTGGTAGAGTTGCTTCGCCATAAATATATAATACTAGGGCGCTAAAAGCTCGGTTTTATTGTTTCATTGTATAATCTTTTGGTAGGCATACTTCTAACGAAGTACAGCACACATCTTTCTTTATGTATTTATTTGTATGAAAAAATTTTACCGCCGTGGTACAATTAATTAGCCAGTTAAGAGGATATTTTTATGTTAATCCTATTTTAGCCTTAAGTTTAGCAATTACAATCTTTTCTTTTGTAGGTGTGAACGAGAATGCCCACAACCATAATAATAGATTAATTCCTAAGATCCCTATATATATAATAAAAATATATAGAGAACTGTAGGTATTGGCCGTCGCTCTGTAGGATTAAGGTGGCTGAAACTACTTATATCTATTATTATTAAAAAAAAATATCACCATATGCTGGAAACTTCTTACAATTATACTACTATAATTTAGTCCCACTTACGCGACTTTTAGCTTCTCTCCCTACCTTTTTACATCTTTTTATGATCCTTCTACATCTTTTATTTCTCTCTTCATAACTTCAGATCGCAAACCAGAAGAGGGGGGAGAGGGGTTGAAAAAATTTTTTTATCGTCGGGCATAATTTAGTGAAAATGTCTAATTTTGAACAATCAGCAGGAAACCAAAATAATATGCCATTATGAGTAGGATCCTCAGAGACTTCACGTGATACTTAGAGTGTAGCTTTTATTAACCCACTCTCTGAAGATAAAGTCCATATAAATATTTTTATGAATATCGTACGTCGATTATTTAGTTTTGAAATTAAAGATATTATCATTTTTAATGGTAATTATACCCTATACTCCTATCAAGAGAGTTTAAGACTCAAATTCTCCGTTGGAGGATGCCAGATATGAGAGGAAAAAAGTAATTTAACCTCTTTGATTAATAAAAGGTCTTATTCATCATATTCAGACTCTAAAATAGTTCTTTCTCCTAATTTCGTTACAGGGTTTACTGACGCTGAAGGTTGTTTTTCTATTAAAATTAGCAAATCCAAAACTCATAGTTTAGGTTGAAAAGTGGAGGCTATATTTGTCATTAGGCTCCATGAAAAAGATTTTAATATACTAGAAGGAATCCAAGCTTACTTTGGAGTAGGTAAAATATATTTCGGAAAGGGTAATGTAAGTTATCGAGTAGAGTCAAGTAAACATCTTCGAGATACTATATTACCTCACTTTGATAAATACCCTTTAATAACTCAGAAGTTAGCAGATTATCTATTATTTAAAGAGGTAGTGAGAATGATTATTAATAAGGAACAATTAACTCAAGAGGGGTTAGTAAAAATAGTAGCTATGAAATCATCTATGAATTTAGGATTAAGTGATGCATTAAAAACAGAATTTAGTACACAAATTTCCGATTCATATCCTAGACCTCTCGTTGAAAATAAGAAGGTGAAAGATCCCCAATGAGTAGCAGGGTTCACCAGTGGTGAAGGATGTTTTAAAGTTTTTGTGCAAGAACATTTGAAAAACCTGACGGGGTTTAGGGTAATGTTAGGATTTACAATTACTCAACATAATCGTGATGAAAATTTAATGAAAAGCTTTATTGATTATTTTGGGTGCGGAAAAATAGAACACAGGGGTGACCGATTGGATTTTTCGGTAAAAAATTTGCGGGATACTCGTGATATAATTATGCCCTTTTTTCAAAAATATCCTATTGTAGGTGTGAAATCTAAGGATTTCGATGATTGATGTCTTGTAGTGAAATTGATAATAGACAAAGAACATATTACAAATACCGGGGTCGAAAAAATTATAAAGATAAAAGCTAATATGAATAGACAGAGATCACAAAACGAAGAAGAGTAATGTGAATGAATTTATTTCAGACCTTTTCCCTTATTAGGGCTGCCAACTTCGTAGGCGGGGTAATAAGAATATTGAATATGTAGTAGTCTATTTGAGTTTGGCAAGACAAAAGTAGCTAGGCTTTTTTCTTATTGTAGGATTTCAAAATAGTTTAGCCCTTCTAGCTTTACAGCAGGAGTCTACGACTATCGATTCCTCTCCTCCGAGGAAGGAGGTTTTATCCGGAACCTCCTAGACTCGGGTATCGGGAGGAAAAATTAAATAATTAGCCGGTTCCACCATTAGTCGGATTTTTTGCTAAACAGATGGTTTTAAGTGCTGCTCTAGATAGCGGTTATGTGTTTTTATCTTTAGTAGCAATATTAACTAGTGTAGTAGCCGCGGTCTACTACCTTAATGTTATAAAAGAAATTTTCTTTTATAGACCTGAATATAAAATAAATTCTTTACTAAAAGAAAAAAAATTCTCTAGTTATATTTATAGTAATGAGATAGTATATAAAAAAATCATGATTAAGGGTGAAGTTATATCTGTTCCTGTAACAAAACCTAGAAACAAAAAGTTAGAATTCAAGTATAATAATATAGTTATGTCTAGTCCTATATCTATCACAATATCTAGTATAACTTTGGTGATTTTATTATTTATATTAATGAGCGAACATTGATTAAGTTTGGGAGTCATATTGACTCATAGTTTAGTTTTTAGTTAAATGTATAATTCAACTTTTTATCTGTTCTCTAATGGCAATATCTTCAGTTATAAAAGTAGTCTCTCTATAGGGAGATTTTACTCTACAGATCCTTTGAAACCTTTAATTGTTTCTAGTAATGATGCTGAGGCTTCGCCTATAAAAAAGAAGTTTTTTGAGTGATTTACTGGGCTAGCCTGTTGTTTAAAAAAAAAAGGAGAGGGGTTATTTTTAAGATCTATTGTAAACAAAGGTACTTCTTGTTCGCGGCTCCGCCTCTTTTTTCCTCTTTCTCTTCACTTTAACAAGCTGAAGAGAAACGGAAAAAATTTTAAATTTGAAATTGGAGTACATAAAGATGACATAAATATGTTGTGCTTTATACAACAAGAGTTAGGAATAGGTAGGGTAGCTACTTTTAGTAATGCAGCTTATTTTACAGTCACTGCTAAGGATGAGATAATATTATTATTAAAGATATTCGCTTTACATCCTTTAAAATCAAATAAAGCTTGAAATTATCTTAACTTTAAACAAGCCTTCGAATTATACATAAACAACAAAGGAAAAATTACAGAAGTTTTAGAAGAAATAAAGATATTCAAAAGTAATATGAACTATAATAGAACAGATTTTGATATGTCTGATTATTACTTAAAAAATCCTATTTCTAATACACCTAATTGATTACTGGGTTTTGTAATTTTTTTACAAAGAAAAAATCTATTTTTCATATCCTCCGGTAGCTTCGCACATAAAACAATGGAATGAGATGGTACATTTTTTGTTTCAAAAAGATCTGGTGGTCTTTCATATAGTTTAGTGTTTGGTTTAGGTCAATCTATGACGAACTTATACTTAATGGAAGCTATTAGATATTATTTTAATAATTTACCTTGTTTATCTAACGGATTAATAGAAGGAATGCAAACCCAAGTTAGACCTGATAAAGATACACCTTCTTTTGCTTACATCTATGTTGAAAAGAGAAAGGATAAAACAGATGGTAAACAATCTGATATGATAGTATTAGATATTACTCGTACAGATTATTTAAGTAAAGTGTTTATACCTTTATTTGATTCCATGGAATGACATAGTAAAAAGTATTTAGATTTCCAGGATTGAAAACTAATCCATTTTTTTTTTTTCGTAAAAAAAAAAATGGAAAAAGGTTTACATTCTTTACCTTCAGGTAAAGAATTAATAGATCTAATCTTAAGTCAAATGAATGCTAAAAGACTTTCAAATTCTAAATCTAAATTAGTCAGTAGAGAAGAACTACTAACCAAAATAGAAGAGTTATTATCACTACCTAGTAACTATGAAATCAAAGAAGAGGGTAGAATCTGGGTAATCTCTGAAAATGAATATTACAGAGATAAAAATAGCATAGCTGTTATACTTCAAAATGGAGATGGTAATGTTATTGAAAAATTTGAAACTTTAACAGCTTGTGCTCAATCTTTAGGTGAAACTAGAAATTTGATTACTCGTTATATGTTAAAAGGAGAACCTCTTTTGATAAATAATAAACCAGTTTATATAAAAAAATCTGAGGGTGCGAGCTTTTCAGAGAGTGTGACACCTACTTTAGAAAGTAGCGTGATTTCCACAAGGTTGTGATTAAGTATGGGAGTCAATATGACTCATATTTTATTTAATCCTTAAATGAGTTCAATGACATTTTTTATTCTTTTTGTTTGTATTATAGCAGCTTTATTTTTAGTAATAAATTTATTATTGGCACCGCACAACCCTTACAAGGAAAAAGTCTCTGCTTTTGAATGCGGCTTTCATTCTTTTTTACAAACTAGATTACCGTTCAACATCTCTTTTTTCATATATGCCTTGTTGTTCCTTCTTTTTGATTTAGAAATATTATTAATATACCCTTATGCTGTTAGTTCTTATGTTAACAGTGTTTATGGGCTAGTAATAGTATTAATATTTACTATTATCTTAACTATAGGTTTTGTTTTTGAAATAGGTAAAGGTGCTTTAAAAATTGATAGTAAACAATCTAATTCTTTGGAAAGAAGATCTATTAAAACAATCTCTTTTATTGGTGGATCTTTTTATCAACGTAGAAATTATTCCAATGGGAGTTCTAGTAATTCTTCTGTAAAAGTCTATGATGATGTGCTCAGCTATAAAATTATAATTTTCAAATAAAATTAGAATAAATCTGGTATTTATCGTTGAATTAACATCGATAACGGTAAAAGCTATATAGGATCTTCTGTAAACTTGAAAGAGAGATTTCTCAGTTATTATAATTTAAATCATCTTAAAGAAAATTATAATATGTTAATTTGTCGGGCTTTAATTAAATATGGTCATTCAGGTTTTAAGTTATAAATTTTATAATATTGTCTGCCTGAGGACCTTGAAGACAGGGAAAATTATTATATAGCTTCGATCCGTCCGGAGTATAATCTCGTTCAAAAGTCAAATGTGATGCCTTCTAGAGTAGGGTATAAACATAGTAAGTCTACTATAGAAAGAATATCCAAAGCTCAACCGGGGAGTGTTTCTATTTCAGTTCTAGACTTATTAACAAGTACTGAGAAAGTATATGATTCTTTGTTTCAAGCAGAAAGAGAATTAAAGATATCTAGATCCCGTATTAGTTTATATATATCAAAAGGGGAGGTACGTCCTATAGATAAAAGATATATTATAACAAAATTACAGAAAACTTATGTAAAATCGGTGAAAGTTGTATAATCTTGACGTATTGGTGTTCAAATAGAAGTATTAGATTTAGAAACTAATACTATAACTGTATATTCTACTATTCGTTCTGCTGCGAGAGCCACAGGACTGGTACATTCTACTATTAGGCAATATTTGGCTTTAGGTGTACCATACAATAATAAATACTTCTTTACTTATTGTAAGTCTGGTTTATTTGATGAAGACTAGTCTTATGGCGCAAACTTTAGCCAATGTTCGTATCCTCTCGTAAAATCAATGCAATATATATATAAACTTTGGAATTTAAAAAAAATTAATATATTTTTGCTATGCTTTTTTTTTATAGGTTTATTGCTTGACTTTTTCACTAAATTTAGATGTCCTTTATGAATCTTTAGTATTAGGGGTATTTTGTACAGATCGCTTGGTTGCTCATAGATTAGCATAGTTATATAGTGTGGGTAGTGTAGGGGTAAAATACTAAATATTTATACTTGTTTTTAAGCACTATGCATTAGGGTATTTGTTATTTAAGAAGAACTCTATGTGGATTTCATTCTTACCTTCAAACTAGATTGCCTTTTAATATTTCCTTCTTCATTTATGTCTTGTTGTTCCTTCTTTTTTACTTAGAAATATTATTAATATACCCTTATGCTGTTAGTTCTTATGTTAACAGTGTTTATGGGCTAGTAATAGTATTAATATTTACTAGTATCTTAACTATAGGTTTTGTTTTTGAGCTCGGGAAAGGAGCACTACAAATATCTAATAAACAGTTGAAGAATTTTTCATCTGCCTCCTGATCCCGAAGGGATATGGAGTTGAAGAACCCAGAACTAGAATGGAATACATAGGGAGTTTAAAAAAGATACTATTCTACGAGTGGAAAAAAAATTAAACATCCACAAGAGAAGTGTAACAGCTAGCGGTGCTGTAATTGTTAACTCTCTAGCTTTTAATGTTCTACCAGGTTTTATGTTTGTTCGTAATTTTAGTGTTACTGATATTAAATATGCAGGTTGTGATGATGGGTGTGGTGGAAAGGATACTTTGTCACCTAGTGACAAAACCAAGTTAAAGTCTTTTGGAATGGAGTTTGCTAGAAATAATCCTGTCCCTGTTGTAACTGAAGCTGAAAAAATTAAATCAGAAAAAGCGGAGGATTTAGCTGCAGCATATAAAGATGATCCTGAGGCATTAGGAGCAAGAAAAAAGGACGTTGAGTCTGTTTTTGATGAAGCAACAGGTGATTTTGCTTCTTATTTTGAGGGAGAAAAATATAAATATGCCAAGGAGGAGTTAGATAGAGATAGAAGAGAAAGAAATCTATAACCTGTTTGTAGGGGAGTTGTTGATGGTTACATGCAAGATATACACCAGGACCCTGGTCGGGTGGATAGTAAAAAATTCAATGAGGATAATAAGCGTTTTGCGAATTTATCCAAAGAGTCTTATCAAACTATGAAAGATTCAGTTGATACCCCATACTAAGGCAGAACGTTTTATTGCAAAAAGGGATCCGTCTATACAAGAGGGTAACCCTGAAAATATAGATAAAGATTTCTTCAGCAAAAAATTAAGTGTCACATTTTCTCAAGATAGAGCAGAAAATTCTTCTTCTGAATCTAGAGCAGAAAATTCTTCTGAAGCTAGAGCAGAAAATTCTTCTTCTTCTAGTTCTAGTTCTAATACTAAACATGAAAAAACTTCCGGATCTAAAGCAGAGAATTCATCTAAAAGATCTTTTTAATAAGCCGGAGAATCATCATCTGATTCAGCAAATAAACGGGCTAAAAGAGAGGATAAATCACGTATTAATTATATTCCCGAGAAACAGAGTTGTGAAATGCCAGATATTCCTGAGTCGGATGGAGGTTAAGAACTTTAGGGTTACGAATTCAGTTTTGCTTTTTCTAATAATTTTGTTTATATGAAAAAAAATTCAAAATAAATCACCAGCAAAAGGCAGATGGTAATACATGAGGGTCAAGGCTTTATCCTTGGTAGCAAAAATAAACGTATCACTAGGGTCTGTAAATTTACCTTATATGTTATAGTTTGAGTTTTAGTATAGGGGATCGGGACTATGCGTCTTTAGAATCCAATCCCTCTGAGATAAGGGTCGCTTGCTAATAAATTAGGCGTAGCCTCCAAAGGATAATAGGGGTCGCTTCTAATAAATTAGGCGTAGCCTATGCTTCGCTAATCCAAAGGATAATGGGGGGGGGGGGATTCAATTGTTTGAATAGGGTAGGTACTTATTTTAATATTAGGTATTATATATTAAAATAGGGTGGTAAAAGAAAAATATAAAATATATATGTGTGTGTTTACTGTTTATTTAGCTTAAAATATATTATTAGTAGGGTGGTAATGGGGCAAAAGCCAAAATAGGGATATTTGTGTGTGTATAGAGCTGATATATCTTTAAATGTAACGATTAATTATGTAGTTATTGTAAAAATTCTTAGGAATATATTATACGATTTTTAATATTCTCTCTACACAAAAAACACAATTTAATTGATAATTAGTTTAATTTGTAGAATATTATATTATAAAAAAGGGGGTAAGGCTAAGGCGTGGGCTTAGCCATACTGAGCGAAATTACATAATTATATAATTCAAGATTTTTAATCTAAATTGGTTAAAAACGCTGATCCAACTTCAAATGGGTTCTATTCTACTAATGAACCTTTCTTTTGATTGCGAATATTTTCTGAAATAAGATCATATGTCGGCATAATTTATAAGGCATAGGCTTCGCAATTCGATATACGGAGGCAATTCGCTATACTGAGCGAAATTGCATAATTTATAAGGGCTTCGCAATTCGCTATACTGAGCGAAATTGCATAATTTATAAGGCATAGGCTTCGCATTCGCTACACTGAGCGAAATTGCATATTATATAATTCAAGATTTATAATCTAAATTTGTTAAAAACAAATGACTAACAATTACATATTTAGTGGGGTTAAAAAAAAAATAAAAAATAGAAAATGGATTCATGAGTTAGGTATACAAGGCTAAAAATTTTGATACTTATTTTGCTCTTGCTTTACGTTCGCGCAAGCAAAAAGCCAAAGTAGCATTCGGGGGGGGGTGTTTCACGTGCCACGTTTTTTTTCCACTTCACATCCTACGAGTCTAGGATGTTCTGGTACGCCTATAGAACATCCTGGAAGTACAGTATGTTGTGGTATACCCATAGTTAACCCAGTTGATTGAGGAGGTTGTGTAGTACATATAACAGATACTATCCGATATTTGATCAGAGGTATGGGTGAGAACTTGGGTATAATTGGTATCATAGCTGTTATATTGGTAGTTGTAGGCTTAATTTTAGGTACTTTTAATATGGAACCTGGTAAAAGGGTACCACACCAAACGGATCCCAAGTATAAGCCGGTATCATCTTCTTCATCTGGCCCTAGGAATATGGATTTACTTCCATTGGTACCGAAGGGAGGTCCACGCTTACCTGTTCTTGAACCACCTGTTCCAGATGTTGGTCCTCCTAAAAAAATGGAAGACTATAAAAATGGAAGACTATGAAGAAGGTGGTGTCACTTATTTGGGGTAATTTACTTAGACGTTCTCATTCGACTAATTCTTTATCTTGGTAGCTTAAGGGTAAGGCTACGTCTACGCCTATGCTTCGCGGATCCAACTGATAATGGGTTCTATTCTACTAATGATTTAAAGTCTTAAAAAGTGTTTGGAGTCTACCCAATACTTTAAGAATGAAATAAAACCTTTTTTTGTTCTGCATATTTTCTGAAATAAGGTCATATGTCCGTCCTAATTTCTAAGGCGCCGTTATACTGAGCGAAATTACATATTATATAATTCAAGATTTATAATCTAAATTTGTTGAAAACAAATGACTAACAATTACATATTTAGTGGGGTTAAAAAAAAATCAAATAAAATGATACAAGTAGCAAAAATAATAGGTACAGGTTTAGCTACAACTGGTTTGATTGGAGCTGGAGTTGGAATAGGTGTGGTTTTTGGTGCATTAATTTTGGGAGTGGCCAGAAATCCCTCTTTGAGGTCACAACTTTTTGGTTACGCCATTTTGGGATTTGCATTCAGTGAAGCCACTGGATTATTTGCCTTAATGATGGCTTTTTTGCTTTTGTATGTGGCATAATAACATCTTCAATTAGGGTGTTATTATGCCAACGTAAAAAATTATTTGGTTTTAAACCTTATCCCGGGATCGCTCTAACTTCGGGGTATTGTAAAAAAAAGAATAAAAACCAAGAAAATATTCTGTCTTTTGTACAAAAAAGGGACTATAGTACTAAAAAAAAAATAAATGAGAATAAAAAAATATCTCAATGTAATAATGATAGTAATAAAGAAGGAAAAATTAATTTAACGGCTATATTTTGTTTCTTTGATATAGGTAGGTTGTATTTAATAAAAAAAGATAGTATTCAAAAATATTCTTTAATTCTCTTCTGTATAATTGCGGTATTATTTGGTGTATCCTTATATCAAATCCTATTTAGATCTGAAATTGATTTATCTATTTATTACTCTACTTGATCAATCATACCTAGCTTATGTATGGTTTATTTAATATGTAAAGATAGAGATTGTTTAATTAAATCTTCTATTAAAAGTGTGTATATGATAATTAATTTAGCATTACTTAGTTTAATTTTAGGTTTAGTTATTTATATTGTAGCTAATTACTTATTTTTTGATTTTTACACACCATCTTTTAATGAATCTTTTTACTTGTCCAAAAAGATTATTGGGGGTTTACTAACCTTAAAAATAACATATTATTTGATCGACAAAATATATCATCTTAAAAATAAACCTAGTAAATTATGTGAGGAATTACTTCGATTAATATTATTTTTAATGGTTTTAGCTTTTTTTTATCAAGTAGTATTTGTTATATCCGGTGCTGTATTTCTTGTGTTCAATGCAATAGACTTAGATGAAATTAAATGAGATATTAAAAATAAAAATAATTCAGTTCAGTCTGAATTAAAAATTGAAAATAAATCACTTAATCATCACTTTAAGAAGTATTATCCCATAATTACTAAAGGAGAAGGTCTTTACCTCACGACTGAGCATGGAAATAAAATTTTTGACGCATGTTCAGGTGCAGCTGTATCTAGTATTGGTTACGGAAATTCAGAGGTGATCAATGGCATAGGTGAAAAATATATAAATGGAACTCACTATTTGGCATCCTCCTTCTGAAAGGATAAGGATGTGTTAAAATTACAAGATTTTCTTGTGAATAGCACTCATGGAGTATTGAGCAAAGTCTTTTTGACAGGGTCAGGATCTGACGCCACGGAAGCTGCGCTAAAGCTAGCTCGTCAATATTTCTATGACCAAGATCCTGATACTCTCCGGAATACCATCATAAGTCGTGAGGGCAGTTATCACGGGAACACCATAGGAGCTTTGAGTGTATCAGAATTCAAAATTAGACAAGAGCCATATAAAGACATTCTTCTGGAAAAGGTTGAACACGTTTCTTCATGTTATTCTTATCGTCAACAATTAGAGGGTGAGTCTAATGTTGAATTTGTTGCAAGAAAAGTAGACGAATTAGAAAAAATGTTCCAAAATATAGGCCCAGAAAAAGTCATGGCCTTTATATTAGAGCCTGTCAGTGGGGCTGCACTTGGGTGTGTCCCGGCTGTTCCAGGGTACATCGAAGCAATGAAAGAGGTTTGCCATAAATATGGTGCTCTTTTAATACTCGATGAAGTAATGTGTGGTATGGGTCGAACTGGGTTTTATCATGCGTGGCAGATAGAGGGTGTTGCACCTGATATCTTAATAATAGGTAAAGGCTTAGGAGCTGGATATCACCCTATTGCGGCGATCTTGGTTGCTCAAAGTGTTTGGGAGGTGTTAAAAACTGAGCAGTTTATTCACGGACTTACCTTTGATGCAGTGCCTGTAGGAGCGGTTGCTGCTCTTAAGGTTCAGCAAATTATTGAAGATGACTCTTTGCTGGATAATGTAAAAAATCAGGGTGATTATTTAGGAGAAAGATTAAAAGAGGAATTAGGTAATCATCCAAATGTTGGAAATATCCGAGGGATAGGTCTATTTTGGGGTATAGAATTTGTAGAAAATAAAGAAACTAAGGAACCCTTCGACTCAAAATTAGGAGTTTCTCATCAAATTGTTCACTTAGCAAAGTCGCCTGAATTTAATATGACATTTTACCCAGGAACTGGTACCGTAGACGGAGTTAATGGGGACCATATCATTATTGCACCTCCATTTATCGTTAAAGAGCAAGATATAGATCATATCGTAAAGGTGGTATCAGCTGTGATTGATAGGATTTTTAAAGAAACCAACAAATAATGGGCGGGTATAAGAAAAAAACAAATTTTTGTTTAGTGGGTAAATTTTTTTATTATTTTTATTTTTAAATTTGTTCTATATTATTAATCTAATATATTATAAAATAAAAATAATAAAAAAATAAAGTCCTACTAAATATATTTTCATACCTAGGCGGCGGCGGCATACTAAGTAATTATTCATATCCCTCCGGGATAAGGAAGCAGTAAAAAAAAAGAAAAATCTAAATCTGTTTAGTTATATGGTTTATAATATTTTAGATTTTTCTTTTTTTTTTACTGTTTATTTAGCTTAAGATATACTATTAGTAGGGTGGGGTAAGGGGCAAAAAAAAATATTTTTTTCTCTTAATTTTTATTATTATTAATTATTTGTAAAAAAGAATCTTTTAGGACCCGCCGGTAATTTATTGGCGCGGGTTGTAAGTATTTAATCTACTTATACTTTATCTTTAACTCTATATTCCGTTTATAGTGTATTATATTTACTAAATTTTTTTTAGGTTATAGAGATATTTTATACAAAAATTATATTATGTTATTTTTAAATTATTTATGCAAAATAAATTTTGATGTGCCAACTCCTTGAGGAATATATTTTCAAGATAGTGCTACTCCTCAAATGGAAGGATTAGTTGAATTACATGATAACATCATGTATTATTTAGTTATAATCTTATTTTCTGTAGCGTGAGTAATGTTGTCTATAATAAGAAATTATATTGAAACTAAATCACCTATTAACTCAGAGTCTGGATTGGGTAAATCAATGTCATGGGTGTATACATTGCCAAATTTCGGGGAAGCCCTAAAGCTCCTGATACCTTATTGCAATCGAAAGGTTGTATATGGCTGAAGTAATTACTCAGGTATGGTAACAAGTCAGGAGATTTGTGAAAGCAAAATGGGTGATCGCGAATCTAAGTCAGTATTATGTAACAGTAGTGTTGTAAAAGATCAACGAGTATACGGTGGTGGGCTGGTGTTATATTATGGCACTTGTTTAAGATGTACTCTAATGGGTTTCGAGAGAAACTATGAAATTTACAACCATTCTAAGCTAATGAGTAATAAATTATTTTCAACTAGTACAATTGATACTGATCATAATGAGCTTATGTCAAAAATGGATCCTTGGTTTTTTACAGGTTTCTCTGATGGAGAAGCTTCTTTTATACTTTATATACAACAAACTAATAATACTAAAATAGGATGGGCTTCTTGAGTTGCTTTTGAAATAAATTTAAGTGGTAAAGATTTATCTATTTTAAAAAGCATTAAATCTTATTTAGGTGTAGGTGGTATTAATCAAAAATCTGATGGAACTTGTGTTTATTATGTAAGACAGTTCCAAGATATAAGTATATTAATAGATCATTTTGATAAATATCCTTTGATAACCCAAAAATTTGCGGACTATTTATTATTTAAATCTGCATTCGAAATTATAAAAAAAAAAGAACATTTAACATTAGAAGGTTTCCATAAATTGTTAGCAATAAGAGGTGGTATGAATAAAGGTTTACCTGAGACCTTAAAAGATGCTTTTACTAATATTACTCCAGTTAAAAGGTCTAGTGTTTTAGATTCTAAAATACCGGATCCTAATTGATTAGCAGGATTTACTACAGCTGAAGGATCTTTTATGGTCAGAGTTATGGATAGACCTAATAGCCGTACTCAAGTACTTTTACGTTTTAAATTAACACAACACCCGTTCCCCTCTAGGGGAGGGGGCCCCATCCCCGATGGGGATACGGATGAACAACTTATGAGAAGTTTAGTTGATTACTTAGACTGTGGAAAAATTTATGTAAGTGTAAGATCAGTAGATTTTATTGTTACAAAATTTAGCGATATAACTAATAAACTTGTTCCTTTTTTTGGTAAATATCCTATACAAGGAATCAAATTATTAAATTATTTGGATTTTTTAAAAGTATGGCAGTTAATGAAAAATGATTTACATTTAACAAGTGAAGGGGTAAAACTTATACGTAAGACTAAGGCTGGTATGAATTTAGGTAGAAAATAGATCCATGCGGAGAATCTTAATAAAAAAAGAATAGAGGAGTGTATCTATTTTATTTTTGTATATAAGTTCATAATTGTACTAGAATAATTTAACTCTTAGTAGGGTGAAGTAGGTTTTTTTGATTTCTCATAAATATTTAAATCATGGTACTTTGATAATGTCTATAAGTGTGCCTAGTAAAAAGTGTTCTGATGTTCTATTTGGAGATAATTTACCAATAAATATGTTTATCCGTAATTATTCCTCTTTACCTGCTACTGATCCTCAAGAAAACCAGAGATTCTACGATGATATCTACACGGATAAAAAATTAATTATAAAAGAAAACAAAGGTAGATCTGGAATTTACCTATGAACTAACAAAATCACAGGAGATATTTACGTAGGACAATCTCCTAATCTAGCTTTAAGATTTATAAATTACTTTAATTCTAGTTATTTAAAAAGTAAAGAAAGCCTTATCATAAGTAGAGCATTAATTAAATATGGATATTCAAATTTCTCTCTTACTATTTTAGAATATTGTGAAAAGTCCGAGTTACAAGAAAGAGAACAATTTTATTTAGATAGTTTAGGACCTGTATACAATATATTAAAAACAGCAGGTAGTTCTTCTGGACATACTCTTTCAGAAGGAACTAAAGCTAAAATCAGCCAAGCTTTAAAAGGAGTACATGTTGGAGATAAATCACCTTGATTTGGTAAAACATTTAGTGAAGAAACCAAAAAACGAATGAGTTTGAAAAAAACTGGTGAAAATAATCCTTTATTTGGTAAAACTCATAGTGAGGAAACTAAAAACTTAATGAGAGACAAAGCTTTAGGGAGAAAACACAGTGAAGATACGAAATTAAAAATGAGTGCTGTACGTGGAAATTTTTTGAATATATATGAAAAATGTGGCAAGGAAGGATTTAAACTAATCGGAAGTTTTGTGTCAGCTAGAAGAGCTGGAAAATTCTTAGGGATGAGTGGAAGTACTGTTAACAGATATGTTAATTCAGGGGCAATATTTAAAGATAGATACAAATTTTCAACTAAATAATCTTCAGAGTAAACTCAGGAAAACTATTATTAAAATTTCACTATATGCTGGGAACTTATAACTCGCCCTTAGATACTAAAATATGAACACCTAACTAGATGTTTATATTATCAGTGAAAACTTTAAGGGATGTAACAATTAACAATCAGCAGGAAACCAAATTAATCTAGTAAGATTAAGAGTAGGATTCTCAGAGACTACACGTGAAACAGCCAATCTATTAATATTTTTATTTTGATAAGTAATAGGGGTATTACAATATTAAATGGAAATACTATAAGTTGGTTGTAGATATAGTCCAAATAAAGGTTGACACTCATAGAATTAATATGAACTATAACACCTCTCCTGCGGCGCAGGGGGCCGTATTTAAGCGGGGAAAAATTGCCAAACTCCGGGGACGTCCTAAAGCTTCTGGTACCAAGCCATATATGAAGATATATCGGCGGCTGAATTAATTGTTCAGGTAAGGTAACAAGTCAGAATATGATCAAAAGAGAAATGGAAAATCACGGATCTAAATCAGCAATATCCTCGGATATTGCTGTAAAAGAGCAACGAGTGGAAGGTAGTCAACACATTTCTTTATCTAAATTAAAAATAATGTGTTTTAGGTGCACTCTAATGAGTTTCGAGAGAAACTATCAAACCAAAAACCTTTCTAAACAAATATTACAAAGTAGACAACTTTCTTCTAGTAAATCACTAGCTATTTTTTCACGTACTCTTGCTCTTCAGTCACCTGCTGCAGTCAATAATCCTAAACTTGTTTCGTCTCTCAAGCCGTGATTTATAACTGGGTTTGTAGATGCCGAAGGGTCTTTCACGGTTAGTGTTTTAAAAAGTTCTAGTGTTCGTATTGGTTGGCAGGTAGGAGCTAGATTTCAATTAACTTTACATTGAAAGGATTTATATTTATTGAAAGAGATTCAAGCCTTTTTCGGAGGAGCAGGTAAGATAGTTTTATCTAAAGATAGTTGTACTTTTAGAATAGATTCTCTAAAAGACCTTTTAAAGTTAGTAATACCACACTTTAATGTATATCTTCCCGTTACTCAAAAGTTAGGAGATTACCTTCTCTTTAGAGATATCGTCCTGATGATGAGTAATAAAGAGCATGTAACACTAGAGGGTTTGAATGAAATTATCTCTATTAAAGCTTCCTTAAATCACGGTTTATCTAAGGAATTAAAAAGAGTTTTTCATAATGTTAAACCCGTATTGAGACCCTTAGCCTTAAACCAAGTAATACCTAACCCTGATTGAGTGGCAGGGTTTGTTTCCGGGGATGGTAGTTTCTATCTTACTATAAGAAAATCCCAAGAATTCAAAGTAGGATATCGAGCAGAGATAGGATTTCAAATTACTCAACATTCACGTGACCAGGTTTTTATGGAAAGTTTCAGTCCTTATTTTAATTGCGGTAGATTAAAAAAGGACTCTAGAAATTCAGTTTTATATTTTACGGTTAGTAATTTTACGGATCTTATTGATAGAATTATCCCTTTCTTTCAAGAGCATAAAATATTAGGTGTAAAGTCTATTGATTATGAGGACTGATGTAAGGCCGCTGATATCATAAGGGCGGGAGCTCATCTTACAACTGGAGGTATTAATGAGCTTCGTAGACTCCAGGAGGGTATGAATAGTAAAAGATTGTCCGCTAATGAATACTTAATTAGTAATAGCTCGCTTTCTTAGGTTTATTACTGCTTGATGTTAGCAGGTAGTGAATACTACTTTCTTATAGTTTATGAAATGGTATAAACCCTTAGTTAGTTTTCGATTAACTATTAATAATTGAATAAAATTGTTCTGGTTTGTATACTTTTGTATGAAGAATTTGGCCGCAATGGCAGTTATATTAATATTAATAGCATTCCCTTCATTCAAATTATTATACTTAATGGATGAAGTTAATGATTCTTCAATGTCAGTTTTAGCAGAGGGTCCTGGTGGCCACAAACCGTATATATTAAATGTAATAGTAAATACCTCTTATGGTCAAAGAAAAAATAATATATCTCTAAACGAGGTTACCTTAAATAATTGTCAATGTCGTAGATTCTTTACTGAATAAGGGCTTCATCTAGAATAGGTCCTCATAATGAAGATGTTATATCAGTATTAGTGGGTTTCATTTTGTTAGGTGATGCTTAACCCCTGTATAGGTGATGCTTAATAATTTTTAGTGATGATGTTAATTCGTTATCTAATATTAATGATAGTTTTTTAATCTTAGTTTAAGAGTCCGTTATCGTAACTAATATTGTTACAAAAGAGTCGGTACAATATAATTCGGTTAGTTAAGCAGCTATAGACTTAAAAGTAGACGTCTAAAAAATAAAAAGGTGTTAGATGTTACATATATATTTTTTTACTTATAGTGTTAAAACTAAGATGTGTACATTCAGCTCTCAATATATTAAACTTCTAATACAATTTACTCCAATGCAGATGACGGAGGTTGGGCTGGACCCGGAGTCAGACTAGCAGTAAAGGGTTTTTCTCTAGATGAAGTGAAGTTATTAGTTAAAATACTTAAAGATAAATTTGATTTGGATTGTGCAATCCAAACGTTAAAAGCTAGTGGTAATTACTCTATTTATATAAAAAGTTCATCTATTCCCACTTTAAGAGAAATACTTTTACCACACATCATGCATCCTTCTATGAAGTATAAATTAGGGCTATAATTAGCCTATTTAAGGATTTTTACATTATGTATGTGATATATTTAGCAGAGGGGTTTATAGACGGAGCCTCAGATTGAGTATATTATCAAAGTTTTACTAACCTAGCTCAACATATATACGGTAGTCGTGAGTTTAAATTAATAAATTGCTTAATACATTATCTTTTGGGGCGTGCCATATCCATATCCATATCCATATCCATATCCATATCCATATCCATATCCATATCCTCCGGATTAGGATTAGGATTAGGATTAGGATTAGTATTAGGATTAGGATTAGGATTAGGATTAGAAAAAAGCTATTAATTTAATTCTAGGAAAGGTGTGTATTTCCTTTGGCGACACGAGTGAAAACAGTTAATATATTTTTAGTTAATATTAGAGCTAAAAATACAAGACTGTCAGTAGATATTTTTTTTTCTTATTGTTTATTGCGACAGACTGGGGCACTTGTGGGTGTCAATTTATTTGATGCTTAATGTACAGTCGAAATAAGCGAATAAAATTTAGATTTACCTTTTAGGATCGATAAAACTATTTTTTTTTGAGTAACTTTGCACCAATGATACTGAAAGTACCAGTATACTGACTTTTTTAATTTGGAAGATAATAATTTAGAAATTTACTCATATTTAGGAGTTAAATCTGATAATTACTCTGGGTCAAATTATAACTTTGTAGAGAAGGTTTATCTTTCTTCTTATAATGAATTCAGTGTACATCCTGCTTTAACTGACCATAATGAAGGCTTTTCAATAAGAGATATACTGAAGGAGCGCCTCCAAAGGCAGATAGATAACGGTGGAAATAAAACAATATACGCAAGAACTCACCCTGCAGATGCTCAATTAGATACACTTGCTTTGCGTCAGGAGCTAGTAGAGCGGTATAGACTTAGTGGCGATACCGCTTATATAATAAAGAAAGTCGGTGTTGGTCATCTTAAGGGCGAAGAACAGTTGTGTAGCCCTTCGGGGAAAGCATTAAGGCCTTCTACATATTTATTAAATCTTCTTTAAAGTTATCGTTTTGCACCAATGATATTGAAGCTATCAGTACCCTGATTTTTTAAATTTAGATGATGAGTTTATAGAATTTGATTCATATTTAGTACCAGAATCTGATTTAGAAGATGGAGCTTTGAGAATGTTGGAAGTTGATAATAGAGTTATCCTTCCGGAATTAACACATGTAAGATTTATAATTAATTCAGGTGATGTTATACATAATAAATAGTAGACATTTGCTACTATTTAGAGTGTAAAAGAGCCAAACTCCGGGGAAGCCCTAAAGCTTTAGTAACCAAAGCAACAAGGAAACTTATTAACTGGCTTGATTAATGACTCAAGGTAAGGTAGTATCACTAAAGATGAAAGCGCCTTTTAAGGCTTAGCGCGCTTATCTCGTGTTTGAAATGGGTGATCGCGGATCTAAGTCAGTAACCATATAACGAAGTTTATAGCTCTTTATTTTAGTAAAAGTATGTATCCGTGTTACAATCTATAACTAGATTACTGTAAAAGAGCAACGAGTATACGGTTCTTCAATACAGGTGCTAAATATGTCACTCTAATATTGTAAGATATACTCTAGTCACCGGTAAAGCCGGTTCTTGGGCGAAATTAAGTAACCCAAGATTAAAGTTCCCACTTAACTGTCCTATACTGTATAAGCTTAATAATCAAACTTGTAAGTTATTGTGGTACGTCTTGAAATTATTGCAATAAAAACCTTTTATTAGTAGGTTTACTTGTTCTTTATATTATTTTCTTTTTTAAAGCTATGTCTTACGTTGTCTATTACATGTTCTTATCCTTATCTCTATCGGGATCAGGACCAATAAGTTCTGTATTAACTTATATTGTTTTTATTTTCGAAGTAAGCTCTAATGCATATAAAGTCAGATTTCCTAGATTTATTGGTACGAAAATACCATTTAGCATTAATTCACCAAGTGGCAATGTTAGATTCTATAGCACAACACCAAATAAAACTACTTTTAAAGATTTTAAAGATATAACTGCGGATGTATTAAATAAATTATTAAAAACTCAAAAAGTTTATATAACAGAAGCTGAATTAACTAGACTTAAAGCTATACCTGGAGTTAGATTCGGTTTACCTTTAAATGATCAAACCATTAGTGCTTTTGAAGGTTTAGTAGGTAAACCTAACACTAGGGGTATAAAAGCGGGTGTTTATATTTTTACGCATATCGCGTCTGGGGCAAAGTATGTAGGGTCTAGTAATAGCTTATCTAGAAGACTAGATCAATATTTTTCTTTTAAGCATTTTAATCAAAGAAATTCAGGGTTACTTATACCTTTAATTTATAAAGAGGGATTAAAGGCGTTTAATCTAGAAGTTTTTGTTATACCTGACGACCTAGGTTTAGAGTTTAAAGATTCAAATAATTTCAATTTTAATTTTTCTTACTTATTTTTAGAACAGTTTTACTTGTTACATGAGAAATTTAATCTTAATACCCAAAGAATAGTTAATTTTCGGGTTGATCAAGGTAAGACTGTATATATTTATAGCTTAGATTGGAAAGTTTTATATTATTGCGGTTGTTCTTTAAATGAAATTAAAGGTGCTTTAGGAATACATTACGCTACTTGCACTAATTGCATAAAAACAGGGGACAGTTACTTAGATTTTTTTAGAATTTCAACCGATTATTTAGATCGTGCAGAAAAAACCAAACTGAGTTTACAAGAATTGTTGAATTTAATTGACATGAAAAGAGAAGAAGCGTTAAGGAAAAGTTATAGCGCTAAGTTTAGTAAAGCTGTTATCATTAGGGAAGAAAATCAAGAACAAACACTTGAATTTCCTAGTATAACTATGGCTGTGAAATATTTGCGTAGTTTAGGTATCACAGCTGATAGAAATCAGTTAGCTAAACATTTAGATACTAATAAACCATATAAAGGGTATATTTTTTCAAAAGCTTAAATGTAGGAGTTTTAAAACTTAATAATTTAAGTGGTTCGTCTTATGCAGTACCTTCTTTAGGAATTAAATGTGATGCATATCCTGGTAGATTAAATCAGGTCTCAGTTTTTATTAATAGAGAAGGAGTATTCTACGGTCTTGTACAATGGCCGAAACTGTAGTGAACCTATGGTTACAAACCATCAAATTGCGGGAAACCCCTAAAGGAATCTTATCCAAGTAAGTATGGTAACATATTTATGGCACAGGTAATGACTCGTGGTATGGGAAGATCAAGATTTATAATTCAATGGGCAATCCGCAGCCAAGTACCAAATTTGAATTATTTGGTATGCAGTTCATCGACTAAACGGTGGTTGGTGTTATTAATATTAATAATGCTTAAGATATAGTCAGTCCCCACTTGAAAGGGTGCAGAAAAATATTAGTGAATACTAATATTTTCCAAAATAAATATATATTTGATTAATATAGATGTTTAGGGAAATCTACAATAGTTTGCTAAACTTATTAATTATGTAATAAAGATTTTTTAGTATAATGAGTTAAATTCCCGCTGTATTACCTTAATAATACGTTTAAAGCTTTGGTCTTACTAGGACTCTTGTAGTGTTGCATTGTAGAGGTTATATGGCGGTAAAGCCCGTAGTATGTTCAAAAATATTTTTTAGTTTAGTAAAATCTTCAAATAACCCAGAATCGTTAGCGTTAGAACATATCAATAGTAGAAAACCTACTATTTCATTGATAATCAATAAAATATTATTAAATCAAAACTTAGTTGTAACTGACTCTAAATTAAACCAATTATTAAAAGTTAAAGGTGTTGAATTCGACCTTCCTATATCTACACCAGAAAATAATAAACTTTTAGATGAATTGACAGGTAAATCTATGCATAAAGGTTTTTTTGGTGTGTACATATTTATACATAAAAACACAGGTGATAAATATGTAGGTTCATCTAATTTACTTAGACGTCGAATGGATTATTACTTTAAAGGTAATTTTTATTCAGTGGGCTTATTTTTACCTTTACTTAAAAAAGAAGGGTTAAAAGCTTTTAAGTTAATGATCTTTAAACTAGATAGTAACAAATTTAGCAGACAAGACGCTTTAATTTTAGAGCAATACTATTTATTAAACAAAGAATTTAATTTAAATACTTTAAGAGTTGTCAATGCTGGATCGCTTCGCACAAAAGGTGATCCTGTATATGTTTATGATCTGACTTGTAGTACTCTTTATTATCATGCTAAATCTAAAATTGAATTAAAGAGAGTATTAAAAATACATACTGAAACTGCAAAAAAGTTTGTAGATTCTAAACTACCTTATCTCAATAAATTCTTGTTATTAAGCTATCCTATAGCTACTGCTTCTGTAAAGAATATTTCTATAGAAGAATTATTAGGTATAATGCAGAAAGAAAGACAATATGCCTATACGTTAGGGACTCGTAGAAGTATACCTGTTGAATTAGAAATCCAAGAAGGAAATACTTTTGTAGATCATGTAGGTCATACTTTAAAATTTGATTCTTTAACTTCTTGTATTGAATATTTAAGAGGATTAGGTTTAACTATAAAAAGAGATACTTTAACAAGATATATAAAAATGGGAAAAGTGTTTCATAATTTCTTATGTAAATATTCGGATAAAGTTTTACCAGATAATTTTGAAGAAGTCGGTTTAATTATGGATGAATATCTCAAATTAAAAACAGATATGGATTCCTTAAAAGTAAATCGAAAAAAAAAAAAACCCTTATTAGTAAAAGGAGATAATTTCGAACAAGAATTTTCAAGTATTATGGATACTATTAAATACTTTAATACTTTAAATATTAAATTAGATAGGAAAACTTTATATTTGCGTTTAAAAGACGGTAAAAATTATAAAAGTTATTATTTTTCCTATAAATAACTTCTCTCGATACGGCGTACGAAGTACCCGCGCTAATAAAGTATACTAATAAAAATATATTTATTACATTAATTTTTGTGTAGATTTTGCAATGTAGCGAGATTTGCGGTATTCTCCATTCATCGATGCCTATTGTGATGGAGTCTGTTTCATTAGAGAGATTCCTTTTATGGCTTGAAACTCAATAAATATGGCTAATTTTAAAAGAATTTTATCTAAAATTTACACAAATGGAAAGCTTGCGCTCAAAAAAATTGTAGGTATTATATTGTCATTGGCATATTATTTTCAAATCATTATATACAAAATATGCAGCAAGACCTGTGAAACTGATATATTAGAAATATACAGCAATGGTTATAAAACTGATATATTAGATAATTATCTATTACTGGCAATTCTATGTTGTATGCTTGTTCTTAGTTTACAATTCACACCTATTATTTTTTCTTACTGTAAATACACACTTAAATACATTAAAAGATATACAAACTTCAAAAGAATAAAAAACTTGAAAATTCCAAGGTTAGCCTCAATATTCAAAAGAATAAAAAACTTGAAAATTCCAAGGTTAGCCTCAATATTCAAAAGAATAAAAAACTTGAAATTTCCAAGGTTAGCCTCAGTAAGAATAGGTTATTATTATGCTAGCTAGGAGAGCACTCATAATCTTGCAAATCAGATTTGCAAAATGAGTAACAAAGATTTAAATATAAAAGAATTAACAACAGAAATGGTTATGAGTGATTTATATTTTTCAACTAAATTTGGTCCTCTTTATCATTATAGAAATATCAAAGGATTTATAGATAGAAGTATTTTATTGGGTCTAATAAAAAGATTACAAAAATATAGTGGATGGTTTATATTCTTTCATAAAACTCAAATTCTAAAGATTAAGTTAGATATGTATGTAGTACATTGGTGGTCTGTGGAAGTATCAGCTTTGAATATCGCTGAATATCTTTTTATTATTGGTTCAATTTTACATATGTCCCTGTTAATTGCTGAATGATGAAGTATTAGGGATAGACATGTATCTATCTTTAATGAAAAAACTCATTTACTTCCAAAATTATCTAAAAGTCAAAGGTTTTATTTTCGTTTAGGTGTAGCTATATATAGTGTATCTTCTAGATTAGAAATAATTAGGTGACTTATATTTAGATATTTAATGTTTTGTACTTTGGATTCAATCCCCTTATTTATTAAAGTAGAACAAATTTTTTCATTTATTGAATACATCTTAGATTATATCTTAAGATCAGTAGGGTTCTCTTTAAAAAAGGGTGACCTTGCTCGACTTTTTACCTGGTTATCAGAAAAGGCATCTTCTTTTGGCGCGGTGGTACGATCATGATGGAATTTTTAAATATGTGTAGAAGAGTTTTTTTAATATGGAATGTATAATAGATAGTAATCATACCCAAGGAGTAAAGTATCTGTGACGTAAATGTAAATTTAACGTGTTAAATAAAAAAATTAAACGCAAATATAAGCCTCGTTCTTATATTTGCGAAGATGTATTAGTTTAATAGGGAAAAACAATTATTGGTTAGACAATAATTAATAAAAGTTCGAGTCTTTTATGCATCTGGGTAGTTAATGGGATGTTTACATTAACTACTCACCTTGCTGTTAGCTATTTCTAAGAGACAAAACGCTTTTGAATCAACGCATCTAACCATCAATTAACGCATTGAACCATCAATCTACGCATCTAACCATCAATCTCTCTTGCTTACTATCCATATCCCTTGCTTATAAATTACCTTCAATACTTTCCACACTTAAACTATCACAACTTATTCAAACACCATCGCCATGGCTACTGAGCAAGTATCGACTACAGTTCCCCATATTGAGGAGCTTGAACGCATTTGTAGGGACCACCCTAGGTTTATAATTAGACCACTATCTGCTTCAGATCTTGAGGCATACCACTCCCTGTGGAAGCAACCTATGTTACATCTGAATCAAGACGACACCGATCTACATACCGATTTGAGTCAGACTCAAGACAGGCTCATTCGTATTACGAAAACTCTACCATCCCATGGAATGCACTACGCTATCTTCTGGAAGAACTCAGACGGCAGAGAAGGAGAGCTAATGGGCGAAGGAGGGATGAAGATATTGGAGTATTCCTGGCCTTCCCTCTATTATACATTCAGGAATGATGCTGATTCTCTAAGGTGGATTTGTGCCTTTGTAAGTATATTGTCAGGTCATTGGAATAGTTTTCCCCGTAAAGAGAAAGAAATTCCAGTATATTCCTTCTCTATCCCTCTCGATTTCCTAAAAACTCCGAGACCTGTCGAGCTATTGTGTACTGAGACGAGATCAGATGACCAAGACAATGAAAGGTACCTGGTGAGCCTTGGGTATGAGCATTGTGGAACATTACCCAATGGTCGTAAGTATTGGCGATGCTTACCGGAGGTTACTGTCTCTACGGTCCTTCCCAAGGTGGAAAACCTCTCCACGCGTAGGGTCTCCTCCGAGCGCCTTATCCTTCGACCACTCCGTACCTCCGATATTGAGGCATACCACTCCGTCCGGAAACAACCAGAACCTATGTATGGTTTATCCCGAACCGGGCCAGATGTCGATCTGAATGAAACTCGAACCTACTTCGAAAATAGAAAATCAATGGTGGGATTCGGTATATTCTTGAATAACTCAGACGGCCGCGAGGGTGAGCTGATCGGTGAAGTAGGGGTGAATATATTTTCTCGCGGATTCCCTGCGCTCTTTTACATATTAAAGAAGGAGTACTGGGGCTATGGATACGGTACTGAGTTGGTAGAAGCCTTTATAGGATTTTGGCGGAGTCTCCCCCGTGAGGATGCACAGGTGAGAGTACCCTTATATATGGTAGATTTACGGGAGACATCTAAGGGAACAGAACTATTGATAGCTGATGCTTTTTCGGACAATGAGAGAAGTAAAAAGGTGCTAAGAAAGGTAGGATTTGAGAAATGTGAAAAATACTCGGGGGTGTCGAAAAGGGAAGTGTTTCGGTACCCCCTTCCAAAGGAAGTATTGAGATCTTAGTTTATAAGGGGGGGGGGGTCGCTTCTGATACGAAGGATATGGATCAATACTAAAAAATGTGAAAAAAAAATTCAAAAAACCTAATGAAAAAAAGTAGGAAAAAGTAAACAAGAAAAAAAGTAAAAAAGGGACAAAAATGAAAAAAAATCATTTTAGTGTTGTTTTATAATTTGCACAACGTTACTTTGAACGGATTCTTCTCATTACACTTTGTATTTTCTTTATTGGTTGCGCTTGTTTTGCAGAAAATTCATTCGTTAAAAGCCGCTCGTAGTTTAACGAATGATAATAAATGTTTTTTTGAGGTCCCGCGCAGGCTCTAGTATCTTAAATGAAAAAAAAGTTAGGTTTTTTTTTTATTGAGTATTGGCGTAATATATTTTTTATGTAAACAGCTGGGGTGGGGTCATGCTTATTTATTTGAAGTTATAACAAAAAAAAGTCATTTATTAAATAATACTTAATTACCCCTTTTTAAATAAGGGGTAAACGTTCTGAGTGGTTGATCGTCAGTTTATTTAATAAAGAAAAAAAATGTAAAGATTATGATGTAGAGGTCTACACTTATCTCGCAGATCTTAATTGTGAAGTTCGATTCTTCCATAATCTTGTTTAAAGTTTCTAATGACTAAAGATAATAAGGAAACTTATGGTTCGGCCTTATTAACGCCTTAGGGTGAGTAATATCACTAAAGATGAGGGTAACTGTAAGGGGTGATTGCGGATCTAGATCAGTAATCAACGCCATTACTATAAAAAAGCATGAGTAGACGGTTTTTCAATCAATAAATAATCTTGATGGTACTCTAGTTGCTGGGACAACTGGTTATAGGCTAAATATGCTAAATAGTATTAACTATTTATAAAAATAACCCTAGATTAAAGTTACTACAACAGTCTTAACCGGGTAAAATTTTTGGTACGATTTTCAGATAATATCTAGTTTTGGATTATTTATCACGTTTTTATCTTTAAATAAGCTATATTATTTGTTCAATGCTTTTCCCTCCGGGAACATGATACACAATTAATCTAAGATTTTAATATTAACAAAGTATGGTGTACTTGGACTAAAATACAACATATAAAAATAGTTTTTTTAGGGTTTAATGAACGCCCTAATATAAAGGTGTTTAATATTAAATGTTTTTATTTTAACCATCTGAATTGGTTATCTATATTTTAATCTAGCTTAACTATGCCTAAAAAATAATTAATTTTTGCCTTAGTTCTTTAGCATTAGAGCGTATTAATAGTGGTAACCCTCCTACTAGTGAAGTTATAAATGGTGTGTTACTTAACCAAAAAGTTTATATAACTCAGGAGTTCCTAGATAAACTTTTAGCTCTTCCTACTGTAAATTTTTATTTACCCACAACAGATCAAACATATCCTGCTTTATTAGGGTTGGTAGGATAATCTGGATCAAGACGTAGCAAAACAGGGGTATATGTTTTTCACATTCGCGCCCTGCTCTTTTCTCTTTCTAATCCCTCTCTTCTCCTCTTAGGAGAAGAGATCAGGGTTTGTTTTACCCTTCCTTTTCACTCGTTAAACTCGTTTTTTGATCCGACAAAAAAATGGGATTTTTTTGAATGAGAAAAGACGCCGAAGGCTACGAAAAGGAACAGTAAAACTTTTTGTTTAAGAAAAAAAATAAGAGAGAAAATGATAAAAAAATATGTAGGATCTAGTAATGACTTAGCAAGAATATTTAAACAGTAGTTTGAAAAAAAAAATGGATGATTTAATAATAAAGACACCGGTATATTATTATCGAGGATATAAAAGTAAGAGTTGAAAGCGTTTACGAAATTTTTTTATTATTTTTATTTTTAAATATATATAATATTATTAATTTAACTTATTATAAAATAAGTAAAAAAATATCAGAAATTACAGTTATATCTTCTTCTTACCTCCCCCCCCTAAATATTCTCATGCTTTTTTAGAGCAGTATTGTTTTTTAAATAAAAAATATAACTTAAATATTCATAGGATAGTTTATAGTAAATAAAGGGTTTAATATATATTTACATGATAAATATCGTCAGATTTTATATTATACAAGTAACTTTTTAAAGGTTTTTGTGCATATTTAGGTATACACCCCTTCTTCATATACAAAACATGTAGCTAAAAATAGTCCTTTTTTTTAGATTATTTTACTATATCTAACAATATAGTAGCAGATACAGTTCCAGCTGGTTTAACTGAATTATAGTTACGATAATTAATAGATGAACCTAGAAGAATGAGTCTAAATAAACTGCATAGATCTTACGGTAAACCTGTATAGGTATTAGATTCTAGTATTAATACTACAAAAATTTCATATTCTTCCTATAAAGTTGGAACTCTCTTTGGGGGCATTCTGTAGAAGTTCATTAAGAAACTATATAGCTAGTATATAGCTAGCGGTAAAGTATATAAAGATCGTTACATCTTAAAATATGTCAGTAACCAAAATGATTAGGTTTAACGATCCAGGTATATTCAATAAAGTATTGGTTTTTGTAAATAGAGAAGGAGTATTCTAGGGTCTTCTTAAACAATGGCCAAAACTGTAGTGAACCTAGGGTTAAAAATCATCAAATTGCGGGAAACCCTTAAAGTAATCTTAACCAAGTAAGTATGGTAACATAGTTTATGGCACAGGTAATGACTCGTGGTAAGGTAAAATCAATATTGATTTTTCAATGGGCAATCCGCGGCCAAGTGGCTGGGATAGGTACACAGTTCATCGACTAGACGGTGGGTGATTGGTATTATTATTCTAAAAAGGCTTAAAATATAGTAGGCTCCAGCCCACCTGATAGGGTGCAGAAAAATCGGAGTATTTTAGTAAATATATCTTAATTCGTTGATTATATTTAGATAACTTTATAATAGTTTGCTAAACTTATTTTTTTAGTGTAAAAATAAACTTTTAAGTTTATAATTATCAAAACAAACCTAAAGCACTTGTCTTTAGGGCGGAAGACTATTGTAGTATTTGCATGATACAATTAGTAAAAGTGTTTCTAATAATAACTTCATATTTGATAAACATGTAGGATTAGGTTCTATAGCTGCTTTACACTGAACTAAATCTTTTAGTTTCATTAGATCTTTGGGAAATAACTCAGAGCTCTTAGCGTTAGAGCATATTAATAGTGAAAAAGCCTAATACTCCCTCAGTAATAAATAAAATATTCTTAAATCAAAATTTATCTGTTACTGTATCGAAATTAGAATAGTTATTAAAAGTATAAGGTGTATAAATGGATTTTCCTATATATACATCGGAAGGTACCAAACTCTTAGATGAATTAACAGGTAGATCCAAGTATAAAGGTTTTCAGGTGTATATATATATTTATACATAAAAGTACAAGTCAGAAATGTGTAGGTTCATCTAATTTACTAAGGCGTATAATGTATTATTAATTTAAAGGAGATTTTAGTATCCGTTCCCCCTGCTGAAGGCGGAGCCTGTGCTTCGCACAAACCAAGTTTCGGGGGGGGGGGGGGGTTAGGGGTACTTCTGATCCCTCCGGGATAAAGGAAAATTATTACCTTGACTTCACAAAGACGGACTAAAAGCTTTTAAATTAATAATCTCTAAAATATATAGTGATAAGTTTAGTGTTCAAGATGCTTTAATTTTATAACAATATTATTAAATAAATAGTTTAATTTGAATACATTAAGAGTTGTTAATGCTGGATCGCTTCGCACAAAAGGTGATGCTGTATATGTTTATGATCTTACATGTAGTACTCTTTATTATCATGCTAAATCTAAAATGGATCGCTTTAACTTCGTATGCTGTTGCTGCGTAATTAATTAGGCGGCCTAATTAATTAGCTTATCCTCCGGATCAGGGCATTCTTCGCGGCTCCCTCTTTTCCTATTTCTCGTTTATTTTTTTCCTTATTTTTCTTTTATTCTATATTAAATTCAGAATATTATAACTATTTTAAGTGCCGGCATCGCGCTCCGCTCTTTTCTCCTTCTTGAGCAAAGCGTACTACTCTCACAAGTTTTTTGATCCGACCAAAAAATGGGATTTTTTTGAATGATAAAAGACGCTGGAGTAATTTTAAATATTTTCTCTCTTCTTTTTTTTCTTTAAAAAAAAGAAGGAGAAAAGAGCAAGGCTTTTCCCTCCGGGAACAGAAGAGAGAAAAAAAATCCTCAGAAAATTTAGGAGCGTACCTTTTACAAACCCCTGCACTACTGCAGGGGTTTAAGTAGAATAGAAACAGGAAAACTTATAAATAATTAGATAAAAGTTAAGGAAATTTTCTGTTTTTTACAAAGTAAGTAAACTAATTAAAAATTCAAAATCGTATAAATAATCTGCAATGTTCATAAATATGTGGAATACTACGCAGTGGTATGCCAATTGTTATATAATCTGTATCTATAGAAAAATTCCTCACTTAATTAGAAAACCAGTAATATTTGCATCCTATTCGGCTAAAGTCTTGGTGCCTTATTTATATTTTAGGTTATTTTAATTATTCTCAAGAATTCAAAGATGCATTTAAAATAAAGGTGTGTTAGTTTAATGGTAGAATATAGTAGTACGGTTACTGTCATATAAGTTCGAGTCTTATACACACTTAATTTGTAGTTCTTTTAATATATAATTTATCTTACTTTACGATTACTTAAACATAAAGTCATACAATGTATACTAATTAGTAAGATATATATAAGCTAAATTTTTATATAAATTAAATTCGCTAGAGGGTAGAGCAACCGTTTTGTACATAGAAGGTTGGGTGTTCGAGTTATCTATTTCTTAAAGGAGTAATCTAAGGATTTGCTCTTGCTTCACTTCTAAATTTTTGAGTATTTGGTTTTTTTAGTGTTCTGATATTAACAATATAAAGTTGTTAGTGAAAGTATCGCTAAAAAAAATAAAAAAAGAGCGTTCTCTCCTCCACAAACCCCTGCAGTAGTGCAGGGGTTTAGGTAGATAAAATTTTGCCTTGAAAAAAAAAATAAAGCCGTCGGACGCTTCGCTACTAAATATATTGAATTATATTGTTTATATGACTTAATGTTTTGTTTAAGGCGTACATACTTCTGATTTTCTTGATCCCTAACCCCTGCGGAGCAACAGGGATATGGCACAAAAATAAGTAGAAAAAGATAAACCAGAGGGATCAAAATCAATAAAAAGTAAAGTACATTTTTCTTATGTAACCTTCTCCTCCTTTTGGTGCGAAGCAGGAATGTCCGCTTCGCACCCCAGAGGGCGTAGAAAAGCTAAAAATTTATAATTGAAAACTAATATGGATAAGGGTATAAGGGTTTATTAAATTACTATTTTTTGTAGCGTACTACGTAGCGCGAGAATAAAAAGGTTTATATACTATAATATATAAACGGAGTATACGGTGTAATATTACCTTAAAATCTTTATATAGAATATCTATTCTATATTTTATAAGTAATAATTACTTTCTTATTGTGTCGTGGTTATTAAGAAATATGATAATTGATATTGCGTTCTAAGGTATTTCTACCTAAGGGGTGTTAGTTTAAGAGGTAAAATAAAGGCAGTTTATTTAACTGTCTATAGATGTTAGTTCGAATCTAACGCACTCTTATCCTTATTGAAGGCATAAATACAGGTGTTTATACAGAGGTATTTATATAACTCAGTAAGGATTTAATTACAATAATTTAAATTTAATAAATATACAATGAATATTACACTAATACTTTTTTTAATAGGAATCTTAGGGTTCGTGTTGAATAGAAAAAATATTATATTAATGCTCATCTCGATCGAGATGATGTTAGTTTCTATAACATTTCTAATATTGGTAAGTTCACTAAACATTGATGATATAATAGGCCAAACATACGCTATATATATAATAGCAGTTGCAGGTGCGGAATCTGCGATAGGTTTGGGTATTCTAGTCGCTTTTTACAGATTAAGAGGAAGCGTTTCGATAGAATATAAATAATGTATTTAGTAGTAATAATTTTACCTTTATTAGGATCTATAGTTTCTGGCTTTTTTGGTAGAAAAGTTGGAGTTCGCGGAGCACAGTTCATGACATGTTTTAGTGTAATAGTAACTACAATACTAGCAATAATAGCTTTTTTTGAAGTAGGGTTTAATAATATTCCTGTTTCTATTGAACTATTTAGATGAATAGACTCAGAATGAATTAATATTACGGTAGCTTTTGAATTTGATAGTTTAACAGTATCTATGTTAATACCTGTCTTAATCATAAGTTCTTTAGTTCATATATATTCAATATCGTACATGAGCAATGACCCCCATGTACAACGTTTCTTTAGTTATTTAAGCTTATTCACTTTTATGATGATTATATTAGTAACAGCTAATAATTATCTATTAATGTTTGTAGGATGAGAAGGTGTAGGTGTTTGTTCTTATCTACTAGTAAGTTTTTGGTTTACTCGGATATTTGCGAACCAAAGTTCTATATCTGCATTTTTAACAAATAGAGTGGGTGATTGCTTTTTAACTATAGGTATGTTCACTATTTTATGATCTCTAGGTAATTTAGATTATGCAACAGTTTTTTCATTAGCTCCGTATATTAATGAAAATGTTATAACTATTGTAGGTATATGCTTATTAATAGGTGCTATGGCCAAAAGTTCTCAAGTTGGCCTTCACGTATGATTACCTATGGCGATGGAAGGTCCTACTCCAGTTTCTGCTTTAATACATGCTGCCACTATGGTAACGGCAGGAGTGTACTTATTAATGCGTTCATCTCCTTTAATAGAATATAGTTCAATAGTATTATTACTTTGTTTATGATTAGGTGCTATTACAACTGTATTTAGTTCTCTTGTAGGATTGTTCCAACAAGATATTAAAAAAGTTATAGCCTATTCTACTATGAGTCAATTGGCTCGAGAATGTACTTCTCATTCAAGTACATTCAGGCATCAAACTATATGCGAGTCTACTTCTCTCTTATTTTCTATAAAAAAAAGATTAACTACTAGTCCCAAATTCACTTTAGGTGTAAGTACTTTAAATTATCATTCTGTAGCCGTAGGCTCGGGATCATCTACTGAAAATAATATATTAAATCCTTATTATGTAACAGGATTTACGGATGCTGAGGGTAGTTTTTTAATAAATATTCAATCTCGATCAGTAGGGCGGAGCCCACTAAAATTAGGTTATAGTGTAAGTCTATCTTTTAAATTAAAACTGCATTCAAAAGATAGTGAGTTGTTAGAAAGAATTTTCAAATTTTTTAACGTAGGTAAAATTTATACAAGAAAAGACGGATATATTGAGTATATAGTAAATTCTATGAAAGAGATGGAAATTATTATAAATCATTTTAATAATTATCCATTAATTACACAAAAACTATCTGATTATAAAATATTTAAATTAGTATTTGAATTAATTAAACAAAAAAAACATTTAACACAAGAAGGTTTTCAAGAAATATTGTCTTTAAAAGCAAGTTTTAACAACGGTTTATCTGAAGAATTGAAAATTGTTTTTCCAAATATTATTCCTTATTTAAGACCTCAAACTATTACACCTAAATTCGAAGCTATAAATCCTTATTGAGTTTCTGGTTTTGTAGATGGTGATGGGTGTTTTTACATATCATTAACCAATAATTCTACAGGTGTAGGCTTAGTATTTAAAATTACACAACACATTAGAGATACCGATTTATTAAAAGAATTAGTTAATTATTTTGACTGTGGACGTTATAGTTTAAGTTCACCAGAAGCTGGTGATTTTATTGTTACTAAATTTGAAGATATTTACACTAAAATTCTGCCTTTTTTTAATAAATATCCTTTACAGGGATCTAAATATTTAGATTTTTCTGATTTTAATAGTGTAGCAGAATTAATTAAAAATAAAGCTCATATTACTTCAGAAGGATTTGAATCAATTAAACAAATAAAATTGGGTACAAATAAAAAAAGAATAAATAAATCCTTAATTACTAATGTACAACAAAAAAGAACATATATAACTTCACAATCACGTTCTAATACATCACAGGAATTTAATGAATGATTATCTGGATTAATAGATGGTGACGGTAAATTTTTTTTATCTAAAAAAGGTTATGCTAATTTTAAAATTGTAATGGATAAAGAAGATAAATTTGCTCTTTATACTATAAAGCATAAGTTTGGTGGATCTATTAAAGAGATATCTTCAGGTTTAAAATATAAATTAGCCCACAAATACGGGTTGATTAAATTAGTCAGTAGTGTTAATGGTTTAATTAGAAATCCTACAAGAATGTTACAATTAGATAAGGTTTGTAAGTTATATGGTATAGAGTTTGAAGTGTCTAAACCCTTGACTTACTACAATGGATGATTTAGCGGATTCATCGATAGTGATGGTTCAATATATTATAATGAAAAGTTAGATCAATTAATTTTAAGTGTAACTCATAAAAATAAATATTTATTAGATTCTTTAATAAAATTATATTCAGGTAGCATAAAAATTCTAGATTCTAGACAAGCTTTTCAGTATTCTATTTACAGAAAAAAAGAAATTTTAAATATTATAGATAATTACTTAGTAAGATATCCTTTAATGTCAAATAAAAGGAATAAAATTAGTCTAATTAAAGAATTATATGAGGTAAAAAAGGGATCAGTAGAAAAATTATATTTAATAGAAAAAATAAATTATAAGTAATTTATTATACTTATGATAAGGGAGGAGTAGCGTAGAAGCTATAAAAAAAAATTATAGCCAATTCGCAGATAACCAAAGCTCGTGTTTATTTTTATAATCACTATAATTTCAAGTTTTTTTTTATTCATCTTCCATTATAAGGTTATTCCAGCATATTATGTCTGTGTTAATAAGGTGAAAATTTGAGATTATTAGTAAGTTAGTAGGAATCTCAGAGGCCATACGTTTGATATTAGTTTTTATTGAATTTAGATTAGTTAATTCAATGTCAAAATTCTCTGTCTTTAATAAACATTACTTAGGTTGCGTGGTAAATCCATACTTTTTCATTACTATCAGATAGTAATTTAATCTTAGTCTTCCATACGGAAAAAAAAGTTTTACAATAATTTAATTTTAAATAAATATACAATGTACATTACACTAATAATTTTTTGAATAGGGTTTCTCTTAGATGGAAAGAATATTATATCACAGACTAGCAAATTCTTGCTATTGGTAAGTTATAAGAGTGTAGACTTAATAGGTCCTACCTTCAAGTTATTGATTGAAGGTTTTTTGAAATTCATCGTAACTTTTCCTTTATCAAGGTTTATGGTTTCTGGCTTCTTTGGTAGAGAAGTTGGATTTCGCGGAGCATCGTGCATCATCTCGCTAAGGCGGAGCCTATCTAAAAAAAAAATCCAAAATAAATTCTTAAACGAATCTATTTTAGTATTATTTCTAAATTTAGAATTTAGTTTTTGATTTTTTTTTAAGGCCTCCCACCTCTGGTGGTTTTATATAGTTATCAGGCAGAGTATCTTATCTGCCGTAACTTTTGCTTTTGGCTATGTAATAAAATTTAATAATATATTGTCTAGATGAATAACCAATAGAATATTTGATTATAGAAATGAGACGCTTAAACTTTCTAATTTTGTAACTATAAACAATAAACATTTAGGCGTAAGTTCAATATTTAGTAGAAAAATGTCTACAAATATAGATATGAACAGTTTAGATAATAGTAACATTAAGGATCTTGCATTTAAAGAATGATTAGCTGGGTTAATAGATGGAGATGGTTACTTCATATTAACTAAAAATGGATATAATAGTTGTGAAATCACAATGGATGCTAGAGACAAAAAAGTTTTATATTTAATACAGCATAAGTATGGGGGGACGGTTAAACAGATTTCCAATGCCCTTGCTTTTAAATATAAATTAAGGAATAGAGCAGGTTTAATTGCATTAATAAATGATGTTAATGGATTAATTAGAAATCCTACACGTTTATTACAAATGAATAAACTTTGCGTAAAATTTAGTATCGAACTGAAGTATCCTGATAATCTTACATTTAATAATGGGTGATTTAGTGGGTTTATTGATAGTGATGGTTCAGTTTATTATAGTGAATCATCTGGGCAAGTTTTTATTGGTATATCTCAAAAAAATAAATATTTATTAGAACCTTTAATAAATATTTATGGAGGAAGAGTGGATATTAGTAGCCCTAAAATAGAAGCGTTTAAATATGTTATATATAGAAAGGCTGAACTTTTTAATTTAATAGATAATTATTTTAGTGATTACCCTCTTAGAACAGAAAAAATGAAAAGAGTTAATTTAATAAAACAATTTTATTTAGCGAGATTACCTAAACACAACGAAGATGTTTTTAAATTAAATGAATGAGTTAAATTCAAAGACAATTGAGAAAAATACAAAAACTAATAAAGAAATGGTCCAATTTACGTCACATTTAACACGCTTTAACAAGCTCTTAATTTATGATAGTAAACGTCGCAATTAGGTATGATGGTAATAGCAGTAGGTTTATCATCATATAACATAGCCTTATTCCATCTTGTTAATCATGCTTTTTATAAAGGATTATTATTCTTAGGAGCTGGAGCAGTTATTCATGCAGTGGGGGATAACCAGGATTTTAGAAGATACGGTGGATTAATCTCATTCTTACCTTTAATTTATTCTGTTATGCTAATTGCTAGTCTTAGTTTAGTAGCATTTCCTTTCATGACTGGATTTTATAGTAAAGATTTTATATTAGAATCTGCTTTTGGTCAATATTATTTTAGTAGTATAGCTGTATATGTAATAGCAGTAATAGGTGCAATATTTACTACATTGTATTCAGTTAAAGTCCTATATTTAACTTTCTTAACTAATCCTAATGGATCAATGACATATTATAAACATGCTCATGAAGGTGATTTATTTTTAAGTTTACCTCTGGTAATACTAGCTGTATTTTCTATATTCTTTGGTTATATTACTAAAGATCTATTTATAGGTTTAGGTTCAAGTTTTTTTATTGATAACAGTATTTTTATACATCCTGTTCATGAAATAGTCATTGAGACAGAATTTGGAGTACCTACTATATTTAAACTTTTACCTTTTGTCTTCACTGTTATCTTTAGTATGTTAGCTATTATTTTTTCAGAATATTTACCTGAATCTTTAATCAGCTTTAAATTATCTAGGTTTGGTTACAATCTATTTGGTTTTTTTAATCAAAGATTTTTGGTTGAAATGTTTTACAATAAATATATCACTAACTTAGTTTTAAATTTAGGAGGACAGACTACTAAAGTGTTGGATAAAGGAAGCATAGAGTTATTAGGACCCTTCGGTCTAGAGCTAGGATTGGTTAAATTAAGTAAAGCTATTTCATCTTTAAGCACAGGTGTTGTAACAAGTTATGCTTTATATATATTAATAGGTTTTATAGGGTATTTATCTGTTGCTTTTTGGGGGCTATGAAGTTTTAAGATGGTATTATTATTGATCTTAGCTATTTTCTCATTAAGTATTTTCAGCTATTACTATGGCTATAATGAGAATAAAAATAAGTTTTTACAATCTAATTTTTTTAAATCTCTCTTATGTTTATTTTATAAAATTCAAGATATAATTTCTTCGTATTGATTATTAATATGGGGTATTTATATGTTAATTGTTCTTGTATGTAAATTGTATAATTTTTTCGATACTCCTGAAGGGTTTATATCGTATGCTTCAGAACCTAATAAAGAAAATTTAACGGGGGATGGATCACAGTATGTGTATAGATCTCTTGCAGATAAAGTACATGATGATATAAAAAAAATAGATGAAGATATCAAGAAGCTTGATCCTAATTCTATAAATTATCTTAAAGATAAAGAAAAATTGGAGTCAATTAGATCAGAATTCGAGAATCAGATGTCTCTTATAGGTCAATTTAAAAGTAGTAGAGCGAAATATATTCCTGAAATTTCTGATAATAAAAGAGTAGCAGATAATAACATCACAGCAGATACTTCTAAACGTAGAAGAGATTAGTAGGATTTTTTGTTTATTTTTTCTTATTCGATTTATATGATAATAAACATTATAAAAAATAAAAAAAAAACTCAATAAGGTAGAGTATTCGTTATATTTTCGAAAAATGGGAGTTCAAGTCTCTTATTTTTTTTTTGTTTTCTAACGATTAGAAGAATATTATGAGTTCATTAAATAAAATATTATGAATTTTTTGACAAAGCATTATTATTATTACTTACATTAATAGTATATAATACATGTTTAACTCTAAATTTTACTAACCTAAATTAAACTACAAAAACTTTTTTTTAGAATGTTTACTCAAATTTTAACCAAACTCTTTTATGATGCGTACTTTACTTTTAATAATTGCCAACATACCAGGTAAAGCTTTCTTAGCATGTTGAACTAGTTTAACATTGTCTTTAACAGGATTATATAATGAAGTTTTTAAGTATTCTAAACTTTTTTTAAGTTTAGGTTGTTTTGTATATAAATCCTTAATATCTCTTTTTTTTTCTTGATCAGGCATTCTTGATCCCTCCGGGTAATTTATTGAGGAAAAACAGCAAGCTCTTAATACAATTTTTAGTATAACTTTTAAAGATTTATTAAATGCAGCTCAAATCAAGTGACCCTTTTGGCATAAAATACCTTAGGTGGAGATGTGACAGAAACTAAAATTAAAGAATATAAACCTAATATACTACAAGCTGATAATTCTAACCCTCAAGGTGGAGGGATTATAGATAGTGAACTAAAAAAAATAAAAGAAAGAGAGGAAAGTATAAGTCAGGTCCTCTCAGATAAAAGCGCGCGATCACTAAAAATAAACCTAAGTTTATGGATACTATAAAAAATCCGTAAGAATCCGTGGATTCTGAGACTATATAAGCTATAAATTTTTAGCAGGAATAAAGGTATTTTATGAATAGTTAATAATAAGGGTTTAACTAGTATAGATAAATTAAATATTCTATATTAATTATGTCCAATTAAAATAACTCCTGTAGGATAACCTTTTACTTATTTATAAAGATCCCGTATTTTAGTAAATAAATATACAACTAGTACTATTAAAGATGCGAGATCGAATAATAGTTTAGGTGCTAATGAATTACCCGTGTTTAGTTTACCGTATATGAGACAAGCCTCTAGCCCTTAAGTTAAATCACCAGCTGTTGAATTATGTTCTTTGGATAAGGGTAAGAGTATATAAAGAAAATATCCTTTAAATATTTCTACACCTAATGCTGTAGAGCTTAGTGAACTTAAAGAGGAAAACTTAAAACTGTTTCTTATTCAACTGTGGACTCAGTTCAAATGAAAATAAAGGTATATTAAATAAATATAAATAAGAACTAAAAAAAAAAGCCTCGCCAACTTCTGGGAAAAATTTACCTTATCCATATCCCTTCGGGAAAAATTTACCTTATGGATCGCTTCTGTAGGCGTAGCCACCGAAGGATATGGGATATGGCACAAAAATAAAAAAAACTGTGTGAATTTAAGGGTAGAATATAGTAGTACGGTTACTATTGTATAGGTTTTAATCTTATACCATTGTAGCCCTGGCCGTCTAACTTAAACCAGGGGGGGGACCGCTTTGCGAGAAAAACCCTAGATTCTGCGTTTAAAGGATTATCCACGGTAGTTTTTAGAGGATATCAAGGACGCATACTTCTTATTTTCGCGACCTTCGGTCTCCCTCCGTATCCCCATCGGGGATGGGGGCCCCCTCCCTAGGGGAACGGAGGTTCAGAAAGTATAGCACAAAAGTAGAAAAATCTCGGTTAACTTCAAAACGTTAGGATCTTTTGCAGTAATAAGTTTATTTAGTGGTAAATCATCGATATCATAGCGTGAATTATAAAGGAAAAAAAAATTATTATTACCTTCCTTCTACATTAATTGTATATAATACATATAAGAGCTTTTATTAACTCTAAATTTTTTTAACCAAAATTATAATAATAATCAAAAAATGAGAATATTAAAAAGTAATCCTTTATTAAGATTAGTTAATTCGTATATTATTGACGCATCAGAACCTAGTAACATTAGCTATTTATGAAATTTTGGGTCTTTATTAGCTTTGTGTCTTATTGTCCAAATCGTTACGGGAGTAACGTTAGCGATGAAAGTTTTTCAATTTTTTGTCTCTATGTTTTATCCTGCAGAATACCCATCGGTGGGTATCTTAAATAAACACGTATTAAGTTCTTCTGTGATTCCTTCTTTTTCATGCACACAGTTAAAAGATAATATTAAATCTTTAGAAGATAGGGTTTTACACCTAAAAGAAGATAAAGTTAAATCATGAGCTAGCTATTCCGGAGGAAAGGAAAATTTTTCGGAATGATTAAGAGGTTTTACAGACGGGGAAGGTTATTTTTTAATAACATTAACATCCAGAAAAAGATTAAATAAGTCAGGTGAATTAATTGACTATCATCGTTTTAATTTTTCTTTTATATTACACGTAGCAATAAAAGATTTAAATGTGTTATATAATATTCAAAGATTTCTGGGAGGTATAGGTGTTGTAAATAAAAACGAAAAATCAGCTAAATATGCTGTAACGTCTAGAGAAGATACTAACAAATTATTAGAATTAATGTATAATTCTTTTTCCAGATTAAATACCATAAAAGTTTTAGATTTTTTAGCTTGATATGAAGCTCGTACTTTATATTTAAATTTCATGGATGAAAGAGACAAAGAAGTACCTTTACATTTGGACCCTTCATATTCGATTATACACGAGAAAATATTATCTATTAAAAGTTTTATGAATAGAGCTAGAACTAATTTCAGATTACCTGAAAATCATGTGGTAATTATAACTAATGAATGATTACTTGGGTTCTTTGAAGGTGAAGGTTGCTTTTATGTTAATAATTTCAGCGTATGTTTTAAATTGGCTCAAACCTCAATTAATAGATACGTATTAGTTCATATTAAAGACTATCTTATGAAATACGGGTCAAATATGGTTATTAGCTTATTTGATAGTAAATCTAATAAATTAAAACAAAAACCTTATACTGAACTATACATAGGTAAGAATAACCAAACTGCCTACATTTTAATTTTTTTATTAATAAATTTACCTTGACTATCTACTAAAGTTGTTGATTTTATAAACTGAGTTATAATTTATATTTTAGTTTATGAAGGAAAACATATTCTACCTGAGGGTAAAGATATAATTGTTAAATTAAGATCAAATATGGGACTTAATAGTAACATAAATGATCCAGTCGTTAGTAAAGAAACCTTGGATTTATTATATAGTGAAAATAATTACGTTGAAACTGATCAATCAGGTATATTAAAAGTAAGAAAAAACTCTAAAGGTTTATCTAGTGTAATCCATAGACAAGGCTCATATGTTTTAGCTACTAATGAGGAAAACACTAGTAGTTTAAGATTTAATTCTAATGCTGAATGTGCTAATTACTTTGAAGTAAGTAAAGTAACAGTAGGCAGATGAATCAGTAAAAATTCACCTGTTACAACAAAGAAAGGTACATTTAGATTTAAAAAATTATTTGATGATGAATATTAGGTGGAGCCCCTTATATTAGTTATGTATTATTTAATTATACTTTTGTTGGAAATCGAGGCGATTCTGCTATCTAATTAGCATAGTAAAAGAAAATTACTTTTTAGCCTTCAAAGTTACCTTTTAATATAATGGTACGTTGTTTATTTAAACCAGAGAAGATTTCGGAGTCATTGGGGTTGTTGTGTCGCTAAAGCTACCGCTAGTGTATACCCTGTTATATTATTATCCTTATGAAAATTGTGCGATTTAAAAAGCTCTCTTTTTTTTTACTCGTATATATTTGTCAGGAAATTATAACAGGTGTTACATTAGCTATGGAAAGAAAAAATGTGTAGCTATAAAATCTTACAAATTGCTGGAACGCCCAATAGTATTTTGGACAATCAGCAGGGAAGCAGCAAATAAATATGTTGAATCTTCAGAGACTAAAGGTAAGACATGTGTTACTTCATTAAAATAATGTACACATGATGATATAGTCCAGCCTTTCGAGAGAATAAGGAATTTGGGCATATTATTACCTATTTATTAGCTTTATTAATTCCAACATTTTACTTAGCGGTTAAAGTAGCCAACTACAACACAAGAGATGGAGGAATTTCTAATTCAAATAATAAATCGAACATACCAAGCACAAATGTTATCGTAGATGTAAAAAATTCTGGTATTAAATTAAGTCCCTGATTCGTTACAGGGTTTGCTGACGCGGAATCATCTTTCAGTATGTCTGTCTTTAAATCTAAAACCGCTGCTGTAGGTTGAGCAATAGAACCTTGTTTTATTATTACTTTACATAAAAAAGATATAGAATTATTAAATAAAATTCAATTGTTTTTTGGTGTAGGTTCAGTGTCAACAGTTGGTGATAAAACTGCACGTTACAGAGTAAGATCTAGACAAGAATTGAAAACAATTATAGCACATTTTGAAAAATATCCGTTACAAACCACTAAATTTGTTAATTTTATTTGTTTCTGTAAAATATTAGAACTTATGAACAATAAATTACATACTAACGTTGAAGGGTTCTTAAAACTATTATCTTTAATAAATAAATTAAATAATCCCTTATCTGAATCTTTACTTGAAAAATTAGCACCTTTAGGTATAATCCCTAGTGTGGAATTAGAACTATCATCCGTTGAGTCGTTAAATATAAAGGATAAACTAGATCCTTGATGAATATCTGGATTTGCGACAGGTGAAAGTTCTTTTACATTCTTTACTAGAAAAAGGCAAAAAGCTGCAGGGGATGTAGTTAAAGATTATACACTTGTATTTGAAATGGGTCAGAAAAGTGATAATATTTATCTTTTAAATTTAATAGTTAATACCTTGGGGTACGGTAAAGTATACACTGAAAAAAGAGGTATAAGTAAATTTAGATTAGTTCCTAGAGATCAAATTTTAAATGATTTAGTTCCTTTTTTTGATAAATACCCTTTAGAGGGTAATAAAGCTTTACAATATTCAGTTTGAATTCAAATTGTAAATACTCTTCATAAAAATCCTAGATCAGCTCATAGAGAAAATAAAGTAGAAGCTCTGATGAAAGAGTTGTCTAATTTAAATAAATAAATAATATAGCCTCATGGCATTATAATCCCAGTATAATGGAAGCATTTCATTCAGTAGAGCATAAGTATTATGTAGAGTTTTTTGCTAACTATTTAATAGAACTATTATTATGAGAAAATTTTTATATTAGTACTGTTACTAATATAAAAACTATAACAGGTGGTACATTAGCTATGTATTTTTTTAATAAAAAAAACCCTAGTTTAAAAGAGGTATTGGAGGGACTGGGGATTGATGTTGAAGGATTGGAACTAGACATTGATGGTATTAATTTAGATAATATAGACCAAATCATAGCTTTAATAAAGAAGCTATTAGGTTTAGATTTAAATTATTTAACCTTATGATTTATCATATTAACTTTGTTAGCTATCTTATATCTAGCTATAAATAATAGGAAGCAATTGGAATTAGATTTAACCCCTATTCTTCTAAAAAAGGGAAATTGTTATCATGGAGCTATTATAGATTTAAGGGACCCTACAGGATACAATTTGAGGCGTTTGTACGCGTTAAATAGTAATATTCAGGGATTAGTTATACATTGTCCTGAGTTGGAGCCTCGTATATGATATTGTGTATATTCTATTCAGCCTATCTCTAATATCGAGGGATCATATGATATCATAGGTCCCTTTCTGTCTGATTACAGAGAATACCATATTAGTATTAATTTCGAATCACCTAATAGAGTTTTATGGTTACTTTTCTCATCAGTATTTGACCTAAAAATTTTTACTGGCTTTGAGGAATATGCTGTGGAAATTTCTCCTGATTTAGAAAATTTAAACACTATAGAAATCCGGGGGTTACTAAGTACATATAGAGATAATAATCGTCCATCTCCCCCTTTTTTCTATTCATAATAGTTCTTTTTAGATAAAACACACTAAGTTGATAAATATTATTCTAGTTCACTAATCCTAATATATATAAGCATGTAATTTAGTTGAATATATAACATAATGTGCTCTTTAAATCGGGCTAATTGCTGGAAAACCTTATAATTGCTAAGGCAATCAGCAGGAAACCAACGTATATGTGTATTATGTCCCCGGGGGGATCTTCAGAGACTAATACGCCTGACATCAGATTTAGAACTAAATCTAGGTGATGATATAGTCCAATCTCTGCTGTGAAGTAGAGTAGTTCAGATTATCTGTCTATGCCTTTTTGAGGGCATAATTTTAGCATTGTTTATTTATGTATCGGGTTCTAAAAATAAAATGGGATTTCGTAACTTTACAACTTGTTTAAATGAAAACTTTTACGTACAAAGGGACAACTTTACAAATAAGGACTTTTTATACTGATTTAGCGGGTTTACCTGTTCCCCTCCGGGGAAGAGCGGAAGGTAATTTTTTAGTTTCAATTGAGAGGCTCCTGCGGTGAAAAAAAATAACCAACTAAAATCTAAATTTAACTTATTAATTTTATATAATACTTAAGATTTTAGGTTGGTTATTTTTTTAAACGCCGATCCTAGTAAATATGTGAAATTAAGATTTAAAATTAGCTTGCATATTGATGATGTAAAAGTACTTCATACTATTGAATCTAATTTAGGTTTTGGTAGAATAGTTGAAGAAAACAGTAGAAATAGTTGTTCTTTTATTGTCGAAGATTCTTTAAATATAGATAAATTATGTGATATATTTAATCATTACCCTCTTCGTACCAGTAAAAAATTAGACTTTCTTAGTTTTTATGAAGTTTCACTTATAAAAGCTACTAATAAAGCAATATCTGATGTAGATATGAAAAAAATTGTATCTATTAAAAACAGTATGAATTCTAAAAGAGAAATTTTCACATATGGTGCTTCGAAATCTCAAATTATAATAAACCCAAATTGATTCATAGGATTCATAGAAGGTGAAGGTACTTTCGGAATTAAAACAGGGTCTTCTTTATATTTTCAAGTAGCACAGAAAAATACAAGTCAAGAATGTTTAAATGGTATAACAAATTTTTTGTTAAACTTGTCAAGTAATGCTAGAACATATAATAATGATCCTGATAGTAAAATCCTACCTATTAACATTACAAATACTATTAATGTAAGAACTAATGTGGTATCATTAGCTATTGCTAACACAGATGCTTTATACTATTATTTATTGCCGTTTTTAGATTCATCTAAATTTTATTCTCGTAAAGAGATAGATTTTAAATTATGAAGAATGGCTTTATTATTGAAGATTTATGGATATTATTATACAACAGAAGGTAAGAATTTATTTTTAGATATTGCAGGAATTATCAATAAAAGATATAGTACATATCCATCCGTTAGTGATACTAATGAAGTTATTAATAATATAACTGAAAGATTTAAGAATATTATGCAAAAAGATTCTCCTTTTTGTGTAAAACTTAATATACCACATACGGAGAATGTGCGTAAATATAGTATAAAAAATAGATCTGAAAATCCTAAGATTGTTTATATTTATGTTAATAATGAAATGGTAACTGGATCGCCATTTACTTCATTCAGTTCAGCACATAAGGCATTAGGATTAAAACCTAGTAGTAATACTTGTAATCGTTATATTGATACAAATAGACTTTATAAAAATAAATATATTTACACATCTAAGCCCATAGATAGAGCGTCTAGGGATTAGATTATAGTAGATGATAATTTGTTGTTTAATATTTGTAACCTATGATTATGCGTGATGTCTCTAATGGTTGGTTTATTCGTTACTTACATAGTAACACTGCGTCTGCTTTTTTCTTTTTGGTCTATTTACACATAGGTAGAGGTATATATTACGGATCTTATAGATATCCAAGAACATTAGTTTGAGCTATAGGTACTGTTATATTTATACTTATGGTGGCTACAGCTTTCCTGGGTTATGAATATAGCCCAAAATGATTTAATATAAGTAATAAAGGGGTTATAATAAAATATAACAAAGTAAACAATAATAGACTGTTTAATCAAAGCATAGTAAAAAGAGGATATTGTACAAGTCGTCCTTCTGATAATATTGAAATTTCTGAAAGACTAAAAACAATTCTTCAAGAATTAGGTTTAAAGCCAGTGTATGTTTATGAAAAATTAAATTTAGAAGAAACTAGAAAACAGATTTTAAGCGACACTAGAGGTTTAAGCGGTATATATATTATAGTTAATAAAGTAACTAAAGACTATTATATAGGTTCTGCGGCAACTAATAGATTTTACGCTAGATTCAGTAATCATGTTATTTATTTCAGAGGTAGCAAAATAGTTAAGTTAGCGATTAGAAAATATGATTTGAGAAATTTTGCTTTTATTGTATTAGATTTATATCCTAATATTGTTACTCAGGAAAATAACAAAGAATTATTGGATTTAGAAGATAAATATTTAAAATTGTTAGTCCCTAACTATAATATTTTGACAGAAGCAGGTTCTAGTTTTGGTTACAAACACACTGAAATTGATCGTCAAAAAATGAAAGATATTTATAGTGACGCTAGACGTGAAAGAATCGGTAATCTAAACAAAGGTAAAAAGTTTTCTCCTGAAACAATAGAAAAAATGAGAGAAAAGGCTTTAAATAGACCTCCTATGTTAGATGTAACTAAACAAAAGTGTATAACTAATACAAGACCTGTTGTCTTGTATAATTTGAATGGAACTGTTTACGGTAAATATTCTACTATTTTAGCTGCAGCTAAATCTATAAACTGTGACGAAAAAACAATTAGAAGAGCATTAAAAACAGAAAAAGGATTAGTAAAAAGACAATGAATAGTAAAAGATTTCAAGTAAATAGTTATTTTATTCTCAATATTTTATTATACTTTATTTTTATATTAAATTATAGTTCCATGAGTAACAATCTTTCTGCAATTTTTATAGAGAAAGAAAGATTAAAGTGGTATATCCTGACGAGGATATAGAATAGTCTTTAAGATTATTTGGCGATGTTAGTGAAAACGATCAAAGAAGTTTAAGCTTTAAGATCGTCGGTCATATAAATGATCGCGACAGACTGGGTCACTAATGGGTGGCTGAAATGCTGTTTAATGCACAGGCGGAACTTTTGGTTAAATTGATTTAACTAATAGAATATACGAATTTAAAGTTATTCTAGCTTATTATACATAACTTGTTAATAAGTAAGTTTGTATGTATTGCCCTACGGGCAGATGAGTCTATGAGGTGAAAAATTTTATTATTCTACAGGTAAGGGAACCTCTGTTCCAAAGCCTTATAAGAAATTTATGGCTATACTAAACCCCTGATATATCGCAGGGTTTGGTGGTGCTTAATCATCATTTCAAATAAGTATTATTAAAAGATCCGCTAATAACCTTGGTTGACGAGTTAATGCTAGATTTGATATATATCTAGATAAAAAAGATTTACCTCTTTTATTATTAATTCAACAATATTTTTTTGGGGGGGGGTGTAGGTAGTATTGTAATAGATGAGAAAAGAAATAAAGCCTCATTTAATGTAAATAAATTAATTTATTTTACAGACTATCTTATCCCTCATTTTGAACGTTATCCTTTACAAAGTGCTAAATTTCTTAATTATAGTATATGAAAAGCCATTGTTAACCTTATGGTTAATCAGGAACATTTTACTCAAGACCTCCTTTTTCCGATCCATATCCCTTCGGGATCAGGATAAGCGAAGCTAGCCTTCGGCTTATCTTTAGCTAACTGAAGGTTAGGCAAAAGCCTAGGGTTAAAAATCAATAAAAAATCAAATCTTAAACCCCCGCTGCATTCTTACAGCGGGGGTTTAAGTATTATACAAAATTGAGAGATTGAATTTAGATTTTAGTTTTTTATTGATTTTTGGGTTTTTAATGGCCTAATTTATTAGGGGGCGTTTCACTCTTAAAATTGTCTCGATGAAGATCGGACTTAATAATGGACTTGCTCCTGGTTTAAAATAAAACTTTCCAAATGTGGAGTACTCCGCCGTATAAGTCCCATTAGAGAGCAATAATTTAAATTTACCCTTAGATCCTAATTGAGTTACAGGATTTTCTGATGGTGATTCTTCATTTTATATCTCAGAAAGTGCCAATAGTAAACAATTTCAAGCTTATTATAAAGTTAACATGAAAAGGAGTTTGTTTTATTAAATAGAATTCAAAATTTCTTTGGAGGTTTAGTGGGTGAATTTTTTTTTTTATTCTTTTTATGAGCCGGCACTTAAATTTTGTAATATTTCTTAATTTAATATACTATAGAATAAAAAGAATAAAAAAAAATAACCCTACTAATTAGTAATCATAAAACTGGTCAGGCTAGTTACTTTAGAGTAAGTAAGAGATCAGATCTGGGTAATACAATATTACCCCACTTTAATAATTATCCTTTAGGACCCTTATCCTCCGGTAAATTTTTCGGTCCCCCTTATCCTTTGGATTAGGGGAAGAGGAGGCGCAGGAAATAAATTATTACATTTTTATGTGTGAAAAGAAATTGTAACTATGCTAAATACAGGAGAACATTTAACCCCTCAAGGTGCAGTCAGGATGAGTAAGCTTAAGTCGAAGTTGAATAAATAAGTTTATGGATTTTATTAGGAGTTTTGTAATAGGTTTTGTCCTGGGTCTTTTTGATGGTGATGGTTATATTGAAATAGGTCCTCAAAAACAGTATAATAAATCTGGTAATACTCCTAGGAGTACAATCAGAGCACGTTTAGTTATTAGATTACATTCAATAGATGTATCTCTTCTAACTTATTTAACTAAAGTTTTAGGTGTGGTTCTATTTCTAATTTGGATTCAGTTAATAAAATAAGATTAATGTTCGCTTCGCACAAAAAAGGATTTAACTACTGTAATTATACCTTTAAAGAATATGATTTACAATTTTTAACTGCTAACAGGTATAATCAATTAGCTCTATTTAATTACATTATAGATAATAATATAGTACATTGGGAAAATGTGAATTTTACGAGGCTCCGCCTACTAATTTTTCAGTTCAATAAATCCTGAATTGAAGTTCCTTTCCTTATTGATTGGCAGGTTTTACAATAGCCGAATGTTCTTCTGGTCTTAAAGCTATAGGTTCTGTTTTCTGTCAAATTAAGCAAAAAGGTATTGAAAATTACAATATTATTAAAGCGAAATGTGTATTGATTGCAAATAGAGAACCTAATATAAAGGTTGATTCTTCTAATTGCTATCAGTTAATTTTTAATTCAAAAACGGATCCGCTAACTTCGTATGCACAAAAAGTAGTGAACTTTTTTTCTGCTTCTGATACTATTTTATATGCAGTCAGTTGTTATAAACTTATTCAATATAATGAATGACTTATTTAAAAACAGTAAAAGGTATAAAGACACTATTAGACTAAACTAGACCATACTTATTTTATAAAATAAATTTCTTATGTAAAAAAGAATATATAAATCGCCTCAAATGTATAACTAATAAATCAGGATGATTGACATCTAGTAGGTGTTGTACCTCCGTCTCCTGTAAACCAACAGAGCTGGGGTCGCATGCTTCTGACCCTGATCCCTCCGGGTGATTTCTTTAGGGATAAAGTAGGGGGCTAAACTAGTCAAGGAATGAATACTATCTTATAATACGTATCGTGAATCCCTTCTTAATCTTTTTACCCTTCAATTAGAACCTAAGACAATCTGCTTTTATACTCTCCGTATTCGGTATGAAAAACCAATTTGTAATTTCCATAAGTGCTAGTTTTCCCGGATTTGTCGCCAATGAGTGGTTCCTTCCCCCATACCTTCAAATTTCTCAAATCCTGCCTTGGTCAACACCTTTTGATTTGCCGAATTCCCATGGGTGACGGATATATACACTCGTTCTCTAACCTCTTGGTCAGGAGAGTCCTGGGCATTCAGAGTAGCTGGATGAATCGTGAGGTTTTTAAGTTGACGGTGACGAGGGATTCTCCACCAAAATCTCATGAAAGCCCTCACGAACTCAGTGGCGTATCCTCTGTTCCAGTACTGTTCTTTGATGCGATAGCTCAAATTTGGCCATTCAGTGCTGAGAAGTAAATAGTACACCCCGCCGTCACCAATCAGGTTCCCTTCCCTATTGTTTGGTTCTTTGAGGAAGATACCCAACCATAGATCATCTTCTGCCGCTTCGCCGGGCGGAGTTGGGAAGACATTTTCAGTGTACGAGAGGTCTGGGGATAAGGGCTCGTTCCTCATAGCTCCTTTATCAGTCAGGAGGCTGTGATATGCCAGAAGATCCGAACTTTGTAATGCTCTAATGATAAGGCGGTCGGTATAAATAGGTAGGTCGAGTTGATCATTAATCATGGGGTAAGTGGTCTGAATATCAATAGTAGGATAAGAAGACATTTTGAGGGTTGATGATCTAAGTAAGGTAATGTATTATCTGGAGTCTACTTAAAGAAGTATCGTGTTTGTCTGGAATGTTGGATAATGTAATTCTGTAAATTGAAGTAGGATAAAGAAAACCATACGAGGTAGCTTCAACTTATATACTATTTTTTTCGAATATCAATGTAAAATTCATGTTGGATTTCTAAGCAAGATCTGAGGTATCGGGGTTCTCCGAGATTCCTTTCCTTGACTCATTATGGATCTGCATGATTTCATGGTCATTAGGTAAAGAGGGCAGATGATCAAAAATGAAACAAGAGATAAGGAAATAATAAATATGATTGGTTAGAAGATTGAGGGATTTATGCGAGGTAGTTCAAGGAATATGCGCTCGCGGCTAGGTGAGCAGCATGTGATCTCGTATTTGATAGTGGGGAAATGCTAAGGAGGATCTTCATTTATCTCGGTTAATCTATTGGTTGATCAGCTATCACAAGACTAAAAGTTTAGTTTAGGAATGATCTCCGCATATGGAGGTGGCTAAATTGAAAGGAGAAATAATGTTAATGATTGGCTAGAGTATTCGCCTGATCCATGATGACAAGGAGGATTACGCGTCATGATCCGCACTTTTTCTTCCTCCGAAACAAGTGTGACTAATGCTAATAAACCTCGACGATCATCTCGTATTAGGCAGCTAAATCTATCAAGTGGTCTTTATCGTATGATTTGTATGTAAGGGATGCGTCATTTCATCTTTTATTGGTAGAATAGGCAATGTGATGGTGGTTTGTGTGAGAGTAAGCGGCAATAATGAAGTGTATGGAATATGACAAGGTTGATCTCGTATTAGATAGTGAGTAAATGCCAAAAAGAGTTTTCATTGGATATATATAGATGTAAGATGTCTTGGCATATCTAGGTCCTAGATAAGCCAACCTGTTTTCCTGAAAGATCCTTGTTTTATGACTCAATGATCGTCATAAGCAGAATGGATCTAGCAATTCAAAATGAAACCACGAATAAGATTGCTAGATTATTTATCATGTGACTCATGAATGATGAGGTGATTAGGTTGATCTTTGAGGGGTTTATGCGGTATGATTATGAGGTATATCGAATATGGTGTGATGGATGGTAGATTTTGCCATGTGATTTGTTTATGCTTATCTATTGCTATTGGCCATACACGAGGGGTAGGGTAATCTTGGCAGATCTAGATCCTAGATAAGAATACGTAAAATGGGGATATAATGATTCATCATTCTGAAGCGTCATCGTTCGTGAATGATTAAATTTTCCTTCCCTATATCTATTTAAGCTTCATCATTTCTCCTTACTCTGAAAGTACCATATCAAGCAGGCATCCTCATTGTTTATCAAGCTATCTTCTGTACTTGTTTTAATCATGAATCTTCCTCCTTGTGTTCCG
>JAJTTP010000042.1:0-45508 GCA_023313575.1 Eutypella sp. D-1
TTTATTTAATGGTAATTTAGCTATTAATAATAGAATAAAACAGTTAGCTCTATGAATTAATGCTTTAAATAATCGTTTTGGTTCTGATACTATCAAGTTAAACAATACTCCTGTTTCGATTACATTACATGATGCGTGATTATCAGGATTTACTGACGCTGAAGGATGTTTTAATGTATCTGTTACAGCAAACACTAGATATACTTTAGGTTATGTTATTAAAATGCGTTATTTATTGGTGGGCTCCGCCCGACAAAAAGATAGTGTAATACTAAATAAAATATGTGAATTATTTGGATTTGGTAAAGTAACATTAAGAACTGGAACTGACAATGTTTATCGTTATACAGCTACTGGGTTTAAACCATTGAATGATGTAATATCATACTTTAAATTATTTCCATTATATACTAAAAAAGCTATTTCTATTGAAAAATGATGTACTGTACATAACCTGGTATCTAATAAATTACCTTTAACTGAAGAAGGGTTAGCTCAGGTAAGAATTATGCAAAAACAAATTAATTTAAATAACAGTATGACAAATAAAACAGGAGCGGCATAAAGATGAAGATATAGTCCGACACTTCTTGTGAAAGAAGTATACAAATTTGTATAGGTAAATACAAAAATAAAAAAAATATTTACTAACAGTTAAGCATCACATGTACACAGTTGGATTAGATGTGGATACAAGAGCATACTTCACCGCCGCAACATTGATTATTGCCGTGCCTACAGGAATTAAAATATTCTCTTGGTTAGCTACATGTTACGGAGGATCTATTAAATTAACACCTTCAATGTTATTTGCATTAGGTTTTGTATTCATGTTTACAATTGGAGGGTTAAGTGGTGTGGTCAAATAGGGATTTGAGATATTTCTAAGGCCTTTTGTGGGAGTGAACCTCTTGCACTAAACCATCAAATTGCGGGGACTCCCTAAAGCAATTTCAACTAAGCTAGAGTGGTAACACATCTTGTGGCACTGGTAATGACTCGTGGTATAGTAAAATCGAAATTGATGTACGAAAGGAAATGGGATATCCGCAGCCAAACACCTACGCTTTTTTTTAAGGTCGCGGTCCAAACCGGCCTATGAAGTTAGTGAGCGTTAATGGTGTGCAGTTCATCGACTAGATGTTGGTTGGCGTTTGTTTTTTTTTTACAGGCGCTTAAGATATAGTCAAACCCCTTGTGAGAACAAGCAGGAGGGCAGTTAAGCTCGGGTTTGAGCTAGCTCCGTCTGTTAAATGGGTAGTATTTACTTATTCTAAGGATATTAAATTAGGAAGTAATTGCTTCTTAGGGAGAAGGACCTTAACTCTGCCTGTATTGTTGTACAATGTGTGCGCAAATGGCTAAAAAGGTAGATTTGTTTAGCAAATGCTTCTTTAGATATAGCATTCCACGATACGGTTTTTATTTTTTTTATTGGTTTAATTCTACCGAGTCTGTTTTTTATGACAAAGTTTGATATGTCAAGTTTTAGTCTTAGTAGTAATAATGATTTTTGTACAAATGGTTTATTTGATAAAAATAATTATAATGAATACATAAAAATGTTTTGAGTTGGGTTAATGGATGGAGATGGTAGTATTCAAGTAAACCATTGACGTAAACAATCTTTACAATACAGATTAGTAATTAAATTATCTAATATTAAATCTAATTATAATATGTTAATTGAAATTGCTAAAGTAGTCGGTGGTACGGTAAAGATTACTGGAAAAGCGGCTGATGTTCTTTGAGTTGTAAATAAAAAGGAAGAAATTATAGAAATAATAAAAATTTTTGATACTTATCCTCCTTTAACTTCAAAAAAAATTTGTCAACTTGCATTCTTAAAAACATGTTTAACAGGTATCTCGGTAGAAACTTATTTATTAAACAGGGATTTAAAATATAATGAACAATTATCTATTATAACATCTAATATTAAATTTAATATACCTAGTTACTTTAAAGGGTGATTATCTGGTTTTATAGAAGCTGAAGGTTGTTTTTCTATTAGAAAATCAAGTAACCATTCTTTTTCAATAGGGCAAAATGATGATATTTATTTAATAGAAGCTATAAAACAGTATTTTGAAGTAACAAATAAAGTTAGGAATCCTTATGGTAAATTTTATTTTTTAGAGGTATATAAGAAAGAAGTATTAGCAAGAATAATAACTCATTGTATTAACTATCCTTTGTTAGGTGAAAAGTTAGAGTCTTTAAAAAAATTTAAAGATAAAGTTATTTAGTAAGTGTCGTGTGGTCATGTCACCATGAAAATTGTATTTAATTTTCGGTAAAATTTACTTATTTTTTGATAAAAAATAAGTAAATTTTGCTAACGGTGAAGTCTAGGGTTTATTAACCATGAAAAAAATTATTATTAAAATAGATTTTTTACTTATTTAAATCAGTGTATCTTTATAGAGATAGTTTTATTAATAATTATGGTTGTAATTATAAATATGCAAAATGTATTTACAACAAGAAAAAATAAGGGGTTATTTTTTAATTCAGCTTTATTTACTAAATCATATACAAGTTTAAATTCTAAAAAAAATGATAAAAATTTATTAGATCCTAATTGAGTGTCTGGATTAGTAGATGCTGAATGTTCTTTTAGAGTTTTTATAAAATTAGTGGGCGTACTTCGTTAGCCCTACTAATACTAATAAAATAAAACAAGTTCAAATATCATTTGAAATAAATTTACATATAAAAGATATAGATTTATTATTTAAATTAAAATATTTTTTTGGAGAAGCAGGAAACATATCAATACCTTCTACTAGAAAAGATGCTAGATTAAAAATTACTAGTTTAAATGACATATGACAATATGTAATACCTCATTTTAAGGAGTATCCTTTACAAGGTATAAAAAAATTAGATTATGATTTATGAGTAAAATGTGCAGAATTAATATTAAATAAGGAACATTTACAAAAAGAAGGAATAGATAAAATAGTATCTATTAAATCTGTTCTTAATAAAGGATTATCAGATAAATTAAAAGCTATTTTTCCAGATGTAAAAGCAATAGATAAACCTATTTTAGAGGTTGTAGATATTCCGTTAAATCCTAATTATATTAGTGGATTCTCTGAAGGAGAAAGTTGTTTCTCTGTAAATATTTCAGCTAAAACTAATAAAATTATAGCTACTTATATAATAGAATTACATAGTAGAGATATTTTATTATTACACAGAATACAAAAATTTTTTAGAAATGTAGGTTTTATAAATAGTTCATTAACTAGAAATTCTGCAAGATTTTATATTAGTAGAAATTCTGATTTAATAAATATAGTGTTAGCTCATTTTTATATTTATCAATTACAAGGAAATAAACTTAAAAATTATTTAATATTTAAAGAAATTGTGTTATTAATTAAATCTAAAGCACATTTAACTCCAGACCCCCAGAGGGGGTTTAAAAAAAATCCAAACCTAAAATCGCTAAGGCGGAGCCTATCTAAAAAAAAAATCCAAAATAAATTCTTAAACGAATCTATTAAAGTATTATTTCTAAATTTAGAATTTAGTTTTTGATTTTTTTTTAAGGCCTTCCTCCGTATCCCCATCGGGGATGGGGGCCCCTCCCTAGGGGAACGGAGGTTAGATATATATCAAATATGGTGTATTAAATTTAGATTTTATTTTGGATTTTTTTTTACCGGAGGCCGTGGATTTAATAAAATAAAATTACTTAGGGAAGGATTAAATAAATAAACATAATAGAGATTCACTAATATAAAAAAAAGATTAATGGGTTTATTTTATAATTACTTATTATTATTAAAATGCTAATAATAAGAGAAGAATTCTAGATAATACCGTGGAAACCAAAGCTAATATTAATTTAACAACTGCGGCTTATACCGTCGTTTTAGTATGAATTTAATAATTTATTAGTTAGTAGGATCCGTAGAGACTAAACGTGACAATCGAAAGTTTATTTAGTTAAATGATTAGATAAGTTATAGTCCAATCGATTGTGAATAGTGTTGTTCCTAAAGAGTTAAACTAAAGACTTACTACGTAGTTGCTCTAATGGGCCTGAATAATTTGTCTTCTTTTAATTATTCTGCAACTGACTATATGCTGGAACCTATATTATTTTTGTATTATTTACTATTTATTAATATGTTTTATCTTGATAGCGCATGAGCGTTCTTAGATGTTAGTAAGAAAATTTTTCTTTTAAATAGTCAAAATAATAATACTAAAAGTTTACAAGAACTTAATATACAATCAGCAGAAAACTGTAAAGGATTCTCAGAGACTATACGTCAGTTACCAGTGAAAGAAGATTCTAAATTTTGAAATTGATTTGCGGGTATAATAGATGGTGACGGGAATTTTGATATTAGAAAAATTCCTAATAGTAATAAAAAAGTTCTTAAACAAATTAGAATTAAATTACATAACAGAGATATTAGAATATTAAGACGTATACAAGATCATTTACATATAGGTAGAATAAGAGCTGATAAAAATAAACCATATTCAATATATATAGTTTATACTAAAGAAACTATGATGTATATTCTTAAAAATCTTAATGGTTTAATTAGAATTAAAGTACCTGGTTTTAAAGAAGCTTGTTCTTTATATAATATTGATTTTATTGTAGCCAATTATAATATAGGTTTATGTGATCCGTATTATGCAGGATTAATAGACACTGATGGTAGTATCGTATTTAATTATGCTGGAAATAGAATAGAATGTAATTTAGAATTTAAATATAATGAATACACATCTAAATTAAATTTTGAAAATACTATATTAAATTCCAAACCTACTGTTATTATACGTAATAAATCTTCTAGGTTAAATGGTAAAAAGAACTTTACATCTATCGCTTTTAAATTTAAAAATGTTGATAATATGTCATTTATTTATGACTATTTTATGCATAACAGATTATATTCGGATATTAAGTTTTATAGAGTTAGTAAAATTAAACCTTTTGTGGAAATTAGAGTGTATAAAACATCCAATAAAGGTACTATAGAACATAAAATATATTCAGATTTTGTTCTAGATTGAATAAAGTATAAAAATCCTTTATGATACAAAGCACCTTTTGTAAATAAATATTTGTTATAGCAAAAATAAATTATAATATTATTACTGGTAAAGATATAGTCCAATTACATAATAAAGCATCATTTTGTTTTTTCTTTTTTACTTATTTTTATATCATTTTTATTATCAGGAATTTTGGTTTTGTTATTCATATATTTACAAGATAAAAGGGTTAATTTATCTAAATTTAATATCTTATATTGATTTTGAAGATATTTATTCGTTTTAGGGTTTGGAGTGTTTTTAAAAACACCTTTACTAAATATAATCTATCATACAGATATTAGTGTATTTAGTCAATTATGTTTGACTATGCTATTATCTACTTTATTAGGGTTTATTTGTATATCTCTATTTAAGGTTGTTAATTATATTTTTTTTTGTATGTATAATATATATATACAAAATCGTAAAGTTAATTTTCAATTAAAGTCAAGTCTTACGGGTATACTATGATTATTACCTGTAAGTCAAGTTAATAATCTAGCTAGTCAATATTGAGCTAAAAAAGCTTGAGATAGTCAGTACGAAATAAGAACTCTTTCTCTTGTAGCGAATAAATTAGATGAAAATAGTCCACACCCTTCTGGAATATCCCGAGCGGCGGTTATTAATACTTATTTGTTAAATAAGTATAAACAATCTATAGAATTTGATAGATTAGCTCGTTATAATCAGTATAGAACTATGATTTTACAAACACCTCAGTTCACTCAAAACGATAGTACTGATTTACCTGACTATGAAACTGGTTCAGGGTCATCAGTAGATTTATCAATTTTTTAAGAATGTAAATAGTATATTGTATGTAAATTACGGAAATGCATTTCCACTATGTTTTAAGTATGGGTGCTGTTTTTGCATTGTTTAGTGGGTGATATTTCTGAGTACCTAAAATTTTAGGTTTAAATTATAATATATTATTATCTAAAGTTCAATTCTGAATTTTATTCATAGGGGTTAATCAAAAGGGGAAAGTTTTTGAAAAGGGAAAAAGATTGTTTAGTTCTACAGGAAAAGGTGGTTCACCTTTAAATCCTGAAGAGTTTATTCTTTTTTTTGATGATGTTAAAAAAAATAAAAAAAATGTATACAGAGAATTAAGAAATAAAGCAGGTATATATGTTTTTATTAATAATAAAACTAATAAAATATATGTAGGTAGCAGTATTAATTTAACTAAAAGAATGGTAAGTTATTATTATTACTATAATTCAGATAAACCATCCCAATTAGTTATAATTAGAGCGATGAAAAAATACGGATTGGATAATTTTTCTCTAGGTATTAAAGAATTTTGTGATAAGAATCCTCAAATTTGTATAGATTTAGAACAAAAATGAATAGATTATTACAAACCTAAATATAATGTTTTAACTACTGCAGGTAATTCATTAGGTTACAAGCATAGAATTGAAACCATTAATAGGTTAAAAGAAATTCTTAGTAAAGAAAATCATCCAAAGTACGGTAGTATTACATCTGTTGAAACAAAACAGGCTATTAGTGAAGGAATTAAATTATATTATTCAAACAATAGTCATACTAGTAAAGGATTGAAAGGTAAATTCTCTCCACAATATGGTATTGGAGGTAAATTAGTATTTTGCTATAATAAAACAGATAAAGAATTAATTTTCCCTTCTATTAATGCTGCTAAACAACATTTTAAAGTTAGATGAAGTTTTATAAAAAATAATATGGATACAAAAGAATGAATAAACCTTCACGGTGAAGAATGATTAATACAATCTACACCTAGACAAAAAAAGTAGATTAGCCCCTCCCAATCCTTCTATATGCGGGGAACTATCATAAAGCTTAAGTACTATAATTCTTATAGTAAAAATCTTAAGTGTATCTAAACAATCCGCAGGAAACCAAAATAGCAAGCCATGTTATGAGTAGGATCCTCAGAGGCTAAACGAAGGAAATTCTTTAATATATTTTTATTAAAGAATTAAGATATAGTCCATACATGTAATCTAACATTCTTTCCCCAGCACTTTTTGGGTCTACAAGGAATTAGGAATAGTTCCCCTTATAATTAATAAATATAAGGTAAACAGAGGATGAATTTCAAGAAAAACTGTAAACTGTGAAGTTAACTTGAAGCGAAATTTATTTTTATAGTTTATTAATATATTTAATAAGAACGTTCAACGACTAGAAGGAAATTATTTATGATAACAACCTTCCACGAGTATCCTCCGTCGATTAACTTTAATGAGATAATAAAGTAAGACGATGACATAGTCTGAACCCTTGTGAGAGCATGGGATTAAAGGGTAAATCCTTTAAAGTAACATAATTGGCCTAGAAGAATAAGTGATTACCCTGATGCCTTTGCAGGTTGAAATTTAATAAGTAGTTTCGGGTCTATTGTTAGTGTGGTAGCCGCTTGATTGTTCTTATATGTGGTTTATGAACAACTTGTAAGCGATAGGGCTTCAAGTAGATACCCCTGAATGACACCTCAGTTTTATACTGATACATTACAAGCATTATTAAACAGAAGCTATCCTAGTCTAGAATGAGCACTGAATAGTCCTCCAAAACCTCATGCGTTTGTAAGTTTACCTGTACAATCTTCGATATTTACTTGAGATAACATAAAAAAGGGTTTGCCATTAAAAATGTGGTGATGGGTCTAATTTCGATTATTCTAATTTGAGGCTTTAAAACTTACCTTTTACCTGAAGTAATTTCTTTCAATATTACATTGTTCGAAACTTTTATATATCAATTTGAAATTCCGAACATAATTTTAGCAAGTGTTTTAGGATTATTCGCTAGATTAAGTCTAAAAGGAATAATTGAAGCTTTTTTTGAAGATTTTAGTTTAAAACAACCCTTAGATTCATCAGGAGTAAGCTCAGATTCATCCGGAGTAGGTAAGTCAATACTATTTAAAGATAATGGAGAGGGTTCTTCTTCACAAGATCCAACAAAAGGTGGAGGTTGAGCTCCAAAAAAAGGTGGAGTAATAGGGCCAGAAGACTTTACTTATGGTAGTGATACTGAATCTGAGTCTAGTCATAGCATGAATGAAGATAGTAATGCAACTGGTGATAACGTAGAAACTTTTGAGAAAAAAGTGGAAAATATGACTAGTAAAGATAGTGTTTCTTCTATTAAAGAAAAAATGAACAAGGCTTTAGAAACATATAAAGAATCTGGTTCTAATGTACCAGCTTTTCAACAACAAGTAGCTGAGATCGAAAAAAAAATAGAAATATGTGATTCTAAAATATCTGAGTTAGAAAAAGAAGAACGAACTAAAGGTAAAGGAAAAGAAAAAGAAGTAAGAAACGTTTACGATCGAGTAATAGGACCAGGTGATCCGAATTTCCCTCGAACAATAGAGAATCCTAATTACCAAGCACCACCGGGGGGTCGTAGAAAAAAAGAAAACCTAAACCTACCACCAGAAGTGGTTAAAAATTACCTACGGGGCCTATCACCAGTGGCTGAAGAACCATCACAAGTAAGAAAAAAACTCAAAAGGGATCATGATCCTGATTATGCAGAAAACTCCGATGAGGAAGCGGAAGCGGTTCGTCGTGCTATAGAGGAATCAAAAAAAACCAAATCTGATAGGGAAGATTCTTCTTCTAAGTCAGGTAAGGGAAGGTAAATAGAAATGATTTTCTTAATACGTAAAAACCCAAAATTATATACAATATCGATTGGTTATGGATTTTCTGTACTTAACATTATCCTAGTTTTTTTTATATAATATTAATAGAGGGATTAGTAATGTTTTAGCCCTAATTTTTTTTAGGAATTTTGTGTAATGGACAAGCCATTATACAAAATTCTCATTAGCTCAAAGGTAGAGCAGGATACTTCTAATATCCCTATTTTAGTTCGAGTCTAGAATGAGAATTCAAATAATGAGTAATTACTTAAAATAAATTATTATTGCTCTTCATATTTATTATATTCTTTACATTTTTTATGGGGAATATTTTATTATAATAATAAAAAGAAAATGTTATTTTTACCTCCAACTTTTATATCAGCTATTGAGGTTCTTTTAGTTATTGTTCCAGCATTGCTTAGTGTAGCTTATGTTACTGTAGCAGAGAGAAAAACTATGGCCAGTATGCAAAGAAGATTAGGTCCGAACCAGGTAGGATTAACCTTTGATACATTAATTATACATCGTAGTAAATTCTTCCCTCATTATCCTTTTACAAATTATATTAATGCTTTTTTTGTTCGTCCGTTTCACACTTCAAATTATTATTTATCAAATAATAAAAATATTTTAGATAGTTTATTAAATAGTAGACTTGCTCCTGTTATACCTTTTACTCATCCAGTTTTAATTACTTGTGATAATTTTTTAAATCAAACAGAAAGAAATTCATTTTTTAGTAAGCTTTCAGATTTAATTCTTGAAAAAAAAGAGAATGACTTAGGTGTTATTTACATCTTTCAATATAAACATGATCCTAATATTTATTATATAGGTAGAACTAATAGTTTAAGAACTCGTTTAATTAATCATCTTTCTAAATATAAATTTGATAAGTTTCATATTATATCTAGAAATTTAGGTTGAGAAAATTTTTCTTTAAGTGTTATTGAAATCAATAATTATTCTAAATTAATAGAACGTGAAAATTATTATCTTTGTTATTATAAACCTTTATTAAATACTGTTTTTCGTTCTTTTTATTCTGCAGATATTAATAAAAAAATTGATTTAATGGATAGTGTTAAAGCTTTGAATATTACTGAAAATTTATCTATTAATATTGAAGAGCAAACTTTAATTAATGAGACTAATTATATGGAGGAAGGGGTCGCGCCTTATCTTTGATCGGCGCAACGACTAAAAAAAAAAATCAAAACCTAAAATCCGCTTCGCATAGATATATATCAAATATGGTGTATTAAATTTAGATTTTATTTTGGATTTTTTTTAAACTCCGTATCCCCATCGGGGATGGGGGCCCCCTCCCTAGGGGAACGGAGGTAGTAGATATCTCAAATAAATGTATTAAGTTTAGATTTTAGTTTTTGATTTTTTTTTAACGCCTACTAAAGAATCTATTATAAATAATGTTATGAAAACTAAAGAGGGTATATGAGTTTATAATAAATTGAATGATAATTTCGTTTTATTAGAAGATCAGCCTTTTAAATCTAAATGAATCGCCTCTAAACTATTAAAGATCAGTTATAAAAATATAGATAAATATTTAGATACAGGTGAATCTTATAAAGATTCTTATTTTTTCAGTAAAAAATTAGATTAATTAGTAATTAATTATGAATGGTGTATTCCTGTAGCTTCGCACCAAAGGATATAAGTCGCTTCGGGTACCCCTCCGGGTAAACAAAGTTAAACAAAGTTTTGGGAATACGGTAAAAAAAAAAGTTAAGATATAATATAATAAAAAGGGACATTAATGTTAAAAAATTTTATGGTGTAGAATTAATGGTAGTCCCCCTTAAAACTATATAGTTGTAAGGTAAACAGAGGATGAATTTCAAGAAAAACTTTGCTGTGAAGTTAACTTGAAGCGAAGCTTATTTTTAATAAAGTTTTTCCTTCAAGAATATTCTACCTCTTGAATGAAATACAAGCAATATTAATGTATTATTAAATAATAAGAACGTTCAACGACTAGCTCTTGGGTCGCCGTCAACTTCGTAGGCGTAGGCTGCGCCTTAGCGAAAAAATCAAAAAAAAATCTCAATTTAATACGTTTATTTGATATATTATTAAATATTTTATTTTTTTTTATCCCTGTCTCTTTAAGCGTAAGAGCAGGGTCTCCCGGAGACCGGAAGTAAGTAAGTATTACTGTATTGATGCTATCTTACCTTCCTAGAGTATCCTCCATCTAAATTTTCAACAGCCAATATACGTACATACTAATCTGTTAATAAATACTTAATTATGTATATCTTGGTTAATTTTCAGTTTAAAATAAGATGAAGACATAGTCTGAACCATCTTGAGAAGGATGGATATGAAGGATAATCCATAAACGTATATGTTTATATATCCTTTATTTGTAACATAATTGACCTAGGGCTTCTCCAAGCATTTGCAGATGCTTTAAAACTTTTATTAAAAGAATATGTAGCACCTACGCAAGCTAATATAGTATTATTCTTTTTAGGCCCTGTTATGTGAAGTAGGATTTCACAAATTTTTAGGGGTGAATTGTCAAATTACGGGGACATCCTAAAGTTTCTGGTACCAAGCAGCATTTGAAAATTTGTTTGTGGATGAACTAATCACTCATGTATGGTAAAAAGTCAGAAGATATTCGATAGAAAAATGGGTAATCATGTAGTTAAGTCAGAAAGATTTTTTTTCTGTAAAGATGCAACGAGTATACGACAGTTGGTGTGAAATTATGGTATTAATTTTACATTTAAGATGTATTCTAATGGGTCTCGAGAGAGATTATCCGGTTAAAGTCCTTTCTAATCCAATTAAATTTTATAGACCGTCTTCTACGTATAGTTCTTGTTTTCCTCAACCTAAAATTAAATTAAGATCCAGATCATTCTCTACTTTAAAATCTCCTTTAGATCCTAATTTTTTCACAGGGTTTGTAGATGCAGAGGGTTCTTTGGTTATTTCTATACAAAAAGAGCCTAAAAATAAAACAGGTTGAACAATAAAATCAAGATTATCTATCTCCCTTCATAAAAAAGATCTAGCTATCTTAGAACAAATTAAAAATTATTTTAAAGGAGTAGGTAATATATCTAAATAAGGTAAAAATGTTGTACAATATCGGGTAGCTTCTTTAGGCGATTTAACTAATATAGTAATTCCTCATTTTGATAAATATCCTCTAATAACTCAAAAAAAGGCGGATTTTATTTTATTCAAACAAGTTATTGAATTAATGAATCGTAAGGAACATTTAACAGAAGAGGGTTTAATAAAAGTATTATCAATTAAAGAATCTATAAACTTAGGTTTATCAGATATAGTGAAATCTGCTTTCTTTGATATTGTTGCAGTAGAGAGACCTATTATTAGTAATCAAAAGATACTAGATCCCAATTGATTTGCTGGTTTTGCTAGCGGTGAAGGTTGTTTCCAGATTACATTAATTAAAACAACAAGTAATCAATCAGGTTACTGAGTTCAATTAAGTTTTCAACTTTCTCAACATACTCGTGATATAGAGTTAATTGATAGTATAAAAGAGTATTTGGATTGTGGTCAAACAACTGTATACGACAATCATAATTATATAAGGTATACTGTTTCTAATATTTCGGATATTATGGAAAAAGTTCTGCCTTTTTTATCGCCGAAGGCGCAGAAAAATATTTAATTGTAGGAGTAAAGTCCCAAGATTATGAAGACTTTAAACAAGTAGTGCTAATGGTGAAGGATAAAAAACATTGAACTTCTGACCCCCAGAGGGGGTTTAAAAAAAATCCAAACCTAAAATCGCTGAGGCGGAGCCTATCTAAAAAAAAAATCCAAAATAAATTCTTAAACGAATCTATTAAAGTATTATTTCTAAATTTAGAATTTAGTTTTTGATTTTTTTTTAAGGCCTTCCTCCGTATCCCCATCGGGGATGGGGGCCCCTCCCTAGGGGAACGGAGGTTAGATATATATCAAATATGGTGTATTAAATTTAGATTTTATTTTGGATTTTTTTTTACCGGAGGCCGTGGATTTAATTTAATTAAAAAGATAAAGGGAGGTATGAACAAATTAAGAAAAGATTAACGAATATTAGTTAATTTTTTTTTAATATATACTATTGGGTATTTTATTAAGTACTGTTTACTTTTTGCTGCATACTAAGGACTACATGCTACATATTTATGTACTTTATTTTAGGTGTTTTGTACTCCTACTACTGTTGAGTCCTTAGTGGTCTATTTAAAAATTTATATGTATTGATAAATTTAACTACCGTGGTTATAACATTGGTTTTTGCATTATTAGGGTACGGAGTTATACCTTATGTTCATAGGGTGATATAGTCAAATTACGGGGAACTCCTAAAGCTTATAATACTAAACTAGGTACGAAGGTACTTGAGTGGCTGAATTAATTATTCAGGTATAGTTATAAGTTATAAGATGATCAGATGGTTAAGCTCTGGGAAATGGACAATCGCGGATCTAAGTCAAATAAAGGTGGCGCTTTATTTGTAAAAGAGCAACGAGCAGACGGCTATAGGTATTTTATAATATTATTGTAAATATTTAAGGTGTGCTCTAGTAGCTTAGAAATAAGTTCTCGTTAAATTGTATGCTAAGAATAACTACGATTCACCATTAATTGGAAAGATTGTTCGCAACTCTAATTCTTTAAAAATTAATTCTCGTCGTAATTATTCAACATTAAAAAATAAAATCGACGAACGCTTCGCACAAGTAGATCCTTGATTTATAACAGGGTTTACCGACGCTGAGGGTTGTTTTATGTGTAATATGGTAAAAAAACCTAAATATAAAGCAGGTTGAGAAATTCAACCCGTTTTCCAAATTAAACTCCATGTTAAAGATTTTCCTGTTATATTAGGAATTCAACATAGTTTAGGAAATATTGGGACTGTAGAGAATAACCAATCTACATGTACTTTTAGAGTCAGAAAATTGAAAGAGATAATAGAATTAATTAAATTTTTTGATAAGTATCCTTTAATTACTAGAAAAAAAGGAGATTATCTATTATTTAAACAAATTATTTCTATTATCCAATTAAAAGAACATTTGACTACTAAAGGTTTACAACGAATTATTAATTTAAAAGCAACTTTAAATTTTGGTTTATCAAAAGAATTACAATTAATGTTTCCTGAAACTATTCCAGTTGCCCGTCCTTTAAGAGAACCTTGCGTAATTCCACATCCACAGTGATTAGCTGGATTTACTTCTGGTGAAGGTAATTTCTCTGTTTCTTTAGATAATGGTATTTTTAAGTCTCTTCTATTTAAAATTACTCAGCATGAAAAAGATGAGGTATTATTAATTGCAATTAAAGATTCTTTAAATTGTGGGTCTTGTTATTTAAGAAAAAAAGAAAACACTATGGATTTTAAAGTTACTAAGTTTTCGGATATTACTGAAATTATAATACCTTTTTTTATTAATAATCCAATATTAGGTGTAAAATCTTTGGATTTTAAAGATTGATGCTTAGTTTCGGAAATAGTCAAAAAAAGAGGACATAAACTAGAAGAAAATATTCTAAAAATCAAAGAAATTCAAAAGGCTATGAATAGGGGAAGAAGTTTTTAAATTTTTAATTATTACTTTTTATTTTTGTATGGACCTGGTTTAGCTCTTAGTGATTTTAATTTAGGTATATTATATATGTTAGCTGTATCATCTTTAGCTACTTATGGAATTTTGCTCGCGGGGTTTTTTTTTTCTTCGGCCTCCTTTTTACATACTAAAAATACTCAATACGAACACCCCAAATCCACTACTCAAGGAGTCTTTCCGAGCTTGCATATGAAATACGTAAGTGGATTTGGGTATCTATCGAATATATCAAAGCCAATATTTATTGCACTCCAAATACCAGTAAATTACAACACTTATCCCTCACAATATTTTAAGATATCTAGATGTTTTATTCACACAAATAAAGACAAGAATAATAGCAATAACAGTAATAATAAGGATGAGTTTATCCAAGATCTTTTCAAAGATAGGATTGCTCCAGTTATACCTTTCGATCGAGATTTAATAAAAGGCTCTTGTTTAAACTATACTGATAAGTTATCTAAAGCAAAGTTCCTTAAAGAATGAGGTTCCAAAGCTGGAATTTACCTTATAGAATACAAATATTATCCAAATATCTATTACATCGGGAGAACAAATCTATTCAAAAAAAGAATTTTTGAGCACTCAAAAGCAGAATCCCTTAGTAAATTCCACCTTTTCGTGCGGCTAATAGGTATAGAGCATTTTAATATTCACATCTTAGAGGTCTGCCCTGAAACTAAACTGGGAGAAAGGGAAACCTATTACTTACAAAAATATATTCCTATACTTAATTCCGTTTTCTCTTCATCGATAACTGAAGGTGTAATTAAACAAACTTTATTGTTAAAACTTAAGGATCTTAGAGCAATTAATAGGGGAAAAGACTCTAGAGTTATCCTCGTTTATGTTTACGAATGAACAGAAAAAGGAATAAATCGCCAACCTACTATATATAACAGTAGTAATGAGGCAAGCCGATCTTTAGCCTACCCCATTTCCGGTATTTTAAGATATAAAAACACGTCTATACCATATAGAGGAAAACTGTTCTTTAATTACCCTATTACTGATTTTAGCCAAGTGTTCGAAGAATCCAGAAAACTGACACCTAAAGGTCTATTGAATCGAGTTATTAGTACTCAAGTTTGAGCGTACGATGCTATTAATTTAGAACTAATAAAAGGCAGTCCTTTCGCTTCAAAAACTAAAGCAGCTAAAGCTTTACAGATTCCTAGAGCAACTATAGATTTAGTTATAGACAAAGGAGGAACTGCAGGATCGAAGGCTATTTATGTCTATTCTAGACCCCCTAAGTGCCACAGAAATTAAACCTCTTATAGTTAAAGCTGGAAATTTACAACTGGGTCATAAAGTTCCAGTTTACGTTTATGATGCTAATACTCTAGAATTAGTAAACAATACACCATTCGATTCACTTTTAGCCACTGCAGATTATTTTTGTGTCAACTATCGAACAATTGCTCGTCATGTAAATACCAATAAAGCTAATCCCTCTCTTTGAGAAAAAGAGAGGGATTTAAAAATTCTTTTAAGAATTTTCTACTTTTAGAAAATAAATAAATATTATTTATTTATTTTTCAAATTTAAAAACAATTTATAATTATAAATTTTTTTTTTAATTTAGGAGCGGTAGATTAGTTTATTTTTTCAGTAAAAATTTGGTATCCCTCCGGGATCGGACAGTTAAGCAAACAATTACTTGCTGTAAGCCCGCAAATAGGTGATAGTCGTAATTATAACACGAAGGTCTGAGGAATTTTTTTTACTTATTTTTATTTTATAATATATTAAATTAACAAATATTACAAAATTTAAGTGCCGGCTCATAAAAATAATCAAAAAAATACATAAAGCAGATAGTCTGGAATTAATAAACAATCGCCCCTTTGACTCCATTCTTTCTGTTGTTAGCTATATAGGTATAGCTAAATCAACTATCTATCGAAATTTAGATAGATGTAAACCAGTAGTCTTAAGAAAAGTTAAGCTCACGGTCTACTTTCTAACTAAAGAAATGAGCTCTGAGTTAAAAGATAAAATTAAGAAAGGGTATATCTAACTGTACTGTAACTAAGGGTATTGATGGATTTACTAAATTTGGTAATGAGGATATAGATAGATAAAATAGGTATATATACATTGAGAGATAGGAAGATAGATTAATATTATGTTTTGCTTTTGTTTTGGTACTTCGTAGGGGTAACCTTATTATTCAGCAAGGAAAGAGGAGAGTGCTTAATCTAGATAAATAATTTAGTATGTAATATTGAGGCTGAGGCTAAATGTGATAATACTAAGTAAGTCACTTAGTAGTCCTTTTTAGGTACTTAGCGGGCGGCCAAAAAGGGGGTAGGGTACTATTTGTACTTCGTAGCAAAGCCCGGAGTGTCACATGCATTCAAGGTATATTTATGTAAATATACCTTGAATGAAGGTAAAGAGAATAACAGAAGCCCATTAATTACGTGAGTAATTAATAATAATCACCGAAGGAATTTCAAGAATAACTTATGTTAATAAGTCAACTTGAAGCGAACCTAGTTATATAGATAGGTACGTTCAACGACTAGCAGATATAAATTTGCTGCCACGAGCATTCGGGGTCTATACACTCATAAATAATTTTTATGTAATTGTCGTTTGTTTGTGGGGGACCGAGAATAATACTTTATCAAGGTTCCTCATAAAATCTCCATATTAAAAAAAAAACCAAATTTTTTTACTGACATCCTTTAGATAGGCGAGATAAAAAACAGATATATAGATTATGACTTAGTCTGAGCCACATCGCGAGATGTGGAATTAATATTAGATTATATTAAAATATATAAAAAATATTAAAATAACAACATCTGGAAGTGCTAATAGTAAATATGCCTTTTTAGGATCTCTTAGAAGTACTGCTCAATTAATTAGTTATGAATTAATATTAAGTTCTGCTTTGTTATTGGTTATTATGTTGACAGGTAGTTTAAATCTGACTGTTAATGTAGAATCACAAAGAGCTGTTTGATTTGTATTGCCATTATTACCTATATTTATAATATTTTTTATAGGATCTATAGCCGAGACCAACCGTCCACCCTTTGACTTGGCTGAGGCTACTAATATGATTTGGTCTCACTAAAGATCACAAATTGCTGGAAACTTCTTTGAGAATAGGATAATCAGCAGGGAAGTTAACATATTATGTTAAAACCTTCAGAGGCTAGACGTGATCATTTAATATAAGTATTTATATTAAATAAGGTATAGTCCAAATTTGTATGAAAATGCAAAAAAAAAAACCTGAAATCATCTTTAAAAATGAAATCATCTTTAAAAATGAACTATCCTGTTACTACCTTAGGTGTGAACTACTTAGTTCAAACAGGTTATCTTTATATTATATCTAGATTGAAAGTTAGTGCGGTAGCTAGTTATAGATATTATTCTACTTAAAAATCAGATCCACAATCATCTGATCTATCTCCTGTTCCTATTTTTACTATTAATAATCTAAATAATGAAGATTGTGTTAAATCTTCTAGAATAATATTAAAAGATAAAGGGGTATTTATTCTTTTATTAATACGGTCAATGGTAATCAATATATCGGAGGTGCAAAAGATTTTTATTTAAGACTTAAATAACATCTGAAAAATAAAAAGTCTAATGTTGCCCGCCGCCAACTTCGTAGGCACGCACAAAAAGCATTTGATAAGTATGGCTATTTCGCACCCTCCCTTCCCTCCTCGTGCAATTCTACTCCTTGATAATTTTCACCATAAATTATACTCCTTTATAGTTGTCACCATAAAATTGATAGTGAGATACTTTTTTTGTGAGACGCAAATTAGGTATCTTGGTTCGTAGGAGTTCATGTATGCATATGATATGCCTTTTTTAAGAGCATAGTTCAAGGGTAAAATAGGTAGGTTCAATCTCCAAATCTCAGTTCAAATCTTAGTAATGCGCGACGAAGTACTGCTTTATGATTTTGCTAACGAAGTATCCGGCGCTAAATCGTAGAGTAAAGCAGTCGCTTCCTAACGAAGTATGTGTCTCCTTTACGGAGGTAAATAAAAATTTATTAAATAAAAAAATGGAAAATAAAAGATTCATAGTTAGTACAAATGGTAGTTCTGCGCTGTCTCGTATCGACCAAGATGAACTTAATTTAAAAAATACACCAAATTTAAGCAAGCTTTTGAAATAGTCAATCGTAAATAACATTTAAGTTTTAGTGGTTTAGAAAAAATAATAAGTTTAAAAGCATCAATTAATAAAGGGTTATCTGGTAAATTGAAATAAGCATTCCCTAAGATTATCCCTATTTAAAGACCTTTGGTTAAATCACCATAAAATTTTGATCCTTATTGATTAGCAGTAAAAAAAATAAAAATGAAATCTTAAATGATGTAAACGATATAATTGAATAGATTTAGTCAAACAAAAATGAAGCGTCTTAGTTTTTATTTTTTTTTTTATTGTTAGTGGAGAAGGGTGTTTTTATATTAATCTATATAAAGCAAGCACAAAATTAGGGTTTTCTGCTTATTTAGTTTTTCAAATCACTCAGCATTCACGTGATGTAGAGTTAATGAAGAGCCTTATCTCTTTCTTCAATTGTGGTCGTTATGCTTTTCGTACGAATAAGAACTATGGTGATTTTTTAGTGACTACCTTTTCTGATGTCAATGATAAAATCATACCGTTTTTTTTTTAATATAAGATTGGAGGATGGCAAAGGCTAAGGCCATGCCTATGCCTACAAGGAGAGAGATTTTTTAGATTTTTGTAAAGCATCTGATATTATTAAAGCCAAAGGCCATTTAACCCTTAAGGGGGGTTAAATGAGATATCGGAATTAAAAGGAGGTATGAACCGTAAGAGAATGATTTAGATGACAACTTAATTTTAAAGTTTAAGAATAATGTAGAGTTAGCTGAACATTTGGGTATTTATAAGGTTACGGTAGGTAAGTGTTTAAATTCAGGCCTTGTATATAATAAAACTTCTCGATTTAAACCTATACAAGGTCAGATGTGTTTTTTTTTTAAAGCCTTTTTTGATTTATGGTTATTAACTTTTGTTCTTTATAACTCTTGCCACCAAGAATTTATAGTAACAATAAGTAATTACTTAAAATAAATTATAATTACTTTTCATATACGATTTGTTACAGGCTTTTTTTAAGATGTATCATGCGTGGAATTTAATAATAAGAAAAATGAAAAATCAAAAATTGTTTAATATATTTCAAAAACAAATTTTTTTTTTCGGATTATGCTAATGTAGATATTTTTCCTTAATGCTTTCCTTTTGAGCGGCGAAGCCGACCCATTTTTACTATTAATAGCTATGCAGCTTCAGCTTTTTTTAGGCTAAAAACTAAAAAAAAAGGTTAATTGGTATTCTACCTCTCCGGTTATTGAAAAGGGTAATAAAAATCTTAACCCTGACCCTCAGCCGATTTTAACTCTAGATTTAATTGATATAGATTATATCAATTCATATAAAGGTATATTAAAAGGTAAAGGTGGTATTTATTGTAAATACTGTTAATGGTAAGCGATATATTGGTAGCGCTTAAGACTTTTATATAAGAATTAAGCAACACCTTTTTTGAAGTATAGGGATACTTCAAATGTTGCTTAGCAAAAAGCCTTCGCTAAGTTTGGTTTAGATAAGTTTAAGTTATGTATTTTTGAGTATTTCACATATGAAAGTAAAATCGTAAGCCATAAATCGTTAACTGAACTAGAAACTAGTTATATATCAAAAGATGATTTCGACACTCTATATAATTTTAGCCATATTGCCCATAATAATCTAGGGTACAAACATACTGATGAATCTAAATTAAAGATCAGTAAACCAGGAAATTTAAATCCTATGTATGGAGAAATACATAGTGAGGAGACCAAGGCTAAGATGAGTGAAAGGAAAAATAAGCATTTATTAGGAGTAGGAATATTTGACTTAGATGGTAATTTAATCTCAAAACATAAGAATAATGTAGAATTAGCTAAACATTTAAATATTTCTAAAGTTACAGTAGGTAAATATTTAAATTCTAAGCTTATATACAATAATTCTTATTATTTTAAGCCTATAACTGAATAAGTATTATAGCGTAATCAAAAAAAACCAAAGGAATCAGAATTAGTTAGTGGGTTTATGACAGAACACGCTGCAGTTGTTTTTGTATTCTTTTTTTTAGCTGAATATTCTTCACTTGTAATTATGTGTATCTTGACTAGCTTGTTATTTTTAGGAGGTTATTTACCTTTATTTGGTTTATCTGATTTTTTCCCCATTATCGATTATGTATGTAGCAGTTTATTCTTTGAATATTGATATCTTGACGGTAATAGATTCTATATGTTAAATCTTTTATTCAATACTGATAATCATTCTTCTCTTTGAGAAGGGTTCATATATGGTCTAACTTTGGGTATAAAAAGTTCCATTTTGGTTTTCACCTTCATATGGGCTCGGGCATCCTTCCCTAGAATTCGTTTTGATCAACTAATGTCCTTCTGTTGAACAGTTTTATTACCAATAGTGTTTGCTTTTATAATCTTAATCCCCTGTGTTTTATATAGTTTGGATATATTCCCTATTAATATAAATTTATTTTAAATTTTATTTTTGTTAAGATGATAAAAAAATTAATATGTAGTTTGTTTTATATAATATAATCATGTAATTGTTTACTTATGATGTAATTTTTTTTTAATTATATGGGAAGTTTTATTTTATTAGAGATAATAAATGTTATTATCATCTTTATTATTTATACCTGTTTTAGGTATATTCTTAATATCTAGCCTGGATTCTAATTATATAGATTCTAAGGTTTCAATTAGTCAAATTGCGTCTTATTATAAAAGGATAGCCTTAGTAACATCAGTTTTAAATTTAATAGTATCTCTAGTAATATTTATATTATTTGATTTTAGTTCTAATCAATTTCAATTTGTTGATTATCAATATGTATATGATTTATATGGTATATACCTTGGAGTAGATAGTATATCTATCTATTTTGTTTTATTAACTACTATTATCTTTCCTATTGCAATTATAGGTAATTTTAATTCTATTACTGATAATATAAAAACCTATTTTATATTGATGTTATTATTAGAAATGTTATTGTTAGCTTGTTTTTTAGTTTTAGATATATTATTATTCTACGTATTTTTTGAATCCATTCTCCCTCCTTTGTTTTTACTAATAGGGATATTCGGGTCCTCAAATAGAGTTAGGGCTAGTTTTTATCTTTTTTTATACACACTTTTTGGATCTCTCTTCTTATTGTTGGCGATACTAACAATGTCTTCTATAATGGGGGGTACAGATATGGAGTTATTATTTAAATCAAATTTCGATTACGCTACGCAAGTATTTTTATTCTGCGGAGTGTTTTTTTCTATTGCCATTAAAACTCCGGTTTATCCTCTTCACACCTGGTTGTTAAGAGCTCATGTAGAATCTCCTTTAGGTGGAAGTATTATTTTGGCTGGAATAGTGCTTAAACTAGGATTATACGCTGTATTAAGATTAATGTTACCAATAATACCTCAGGCCTGTTTAGATTACACATTTGTAATATATGTAATTTGTGTTATTACTATTATATATGCTAGTTTTAGTACTTTAAGAACTACAGATCTTAAAGAATTAGTAGCATATAGCTCAGTATCTCATGCTGCTGTGTATATACTAGGTGTTTTCTCTAACACAGTTGCTGGAATAGAGGGGGCTATAATCTTAGGATTGGCGCATGGATTTGCTTCCAGCGGATTGTTTATTATTGTTGGGGGGGTTCTTTACGATAGAACCGGAACTAGATTAATTACTTTCTATAGAGGATTATCTCAGATGATGCCTTTGTGCTCTTTATTATTCTTTATCTTCTGTTTAGGTAATTGTGGAGCACCTCTTACATTAAATTTTGTAGGAGAGTTCCTATCTCTTTATGGTGCATTTGAAAGATTACCCGTTTTAGGTGTTTTAGCCGCTTCTTCAATGGTGTTCTCTGCAGCTTACAGTATTTATTTATTTAATAGAGTAGCCTTTGGTGGTTCCTTCTCTTTATTCTTTCAAGAAAGTTTTTTTGACTTAAGTAAAAGAGAATTCTCTATATTATTAACTCTAGCATTATTTATGGTTTTATTTGGTATATACCCTAATGTAATATTAGATGGTATCCATTACGGTGTATCCGGTTTAATTTATAGTTATTCTGAATTATCAACTCTTACTTCTACAAATAATTAGAGTTTAGTACCTGTATCTTGCTTAGATAATCCAACATCTACATTATCCGGATCCCTGTTGCTTTCGAGTAGCGTGTGAAAGACCGGGTAATATGGATCAAGTTAATTTTAGTAAATTTTACTCTACTTCAAGTAAGTCAACATGGGGAGAAAACCCGGCAACATTACCTGTTCACTCAACACTTGATAGATTATCTCCAGAGTTTTGTGAATGATTTGCCGGGTTTGTGGATGCAGAAGGCCTATTTGCGGTTTATTTAGTAGATGACAGGAGACCTAAATCTTCCTTTAGAATTACCTTGCATAAAGATGACCACGCAGCTCTAGAATTCATACAAGATCAATTAGGAGCAGGTAATATCTTGTCTAGTAGAGAAACTTTGGTGTTTTATTTACAAAGAGAGGAGGATTTAGAGAATGTTCTTTTCCCTCTTTTAGATTCATTCCCTCTTAATTCTACTAAACACATGGATTATCTTTAAAAAAGCGCATTTTATAAGGAAAGATAGATCATATAGGACATTTGAAGGTTTAAGTTATCTGAAAAATCTGTTATCCCAGCTGAAGAATGAAAGAACTGATTTTACGTACCCTGGTAACCATACTTTCCGAATAACTCTTAATTGAATGTTAGGGTTTATAGAGGGAGACGGGATGTTTACAGGACACGTAGACAAAGAAACTTACAGGATACGGTAAGGTTTAAGTATCATTCAGACGGCGGCTGAAGAAAAACTTCTGGACACTATTAGAGTCTTCTGGAAAAATCTTGCTCAAGTTAAATAAGCCTCAGGAGATGGGGAGGAAATAGTGTAAAAAAATAAATGTACCAGCTAAACCTTCCGAACAGCCTTCTATTCGAATTACTATTAGTGATACAGTTTTTTTATACACTACAATTATACCTTTATTTAACTCTTAAATTTTTCACCAAACCCCCGCAGTAAGAATGCAGCGGGGGTTTATGAAAAAAGGTTAGATTATCAGGATTGATCTATTGTAGTTCAAATTTCTTTTTTAGGTATACATTTAAACGAGGAAGGTATATCCTTGGCTTTAGATTTAATTAGTCGTATGAATAATAGTAGACTTACTACTCATAAAAACTTTAAAGAGGTATAAATCAGTAAGGATAGAATAGATCATGTTTTATTTTTATCTTCTGCCTATGAGTATAGAGGTGGAGAACGTTATCTTATAGATAGCGGTAGAAAAGTTTCCCTTATTAAAGAAATTAAGTTAATTGATCCTCAAGGATTAGGATTAGTATTTCCTAGTATAAGCGAATGTGCCCGGGCTTTAAATGAAGATAGGAAGAGAATAGTTAGATATGTTAATAAGGATAAATTATTAGTGTGCAAGAATGATAAAAATAAGAAATACTATGTGGTGAGATAAGACTTACCTAGTTCGAATCTGTACCTTATTGGTTAGCCCTGGTTTATCTATTGTAGCTGGAGGTGTTTTATATGATAGAACTGGTACTCGTAACATAGCTTATTACCGGGGAATTGCTCAATTACTTCCATTATGTTCCGTTTTATTTTTTATTTTATGTTTAGGTAATTGTGGAGCACCTCTTACATTAAATTTTGTAGGAGGGTTCCTATCTCTTTATGGTGCATTTGAAAGACTACCCGTTCTAGGTGTTTTAGCCGTTTCTTATATGGTATTTTCAGCAGCATACTCAATTTTCTTATTTAATAGAGTAGCTTTTGGTTGTAGCTTTAGTGTATTCTTTCTCGAGGGTTTTGTAGATCTTACAAAACGAGAGTTCTCCATATTATTTATTTTAGTATTCCTTACAGTATTATTTGGAATTTACCCTAGTGTAATATTGGATGGTCTTCATTTTGGAGTCTCAACTTTAATTTATAGTGCTGATTATTCAAATTCGTTTACTTATACAGGTTCTTCTTTCAAGTGGATAACCTTTCATTGGATAAGTTTAAATTAGGAAGTTCTAATTTGTCCCGGTGGAATTAGAACTTTAACTAGACGTACAAATGTACAAGTATGTAACTCATCAAAAGTTTCTTTCAGTTCAAATAGCAAGGTGGCAGAGAGTGAGGAACTTCACCCTGAATATGTTGTTGGGTTAACGGATGCAGAAGGTTGCTTTATGACTCTTGTAAAGAGCCAAAATATACAGTAGGTTGAAGAGCAAGTTGTTGTTTTCAAATAGGTTTGGCATCTTGAGATAAACCTCTTTTAGAAAAACTTCAAAGTGCTTTGAAGGTAGCCTTGGCTAAAAATCTTGGATTTTTAAGACTGACAAGGAGGAATAAAAAAAAATATTAAACCCCCGCTGCATTCTTACTGCGGGGTTTAAGTATTATATAAAATTAATAGGTTAAATTTAGTCAAACAAAAATGAAGCGTCTTAGTTTTTGTTCTTTTTTTTATGTCTAGGCAACCTGCTACGCAGGTAGGTACTAGAAATAAAGCAGGAAGTAATGCTTATTTATATAGAGTGACCTCTCCTAAGGATTTACTTGTTGTTATTATTCCTTTTTTATGAGAAATACCCTCTTTTAACTCATAAATACTCTGACTTTATTTAAAAAAAGTGTTTAAGCTTTAAATAATGGAGAACATTTAAAGCTAGAAGGACGCTCCGCACACAAAGAATTTTGAATTGGAGAGCTTCTAGAAACTTAGGGTTATCATCGGAGTTAAAAGCTGCTTTTCCTGATACTGTGGCTGAAGTAAGACCTTTAAATTTGGATATCAATATTAGAGATTCTCAATGATTGGTAGGATTTACAGAAGGAGAAGGTTGCTTTAGTATTTTGGTTAAAAAAAATTGAGGGGGTTCTACATCAAACCAAACTATAATTAAGATAGTTTTAGAATTTCTATTAACTCAACATTCTAGAGATATTTTATTAATCAAAAGTCTAGTGATTACTTAGGGTGTGGTAATGTTTACTATTACCCTGATAAAGCTGATGCGGTTTATTTTAAAGTTAGGGCTAAATAAGATATTGGAACTAAAATCTTACCTATTTTTGAAAAATAGAAAAATAGAAAAATAGAAAAATAGAAAAATAGAAAAATAGAAAAATAGAAAAATATCCTGCCTTCATTCAAGGTATATTTATAAAATAAATCCCTAATCCCCTCCGGGGATTAGGGATTTATTTTTTTTTAATGGCCTAACTTCGTCAGGGTTAAATGAAATTATAAAGCTTAGAGATCAAATGAATACACAAAGACTACATGATAAATCTTAGCCGCTATCGGTTTAAAAGTAGGTTATACGGAATACTTTAACTTGGATAGATATTATAAAAAAGAACCGGAAAGAATAAGATGTTTGATGCCTTAGCTTTGTATGTGAACTAATCTTAGTTAGCTAGGAATCCACTAGTTTACATTAAGGTAAATATAGCGATATACAGGTTCCCTTTTATAATAATTGTTTAAAGTAGTTAGTGATAGGAATTTTAACCCGGTGGTGGGGTTATTCAGTTTATTTATCAAGTTGCATGGTGTTGTAGCGAAAAAAAAAGTTTTTCGTATAGTTATTCATTGGCTGATGTTACTACTAATAAACATCGGTATTGGAAAGGGAGGGATGGTGGGCATATTTAAAGAAAAATACCAGAGCATTATGAGGATACAGAACTAAGTATAAGATCTTATAAAATAACAGCTTTTGTAACATCTATTCTAAATTTAGTTATATCTTTAGTAATATTTATATTATTTTATTTGAGCAGTAATCAATTTCAGTTTGTGCAAGGATGGCTCACGAAGTGCGCCTTTCGCTCCACGTGTTTTCCCCTTTCTCTTCACTAACGAGTAGAAGAGAAAAAGGAAAACTAACAAAAAATAATCTTGGGTTTGCGTAGGCTCCGCCTTACCATATCTCAGACCCTTCGGTGGCTACGCCTACAGAAGCGATCCATAAGGTAAAAATTTACCAGGGATCAGGTAATAAAATTATCGCCGATCCTGTAATATATAAAATAAATAGTTTATATATATTTTTTATTTTTTTTTAATGCCTTTAAAGACAGGCACAAAAAAGTGTTTAAATGAAATCCACCGCCATAGTCCCTTTTAGGTATACGGCGACAATAAGTAGCGGTTAATTCTAAAGTAAAATCAACTTTTGGTATTATAGTTAATAAATTTGTTGGATCACCCTTCCTCTTCACTCGAATGAGTGGAAGAGGAACAGGAAAACTAATTAAATAAAGAAACAAAGTTTCTTTATTAAAAATTAATGTAATTTTAAGTAATATAGCTATCAAAATCTAAATGAATTCTCTAAATTTTTCCGTTTCATAAGAAACGCTAATACTTATAATTATAGTATTAAATAATCTATTTATAAATGAATATGCCTCAATTAACACCTTTTTATTTTGTAAATGAAGTTACTTTTGCTTTTGTCATAATTATAATTACAATTTACATGTTATCTAAATATATATTACCCAGATTTGTTCGGTTATTTTTAGCTCGTACTTTCGTATCTAAATTATTTAATTAATATTTCTGTACAATCAAGGGATTTTTAGAATATTATATTAAATATAAATGAAATTTATTAAGATTTATATTTCAATTAAAAGAATTTAAAGTGTATAAATATATATTTAAATTTAGTTGTTGTAGTTATTATAACTACAGTATAGTTTAAATTTTTATACTTTATTAATTATTGAATACAGTTATAATTTTATAATGGAAATATTAACCAACTTTTTTAATTTATACAGAGAAATAATTAGTCCTTTAAATCAATTTGAGATTAAAGATTTAATAAGTATGGACGCACCAATATTAGGCAATATACACTTATCAATAACTAATATAGGATTATACTTAATGATAGGAGCGTTTTTTATATTAGCTCTTAATCTTTTAAGTACAAACTACAATAAATTAGTAGGTAATAATTGATCAATAAGTCAAGAAAGTCTTTTTGCAACTATTCTTAACATAGTTACAAATCAAATAAATCCCCAAAAGGGTCAAGTATTTTTCCCCTTTATTTATGCTTTGTTTGTATTTATTTTAATGAATAATCTTATAGGGTTAATACCTTATAGTTTTGCTGCAACTAGCCACTTTGCTTTGACTTTTTCATTCAGTTTTACTATTGTTTTAGGGGCAACAATATTAGGTTTTTCACAACATGGACTTAAATTCTTTTCTCTATTGGTTCCCGCAGGTTGTCCTTTGCCTTTATTCCCTTTATTGGTTTTAATAGAACTTATAAGTTATCTAGCCAGATGTATATCTCTTGGTTTAAGATTAGGGGCCAACATAAAAAAGTGAAAGTAGGTAGTCACTATTATTGTGTATAAGGGCCAAATTCCGGGGAAGCCCTAATAGCTCTAATAACTAAAGATAAAAGGAATACTTCTTATCTGGCCTCATTAATGTCTGAGGGTATAGTAACATCATTAGAGATTCTAGTAATAGGAATGGGTAATCGTGGATCTAAATCAGTAATATGTGGAAATATTGCTGTAAAAGAGCAACGAGTAGACGGTTCTTCAGATTCTAGGAATTTAGTTTCTGTATGGTGTACTCTAGTCGCCGGGGAGAGCCGGTTCTTGGGCGAAATTAAGTAATTCAAGATTAAAGTTATCACAATAGCCTATCCTTTATTGTTATGATTTCTTCTGTTTTTTATTCCTCTATCGAGTCGATTATTCTTTCTAATATCGAAACAGGGAAGGGAGAAGAATTTTCTTCTATGATACGGGCTGCGGAGTTTTTAGGTGTTCATATGACTACTGTTAAGAGGTATTTAATTAATAATAAGCCATACAAAGGTTGTATGATTACTAAAGCTAATTCTAGTTTAGATTCCTCTTCTATCTCTAGTCTAACTAATTCAAGACAGGCTGTATTATTAACTGACAGTGTTTCAGGAATTACCAAACAATTCTCTACAATGAGAGTCGCATACCAATTTTTGGAAATATCTCATAAACGACTCTTAAATTATTTAAAAAATAACGAGTCTTCGTCTGCAGATGGACAAGTTAGCACCATAAAAGGGTACATTATAACCAAGCTAGACTCAGTTAGACGAGGGTCTAAAGCTGTAGAAGTTACTAATATTCTTACAAATGAAGTAATTAAGTATTCTTCGAGAAGTTCAGCAGGTGAAGCTTTGGGTATTTCTCAGCCGAGTATTTCTGTTGATTTAAGTAGGAAACGTACTACTCCATTTAAAGGTATTTACCTTTTTAATTTAAGTTATGGTTAATATATTATTCGGGTGAGCCAGCCTAGTATATCTTTATACTTGAAAGAAAATAGAGTTAAACCTTTTAAAGGAAAATATATGTTCAAATTAGTAAACTAGATTACTGTGGTATACATCGCTCCGGATAACTTTACCAGATGGGGTATGAATTGCAGAGATAAGAATAAAAGTTTACTTATTTTTGTCATTAACATAATTAGAGGATTAATTTGTTGACACGAATGTCAGGCCATATGCTTTTAAGTATATTATCAGGTTTTACTTACAATATAATGAGTTCAGGTATTGTTTTTTTTTTTTTTGGTTTGGTCCCTTTGTCATTTATTATAGCTTTTTCGGGTTTAGAATTTGGGATTGCTTTTATTCAGGCTCAAGTGTTTATTATATTAAGTTGTTCATATATAAAAGATGGATTAGATCTTCATTAATTGATATTTATAATACAATAAAAAGTTGTCTTATTTACTTTTATGAAAAAATCGCTAAACTTAATTTAGAGTGAGGTAAAACAAGCCCTCCTAAACCTCATGCCTTTGTAAGTTGTCCTTTACAAAGTAGTTTTTTTTGGAATGTTATAAACAAATTTAGTGCTAAATTTTCATGGGTTAAATTAATTATTATGGCATTAGTAGGGATATTATCTTTCTATTTTAAAAATGAACTTACTGATTTACTACTTAGTTTAAGCTCTGTGGGCGTTTCACTCAATGAAGAAATTTTGGCAATTTTTATGGGTTTGATTAGTACATTAGTTTATTTATTCCGTAACTTTTTAAGTTCAATGCTTGAAGGTGTTTTTGAATGTTTTAATATTCCAATAAATGGTGGCCATGTTGGTAAAATAAAAATAGATTCTAACATTAAAACTCATCTTGAAGTAAGAACAGATAAAGCAACTTCAGGTTCAAATACTGTACCAGATTCTCCAGAGATAGTGTCTAACTTGAAAAGGGAAATGGATGATTTAAGTGCTGCAAATCAACGGTTTTTAGATGTCTTCAAGTTATGAAATGAAGTACCAACATTTGAAGGTCTTGACTGAAACAAACATAAAGATGCTATGGTGTTTATAAAATTACTTCAAGATCAGGCCGATATGGTTAGTAAGTGATTTATAAATAGGATGACTTGAACAGATACTGTGCTTAAGGATATAAAAATGTCTGGGGCTACTATAAATGAAATAGAGGAGTTACATCGTAAAGTTAGGGATAAACAAGATGAATATTTCGATAAAGTATCTGCATTATCAGATAAAGAGGGACGAGGTGTTGAAAGACATGCAAAAGAATTCTTTTCTTTAGCTAATGGTTTTCGTAATGACGTTAACAAGTTATTAAATAAGGGGGAAAATATAATGCATGACGGTATTAGAAAAAGTTCTTTATATAAAGATCCCGAAATAAAAAAAATATTTAATCAATATTATCCTGAATTCAAAAAAGCATTTATCGAAGAGGATACGAAATTAAGAAAAAAATGCTCAGAATTTATAAATGCTAAAAAAGATTAATTCACAAGAAGTAACTTTGCCTTCATTCTAGGTAGATTTATAAGGTAAATCTACCTAAGGTCAATATGAAATATAATTGGTATCATGGCTGTTATATTGGTAGTTGTAGGCTTAATTTTAGGTGCTTTTAATATGGAACCTGGTAAAAGGGTACCACACCAAACGGATCCCAAGTATAAGCCGGTATCATCTTCTTCATCTGGCCCTAGGAATATGGATTTACTTCCATTGGTACCGAAGGGAGGTCCACGCTTACCTGTTCTTGAACCACCTGTTCCAGATGTTGGTCCTCCTAAAAAAATGGAAGACTATAAAAATGGAAGACTATGAAGAAGGTGGTGTCACTTATTTGGGGTAATTTACTTAGACGTTCTCATTCGACTAATTCTTTATCTTGGTAGCTTAAGGGTAAGGCTACGTCTACGCCTATGCTTCGCGGATCCAACTGATAATGGGTTCTATTCTACTAATGATTTAAAGTCTTAAAAAGTGTTTGGAGTCTACCCAATACTTTAAGAATGAAATAAAACCTTTTTTTGTTCTGCATATTTTCTGAAATAAGGTCATATGTCCGTCCTAATTTCTAAGGCGCCGTTATACTGAGCGAAATTACATATTATATAATTCAAGATTTATAATCTAAATTTGTTGAAAACAAATGACTAACAATTACATATTTAGTGGGGTTAAAAAAAAAATAAAGAAATTGATACAAGTAGCAAAAATAATAGGTACAGGTTTAGCTACAACTGGTTTGATTGGAGCTGGAGTTGGAATAGGTGTAGTTTTTGGTGCATTAATTTTGGGATTTGTATTCAGTGAAGCCACTGGATTATTTGCCTTAATGATGGCTTTTTTGCTTTTAAGTGTTGCTTTATTTAAACAGAGTTATCTTAGTTTAGAGTGAGCTTTAAATAGTCCACCTAAACCACATATTTTTAATTTATCATTGGAAAGTTCTTCTTTTTCCATGATGGGCCTTTTTGATGAAAGTAAGCCATATGCTGTAGAAGGAAAAGGTATTTACATTATTACAAAGGATGGTAGGAAGGTTATAGACGGGTGTTCAGGTGCTGGTGTATCTAGTATTGGTCACAGAAACCGCAGAGTGATTGATGCTATTACAAAACAGAACAAAACGGGTATAAGTTATCTGTCTTCATCTTGGGGTAGTAGAGTGGTCGATGATTTCTGTAAGTTTATCATAAGAGGTACAGGAGGTAAAATGGTCAGGGTATACATCGTTAACTCAGGGTCTGAGTCAACCGAAGTTGCAATGAAGCTAGCTTATTCTTATCATCGCGAAAATAATGACCCTAGACGGATCAATATCATTTCAAGGGTGGGTTCTTATCATGGGGCTACCTTGTTACCTTTGACTATATCAGGGTTTTATGCCCGTAAACATTATTACAATGCAATACTAAATAAAGATAATTTTTATTACGTTTCCGCTTGTTACGCTTACCGTCAAAAATTAAAAGGGGAGACAGATGTGGCTTTCGTGTATAGAAAAGCAGCAGAACTGGAGGCAAAAATCCTGGAGATAGGTCCTGGTACAGTTATGGCCTTTATCCTCGAGCCTGTGGTAGGTGCAGCATTAGGATGTGCTCCTTTTGTTCCGGGTTATTTAAAGGCTATGCGGGAGGTATGTGATAAATATGGTGTACTTTTAATATATGATGAAGTTATGTGTGGTATGGGTAGGACTGGTACTATGCATGCATGACAAGCAGAAGGTGTTGGGCCTGATATTCAGACTAATGCTAAAGGGCTTGGTGGAGGATACGTCCCTATAGCGATGGTGTTAGCCTCTAAAAAGGTTATTGATGTTATAAATAAAGGTAGTGGGGAGTTTGTCCACGGGCAGACCTATGAAGGAATGCCATCCACTGTTGCAGGTGCTCTCGAAGTTCAGAGAGTCATAAAAGATAATAAATTAGTAAAAAATGTATCCAAACAGGGGGCATATTTAGGATGATGTCTTAGAGCTGTTTTAAGTAATCACCCTAATGTTGGAGACATTAGGGGACTGGGTCTTTTCTGAGGTATAGAGTTTGTAGAAAATAAAGGGACTAAAAAACCCTTTGACCCAAAACTTGAAATTGCTAAAAGAATTGTTGACTTGGCCTTCTCACCTGAATTTAACCTAGCAATTTACTATGGGGGATTTGCAGGATATTATATCCATATAGATCGTATTATAATTGCTCCTCCATTTATTATCAAGAAAAAGGAGGTGGATTGTATAGTGGAAATTCTATCAAAAGTAATTGAGAGAGTTTTCAATGAAGTTGGCACTAAGAGGATATAGCGCAATAGTTTAGAAAACATGTTTATATTGACCTTGGGGTCAAGATAATTAAGGTTTAACTATATGATTTATACATGATGAAAAAAAAGTAAAAAATAACCCTTAATTACATAAATAGGTGAAATGATTTTATTTATATTATTAAGTATATTAGTTAAAATCTTATATACTATTTTAGAATAAAAAGTTTTAGAGATAATAATAAACTAAATTTGAGAGAATTTAAGTAAAGTTATAGTAGACAACGTGTCCGTATATATAATTACTTTAAGCGAAAGGTTTAGGTTTTAAATAGAAAATATAATAAATTAAGCCTTCGGTTCAGTATGTACTCTTCACGTTATTATTTTTGGAATAAAATTGCATAGGGTTCCTTAAATTTTTGTGCATGCGAAGTTAGCGCCGTCACACTGAGCGAAAAAAAAAGTTTTTTGATTAAAAATTACTACATAAACAGTGATGAGAACATATTAACCTAAAAAAATTAATAAATGAAGGATGGATAGTTTTATCTGAACCTATGATTTAAAAGCGAGCTTTGCAAAGCCTACATAAGACTATAATTTAGAGAGATAATTGCCTAGAAATAGCTTGGTATTATCCGAAACTTTTTAAGCCAGGAACTTTTGGTACAGTTTTCATAAAATAATTCCAAAAGTTGTTTATACTATAGTTTTTTGAGAAAACCCTAAATTTATAGTGATGGGTTTGCCATCAATATTTTACAGATGGATTTACCATCAATATTTTACAATAAATAAAATTCTATTATATAGGTGAGTTTGGTGATGGCTCTGATTGAACGCTGTCTAAATGCTTGACACATGCTAATCGGACGTTTAATTTAAATAATATTTTTATTAAAAGTGGTGTACAGGTGAGTATAGATATCCGGCCTACCTTAAAGTGAGGGAAAGATCCCTCATAATAAAAAAAAGGGATAAAAAAAAAAATTATAAAAAATGATATAACAGACTATCAGAAGCATGAAATGATATAACAGACTATCATGAAATGATATAACAGACTATCATAATTCACAGACTATCATAATTCACAGACTATCATAATTCTCTTAAGATCTGGTGTGCGAAGCGGGTTGTTTTTACATTAAACGACGTGCATCCGCTAACCATGAGAGAAAAAATGATACCCGCTTTAAGAGGACTTAAGGAGTTATCGTCGGGATAGGTAGTTGTTAAGGTTATTACTTAACAAGCCTTAATTCTCGTAGTCGAAGCTGAAAGGTTGATCGACCACACTGGGTCTGAAAAAACCCCAGGGCAAGCGAGTACAGCAGTGGGGGATTTTGGTCACTTGTCCGCGCGACAGAACTGGCAACTTAGAGGAATGGTAGCTTCTCTAATAAGTTAGGGGGCTACAAATTGACATATCAAATAAAGTTCTAAATGTGTAATTGATAATGACGATATGCAGATTTATGCCTTGACTAATTACGTGCCAGCAGTCGCGGTAATACGTAAGAGGCTAGTGTTATTCATCTGAAATAGGTTTAAAGGGTACTTAGACGGTAGATATTTGCCTTTTAAAAGGTACATTATCGACTAGAGTTTTATGCGAGGAGGTCGTACTTAAGGTGTAGAGATTAAATTTGTTGATACCTCGGGGACTGATAAAGGCGAAGGCAACCTCTTATGTAAAAACTGACGTTAAAGGACGAAGGCACAGAGAACAAACAGGATTAGACACCCCAGTAGTCTTTGCAGAGAATGATGAATGCTATAGGTTAGGTTAACTTGGCCTATAAATGAAAGTGTAAGCATTTCACCTCAAGAGTAATGTGGCAACGCAGGAACTGAAAAAACGTGAGATTATTTTTATCCTAGATAGAATTATTTAGGATTAGCCACAAAAAAATATAAATTAATAATATTCCAGTGTTGGTTCGATTCCAACTCTATAAATTTAATTTTTGTTTAGATTATTTTAAGATATTATTGAAATAACTAATAATTAGCTTAATTTTATATTTATTATTACTTTCAGTTTACGATAGTATACCTGAAAATAGATAAAAGTCCAGAACTAGAATTCACTAGTATAAAAGTGAAGCTAACTTTTAAGGGTTCCTATAATAGGATGGATCGGATCTTTGGTACTACTGAAATATAATTAAAAATTAAGCAAATTTTACTATGTGTAGTTTAGAAGTTATACTATAGCAGTCATTAATCTATGAAATAGTGAACGTAATTGGCCTCGGGGAGTTTGGGCATAAAACTTGACGAGGGGTAGGAACGCATACGACCTAGGACAAAGGTAATAGACAAGAAATCCGGAGCTGATATATTAAATTTCGAAAATCAATGGAAAAATAGATATTGCAGGGAGCGTTACGGAACCTGCATTTATACTTCGCCGTAGAGAGTAATATACTACCATTGACCAGGTAGATTCTATAAGTTATCAGAAGAAGATGGCGAGGTCTCAACTGGTAGTAAAATTCTTCAGCTATCTCAATAAATAAAAAAAAACCTAGATTAGGGAAACCGACAGTTATATTTATAATAAAGAATATTTTTATTTTAAATAATTATTTTTTACCTTTTCTTGGAAATATGGCTTTCATCAGTAAAAAGGGTAAAGATTTTTTAAGTTTTAAAATAATCTGTAATGCAGTGTATAAAGGTTCACATAAAATAGAAGAAATTAGATCATTAATTTTAAGATTAACTTATAATATGAATAATTTTAGATTGTCTAATAATACAAAACCCGTCGTATGATTAAGTGAAGAGGAAATTGATAAAATTATTAATGCCGAAGCTATTTTTGAATATCTTAGCGATGGTTGTATTATAGACAAAAGAACTAATAAACCTTTATCTTCTTTTAGAAATTGTATTTATGAGATAACATTATCAAGTGGTGAAATTATATTAGTTGATACACTAAAAGAAACTTTAAGTAAGGTAAACGTTAGTTTTAGAAGTTTAAAAAAATCATTAGATAACAGTGAATCTGTAAAACTTGAAAGTTTTGAAGTAAAGAGAATTCCTATCTTTATGTCCTATAATTTAAATAAATAAAAATAAATTGAGGGAAGGTTACAGCCTTACAATTTATAGGATTTATAGAAAAATTCGGTGAAACGGTTAATGACATCCTGGTAGGAGACCGTCGGCAGTTGTAAATGTCGCTACAGACTAGATCACCGGGGTTAGGCTGAAATGTCTGTCCAAATGTATAGTCGGGTTCTGTAATGAGTATGATATCATAAAGGGGAAGGATAATCCAAGTTTTATTTATCAAGTGAGTCGCGCCTTATCTTTGATCGGCGCAACGACGCTTCGCTAACCCTCCGGGTGTAGTACGCTTCGCTACTCGTAAAATAAAAACTACATACAGTGGATAGTTATCATCACGGTAATAATAACCCTTAATTAATCAGAACTGAATCACTAGACCGTTTCTGACACCAGCAGTGAAGTATGTTATTTAATTCGATGACCCGCGAAAAACCTTACCACAATTTGAATATAATTTGCAGAGAAAAAAAACCGTTCTTTTGGGTTTTTTTGAACTAATTAGTCAAGCTAAGAAATTAGTAGAACAAGTGTTGCACGGCTGTTTTCAGTTAATGTTGTGAAACTGCGGATCCGTCCGTGTAATTAACGAATACCCCGGCTTTATTTGTAAGATTACTAAAATAGAGCATTTTCTAGCCCGCTACAATGGTTAGGACAAAAGGGAATAAGACAAGTCATCATGGCCTTAATATTGTGGGCTATAGACGTGCCACGTAGTCCTAGACAAAGAGAAGCAAAACTGCGAAGTCAAGCGAACCTCAGCAAAATAGGATAAAATATGGAAATGGATTGTAGCCTGAAATTCGGCTGCATGAATAAGAAATTGCTAGTAATCGTGAATCACCACGTCACGGTGAATAATACTTTGGATTGGTACTAATCACTCGTCACATGCTGAAATGAGTTAGTGCAATAAGTTTGCTCTCTTATTATAAGTAAGTAAATGATAGGATTTAGATGTTATAGTAGGATTCTTCGTATGCGCGATTCGGATTAGTGTTAAGTCGAAATACGGTTCGTGTAGTGGAAGTTGCACGGGATTCATAAATTTTAACCAAAAAAATAATAAAAAAAAAGCCTGGGAGAAGGAAATAAATTGTATGAATTTTATTTTGGTTCAAATCCAAAACAGGTAAATGAAGAGATTAATTAATAAAAATATAATGATATGCGAATTTGATGTCTTTTACGCAAGAAATAAAGGCAAATTATTTAGGTTATTGGCTTCGCGTAGTAGTATTATACGGTGTATTAGTAACGTAACATTACAGATTCGTCCTCTAGCGGTTTATTTGGATTTAGCGGACAAAAAAAAACGATCTTTAGCGATAATAGGAAAAAATCGGGGGTTTATCGTTGAGTGAATACGGTGAATGGGTCTACATATATAGGAAGTGGAACAGATTTGACTAGGAGATTCCGGGATTATTTAGCACCAGAGTGATTAATTAAATAAGTTAAAAAGAATCGTAGTATTATTTATAGATCTTTATTAAAACATGGTTATAATAATTTCCGTCTTGAGATTTTAGAATATTGTGAATCATCTAAAGTTGTAGAAAGGGAACAATATTATTTGGATAAATTAAAGCCAACATATAATATTTGTAATGTGGCTGGTTCATCGTTAGGTCGTGTAATTAGAGAGGAGACACGATTAAAATTGCGAAGAGCTTGGTTAGTTAGATTATATAAAGATAGTCAAAGCAAATCAAGCCTAAGAGATTTTTCTTTAAAATACTTGGCAGGAAAAGTTGATGAATTAGAATCAAGTTTTTCAAGATTAACCAAAAAGTTTGATAATTTAATCACCGAAAAACCAGAATTTAAGCAATCAGCTGAAACTCGTTTAAAAAAATTAGTTTCCTCTCCTACATTATATCCTGTTTTAATTATAGGTTTGAAAACAGGAGAAAGTATTAAGTACCCTTCGCTAAGGCGGAGCCTATCTAAAAAAAAAAATCCAAAATAAATTCTTAAACGAATCTATTAAAGTATTATTTCTAAATTTAGAATTTAGTTTTTGATTTTTTTTTAAGGCCTTCCTCCGTATCCCCATCGGGGATGGGGGCCCCCTCCCTAGGGGAACGGAGGTTAAGAAGAGCAGCGGATGCTTTAGGAATTAGTCCTACTAATATTAGGAATAGGTTATCAGGTAAAACAACTAAAGCATATAAAGGAAGATACGGGTTTAAGCTGGGCTAGTAACCCTCCTAGATGGTAGTGGAAGTTGCACGGGATTCATAAATTTTAACCAAAAATAATAAAAAAGCCTGTAGCAAGGTGCTTATGTTCTGGACCTTAATACTTTTTATTTCTGGTTCAAATCCGGAGCAGGTTTATGAAAAATAGAGATTTAAGGATTAAATGGGAATTTCACACCTTTTACGCAATAAATAAGGGGTCGCTTCGCTAATCCAAAGGATAATGGGGGGGGGGGGGGGGGGGTGCTTTTAGCCTTTACTATCCCTCCGGTAAAATTTTCCCAGGAGGAGCTGTAACATTTTATGTTAATAATTATTGTGTTTCCGAGGTTACTAGTTTATGATATATTATATCTAGTATCCTTCCTCATTTTTATGTACATCGTCTAATTTCAAATAAACTAGTGGATTACTTGCTATTCAGATATATAGTACTAATTATGCAGCGACCCTGGGCCATTTAATTGCGTAGGCTCCGCCTTACCCATATCCCAGATCCTTCGGTGGCTACGCCTACAGAAGCGATCCATAAGGTAAATTTTCCCCAGGGAAGCTGCTTTACCCAGGAAAATGTAAAAATTTTCTTGATGTGCTTAATATCCGGGTCATTGAATAAACATTCAGATAAAGGAACTATTTATTTTAAATTTTTTACATTTTCACAAGATTTACTACCTAATGTTGAACATAAATTGGCAGCTTTAGATGAATTAGCTCAAAAATTGTAGATTAGACGTGAAGGAAAAGTCTAAAAAAAGTTAAAATTGAATAAACAAACTTAAAGCAAGGTACGATGTATCTTGCTTAAGGAAAGGAGACTCCCTTTATGGTAAGAAGGGCTGAGCTGTAAACTCAGTAGTTTAAAGCGGCTTTAAGAGTTCGAATCTCTTGTCTCCTAAGGATAAGCCCCTATAGCTCAATTGGTAGAGCGCGGTACTGTTAATACCGTTTCGTAGATGTTCGAGCCATCTTAGGGGCGAGGCTATACATCAACAGCGGTTTAGTACAGATAAAGTAACTAATTGTGTAATTCGACCGTTTGTGGGTGTTCGAGTCATCTTGGTAACGGTACTAACTTTTTTGTGGCTAAAAAAAAATTAATCAATGTGAGCGAAGCATCATAGGCTCCGCCTTACCCAATGGAAAGGGTATTAGGTCTTTTGGGCGCGAGGTCTGATTTAACTCCATTTAAATAAAGCAAGGGGTCGCTTCTGTAGGCGTAGCCACCGAAGGATCTGGGACTAAGAACCAAAAAATCCGCTTCGCATAGTGATACATCGAATAAAGGTCTTCCATAACCATCTGGTAAAATTTTACCAGGAGCGAAGCGTCTTATATTTTACTTTTTATTTTTTTTTAACCGCTCATAAATTCTTGTGCAGGGCGTACTACTATTTATGACTTGTTTGAACATATATATTAGTTGGTTTTTTTATAATTAATATCTTAATTAAGATATTAATTAGTTATGTTGTCAGGATAGTTGTTAATAATTCGAAAAGAAGGATAATGATAGATGTTCGATTCATCTTAGGTACGCAAAAATTCTAGATATGTAAAAAGGATTTAAGGGATATTAGCATAACGGTAATGCATATGACTTTTAATCATCGTTATGTGAGTTCGAATCTCATATATCCTAAATATACGGCCATAGGTTAATAGTGAATTTATAATGATATATAAATTACATACAGCAACTGTAGTTTAATGGTAAAATTATCGTCTTCCACACGAAGGTTGTCGGTTCAAGTCCGACTAGTTGTAGCTAAATTATTATATTGTTAAGTTCATAACTTATAGTAATAAATTATATTAAAAGATTATGATTTAATGATAAAAGGAACTTTCCAGGGTTACAAACTCGGGTATAATTTTATTTAAAGGTGTTTATTTGAATTCGACGTTGTAATGTAAGAATTAGTAGCTTAATTGGTAAAGGACTTCCCTGTCACGGAAGTAGATGAGGGTTCGAGACCCTCCTAATTCGGCTTATTAGCAATTAATGGATAAAGTATTTTGTTTTTAGTGCACCTTTAAGGTTATTAATTGATAAAAAGTTTTATGGTTTTATTATCCTTAGTTCTGTAAGCCTACGGTCTAGATAATTGTTTTAAACCCCCGCTGCATCCCTACTGCGGGGGTTTAGTAAATTTATTGAGTTTTTTGAATATGTTTAATATAGTAAAAATGCTTTATTGAGAGTATGAAAAAAAATAAAATTTAGGCTCTAAACTCGTGCGTGCATACTTCGTAAGCCAGAAAATATGTGAATATTCTGAATAAATTCAGGGTGCAGATCCTACAATTATTAGATTTTGAATCTCTCGTGGCTAAGGCTAAGGCTATGCCTAAGCCTACAAAGATTAAATTACCCTAAATCTTTAGTATCACCGTTAAAGAATCAAAATAGCCAAATCAAAAAATATACACATGTTAAATAAAAAACCAAATACTTATAAGATTATAACCTTTATACTATGCATGTGCACTATCTTCAAGAATAATCTGAATGGATGCACGATAATCTTATGAAAAAGGATGAAAGCGGAAAAAAATGAAAAAAAGAGCTTTCGTAGGCTCCGCCTTACCAAGATCCTTCGGTGGCTACGCCTACAGAGGCGATCCATAAGGTAAAATTTTACCAGGGATCAGGTAATAAAATTACCGTCGATCCTAAATATATTGAATTATATTGTTTATATAACTTACGAGTTAAAATAAAAAATCAAATCTTAAACAATATAAACAATACAATTAAGAAGATTAAGATTTGATTTTTTTTTTTAACCGAAGGTTGCGATTTTACTTTTTGTGCATACGAAGTTAGCGCGCGCCCTCTTAAAAGAATTATGTCAAATAATAGGTTAACCAACATTATTTCATTCGAGAAGCTCTAATACCTTTTTTAAATTCGCTAAATTGACGGCGCTACGAAGTCGTTCCTATAAATAAACAAGATTTTTAATCTTGATGCTTCGTTACAAAGGATTTCAATACATAGATGACGGTTTAAGACTAATATAATTAATTATTAGTCAAACGAATAGCCGTAGATTCTCTAACTCAGGTATGGTGACAGCAGATAGATAGCTTTTGTATTAAGAGATTAAATTTATGTTAAGTAAACCTTCTAACTTATAAATTAGAAAAGGGAGCATTTTCTAAATTTCACATGATAGGTTTATTAATGGAGTGGTACAGAATTAAATACAACTTATAGATGAGAATGGATAGTAGCCATAACATTTTTACATTTAAATATTGTGCTAACTATTTGGAGGTATCTTGGTAAACTATTCCTAACATAAAAAAACCAGAATAGTTTATTTAAAGGTAAACCTACATTCTCTCTTAAAAATGTATAATATACTAATTAAAGCGCTAAAGTTATTTATTTTTGTTTATTTATAAGTTTAAGTGAAATATAAACATCTTTATATTTCAATTAATAATCTTCAAATATTTGTTAACCTAAAATAATCCATTTAATATTCTAAAGATATATAGCTAAATTATTAATAGCTAGTGTTGTTGCTGGTACTATCAGGGTTGTTAATTAAGTTTATGACGACTTCGTAGCGAACTTCTCCGAAGTTCGCTACAAAGTAGGGGGACTAAAAAAAAAATCCGCTTCGCATAGTAATATATCAAATAAAGGTCTTCCATATCCCTCTGGTAAAATTTTACCAGGAGCGAAGCGTCTTATATTTTACTTTTTATTTTTAACCGCGGATAGATTTTTGCGCTAATAAATTACCCAGAGGGAAGAGGAATAAGCGTTATTTGTTTTTTTTTTATTATTTTTAATTTAGAATTCTTAATCTTTCATTTAAATAATATAACTCTAAAATAAAAATAATAAAAAGATTTAGGGACATAAACAGCAAAATTAGTGTATATCTAATTATTATAGTAGTTTGCGTATCCAAAGGGTTCGAGACCGTTCTAGTTCGTAAGTTTTGATGTTATATACCCTGTTCTGCTGCATCGCTTTAACTTCGTATGCAAAAAAAGCAAAAAAATCTTAAATAGTATATAAAAGATAAAGAAATTATCTTTATATTTTTTTATTATTTTTAAGGCGCTCCTAATATAATTAGGAGCGCCGGGCTAAATAATATTTAAACCTGATAGAATAAATAAGGAAAAGTTGCCATAGGTAAGGTAAGATATTTGCTAAATATTGTGTATAATTACATTTAGGTGTTCGAATCGCCTCTTTTCCGTCGTATTGCTTTCATTTTAAAACTTAATATACTTTTTTAAGAGTATAGTTTAAAGGTAAAATAGGGAGCTTCAACCTCCAAATTCTCAGTTCAAATCTGAGTACTCTTGTAATTCATCCTTTACGAGGGTAAAGATAGTTTAAAAAATAAAAATTATGAATAATTTGTTTACTATATACGAAACTTATACAAATGGCTATAAAACAGATATGTTAGATATTATCTCATTATTGGCAATTTTATGTGGTATACTTGTTATTATTAGTAAAAACCCTATAGTTTCAGTACTCTTTTTGATAGGTTTGTTTGCGAATATATCCTGTTATTTAGTAATATTAGGTTTAAGTTTTATAGGTTTATCTTATTTGATAGTATACATAGGAGCGGTAAGTCAACGTATATATTTAGCCGCGTTGGTTAGAATCCAACTCTACAAGGTGCTTAATAAATTAACAATTAAGTTAAGATGATTAAGCTGGTTCCTTTTAATTTTATAAAATTCTTTATTTGTCCCACCCGCGCTCCGTCTCGTTTTCCCCTTTCTCTTCACTTGGTGAGTAGAAGAGAAAAGGAAAACTTTGAAAAAAAACAATGTATATTTAACTTTACCATGTGGAGTTAATACAAAAAAAGAATATTTTTAAATACACCATTAGATGGGTGTTGTTATTTACCTACTAGTCCAATAGCACCCATAAAATATAAAGGATATTTTACTTCTGTTAATGAAAATAACTTAAAGGATAAATAATTTTTAGAATGATTCTCTGGCTTTATAATTAAAAAGATCCTCGAAGAGTAAAATCACCTTTTGTTTTTTAAATCTTGATAGATTTACATAAGGATGGTCTAAAAACACTAGAGTACATTCAAACAAGATGTAGGTAATATATCTAATTCAAAGAACTTTAGCAGGTTTTCTGTTTCAAGTAAAACAGGGATTACTTAAATTATATAAATTTTTACTAAATATCCTTTAAAGTCTACTAAAAATTTCGATTTTGCAGTAGCTTCGCGTATCCCATCTCCCATATCCCATATCCCATATCCATCAGGTAAATTTTTCCCAGGGATTAGAAAAAAAGCTTTTGAACATTATCACCAAGAGGGAGATAATGTAGACTCTAGAGAAGATATTATTTTTAAAGTAGATAAAATAAGAGAGGGTATGAACACAAGAAGACCCTCTGAACTTGATAACTCAGATAATATAAGTATAACAAAATCTTGATTATTAGGGTTCATAGTTAAAAAAAAAAAATAAAAAAAGAAAATCTTAAACCCCCGCTGCACTCTTACAGCGGGGGTTTAAGTATTATATAAAATTAATAAGTTCAATTTATATTTTAGTAGACACGCACCCGCATACTTCGTATGCGGGGGGGTTTATTTACCTTTACTTATCCTGATCCCGAAGGGATATGGATCAGACTTCAAGGAGTCGTCTAGGCTGCCTCCAAACCCCCGCTGCATCCTTACTGCGGGGGTTTAAGAAGGATCATTTTTTGTAGTAAGAGATGAAAATATGACTGTGTTTAGTTTAGGGCAAGTTTCTCAAAACAAACCTTTACTTGAAAAAATAGTAGGATTTTTGAATAGTCACGTAGGTGACTTTTATATAAAAAAAGATTATCTAGGAATTTATGATAACGCTAAAAATAATTGGGTGAATTTTTTTTATTCTTTTTATGAGCCGGCACTTAAATTTTGTAATATTTCTTAATTTAATATACTATAAAATAAAAAGAATAAAAAAAATAACCCTACAAAAAGCTTATTCAGATATTCGTAGTTCTAATCTTGATTCTCATATTCCTTCGGTGGCTAAGGCTAAGGCTATGCCTATGCCTACAGAAAGGTACCTTTATTAAAAGATCTTAAATTATTAACTAAAAACATAAAGATTTTATTGATTGAACTTTAATTTTATAATTAAAAGCTGCAGGTTTACATAAGGTATCAGAAGGTAAAGAAATGATTCTAAAACTACACTCTCAAATGAATAACAACCGTTTATCAACTAATAATCCTAATATAAATTCTTTATCTAGAACTCAATTACATAATGATATTAAGAATTTACTCGCTCAACCTTTAGATCACAAAAGAAAAGTTAAACTTGTAAATCTATAGATATTAACGGTAAGATTTATTTCATACGTAGCTTATCCTCCCAGAAGAATGCCCCCCTGTAGGCGTAGCCACCGAAGGATAGGGGATACGCGAAGCTACGGAAGAGGGTAAATAAATAAAATATTCAGCAGTATTAATTATATAAAAGAATTAATTATAGAATAAGGGATATGGCACGCACCAAAAGAATTAGAGGAAATGAAATAAGGTTACAATCGGACTATTTCCAAACTTGTAGAAAAATTAAGTAAAAACGGTCAACGATATCCTGATCAAAGACCGTCGGCAGTTGTAAATGTCGCTACAGACTGGTTTACTAGAGTTAGGCTGAAATGTCTGTTCAAATGTACAGTCGTATTCTAAAATGAATCATTTAATCTTCATAAGGAGGAAGGACAATACATAGTTACTAATTTATAGTGAGTGGATGGTCATTAGCATGTATGATAGTAACTCCTTGATAAGTTTAGCATTAATTAACCACTATACTTATCTTAAGTTAATTAGAATTGATCTATATTGTTTTTATTTATTTTAATGTTAATAAATATTAGAATAAGTGAATTACAAAGCAATACTAGTAATAGTATACCTTTAGCTATCGGTATAGCAGTATCTTTTAATTATCCTATATTTCAGTTATTACCTTACAATATAGCTATATTAAATAACTATTACAATTTAAACAATATTTTATATAATATTTCTTTTAATCAAGATAATAAAAAGTAAATTTAAATACATTTAGTAATGATATACATTTTGTAACAAGTAAGATATGAGATGGAGCGTTGTTGAAAATAGTGATATTACTAGTATTGGGAATGTGCTTTACACTAATTTTAATATGTGGCTTTATTAGCAAGTTTGGTGTTATTATTAGCAATTGTTCGGTACTATAGTTATACCAAAAAGTAACCCTAATTCATCAAAAATGGGTATGACACACCCCCATGAATTTTAATGTTGGTTTTCCTTTCCTGCGGAACCGAAACGATTTCTTCTCCGGAGCGCTCCTGTTAGTTCACCAGCTCATCAGCTAGCCTTCACACCTACCTGAGTAACGGGGTTTTCGGAATGGAGAATCCTTCCTTTTCAGTGTCTTCCCGCCCCCCTCCTGCCTATACCCTCTGGTTGAGCCCCTTGTTCCTTCCTTCGCCCTGCCTTACGTCGCCCGCTTACCTTCTTGTTCCCCTCCCTGGCTTTTGGAGCTGGT
>JAJTTP010000043.1:0-40109 GCA_023313575.1 Eutypella sp. D-1
TTTTTATGTATAAATATGTACACAACCAAAAAAACCTTTATGCATAGATTTACCTGTCAATTCATCTAAAAGTTTATTATTTTCTGGTGTAGATATAGGAAGGTCGAATTCAACACCTTTAACTTTTAATAATTGGTTTAATTTAGAGTCAGTTACAACTAAGTTTTGATTTAATAATATTTTATTGATTATCAATGAAATAGTAGGTTTTCTACTATTGATATGTTCTAACGCTAACGATTCTGGGTTATTTGAAGATTTTACTAAACTAAAAAATATTTTTGAACATACTACGGGCTTTACCGCCATATAACCTCTACAATGCAACACTACAAGAGTCCTAGTAAGACCAAAGCTTTAAACGTATTATTAAGGTAATACAGCGGGAATTTAACTCATTATACTAAAAAATCTTTATTACATAATTAATAAGTTTAGCAAACTATTGTAGATTTCCCTAAACATCTATATTAATCAAATATATATTTATTTTGGAAAATATTAGTATTCACTAATATTTTTCTGCACCCTTTCAAGTGGGGACTGACTATATCTTAAGCATTATTAATATTAATAACACCAACCACCGTTTAGTCGATGAACTGCATACCAAATAATTCAAATTTGGTACTTGGCTGCGGATTGCCCATTGAATTATAAATCTTGATCTTCCCATACCACGAGTCATTACCTGTGCCATAAATATGTTACCATACTTACTTGGATAAGATTCCTTTAGGGGTTTCCCGCAATTTGATGGTTTGTAACCATAGGTTCACTACAGTTTCGGCCATTGTACAAGACCGTAGAATACTCCTTCTCTATTAATAAAAACTGAGACCTGATTTAATCTACCAGGATATGCATCACATTTAATTCCTAAAGAAGGTACTGCATAAGACGAACCACTTAAATTATTAAGTTTTAAAACTCCTACATTTAAGCTTTTGAAAAAATATACCCTTTATATGGTTTATTAGTATCTAAATGTTTAGCTAACTGATTTCTATCAGCTGTGATACCTAAACTACGCAAATATTTCACAGCCATAGTTATACTAGGAAATTCAAGTGTTTGTTCTTGATTTTCTTCCCTAATGATAACAGCTTTACTAAACTTAGCGCTATAACTTTTCCTTAACGCTTCTTCTCTTTTCATGTCAATTAAATTCAACAATTCTTGTAAACTCAGTTTGGTTTTTTCTGCACGATCTAAATAATCGGTTGAAATTCTAAAAAAATCTAAGTAACTGTCCCCTGTTTTTATGCAATTAGTGCAAGTAGCGTAATGTATTCCTAAAGCACCTTTAATTTCATTTAAAGAACAACCGCAATAATATAAAACTTTCCAATCTAAGCTATAAATATATACAGTCTTACCTTGATCAACCCGAAAATTAACTATTCTTTGGGTATTAAGATTAAATTTCTCATGTAACAAGTAAAACTGTTCTAAAAATAAGTAAGAAAAATTAAAATTGAAATTATTTGAATCTTTAAACTCTAAACCTAGGTCGTCAGGTATAACAAAAACTTCTAGATTAAACGCCTTTAATCCCTCTTTATAAATTAAAGGTATAAGTAACCCTGAATTTCTTTGATTAAAATGCTTAAAAGAAAAATATTGATCTAGTCTTCTAGATAAGCTATTACTAGACCCTACATACTTTGCCCCAGACGCGATATGCGTAAAAATATAAACACCCGCTTTTATACCCCTAGTGTTAGGTTTACCTACTAAACCTTCAAAAGCACTAATGGTTTGATCATTTAAAGGTAAACCGAATCTAACTCCAGGTATAGCTTTAAGTCTAGTTAATTCAGCTTCTGTTATATAAACTTTTTGAGTTTTTAATAATTTATTTAATACATCCGCAGTTATATCTTTAAAATCTTTAAAAGTAGTTTTATTTGGTGTTGTGCTATAGAATCTAACATTGCCACTTGGTGAATTAATGCTAAATGGTATTTTCGTACCAATAAATCTAGGAAATCTGACTTTATATGCATTAGAGCTTACTTCGAAAATAAAAACAATATAAGTTAATACAGAACTTATTGGTCCTGATCCCGATAGAGATAAGGATAAGAACATGTAATAGACAACGTAAGACATAGCTTTAAAAAAGAAAATAATATAAAGAACAAGTAAACCTACTAATAAAAGGTTTTTATTGCAATAATTTCAAGACGTACCACAATAACTTACAAGTTTGATTATTAAGCTTATACAGTATAGGACAGTTAAGTGGGAACTTTAATCTTGGGTTACTTAATTTCGCCCAAGAACCGGCTTTACCGGTGACTAGAGTATATCTTACAATATTAGAGTGACATATTTAGCACCTGTATTGAAGAACCGTATACTCGTTGCTCTTTTACAGTAATCTAGTTATAGATTGTAACACGGATACATACTTTTACTAAAATAAAGAGCTATAAACTTCGTTATATGGTTACTGACTTAGATCCGCGATCACCCATTTCAAACACGAGATAAGCGCGCTAAGCCTTAAAAGGCGCTTTCATCTTTAGTGATACTACCTTACCTTGAGTCATTAATCAAGCCAGTTAATAAGTTTCCTTGTTGCTTTGGTTACTAAAGCTTTAGGGCTTCCCCGGAGTTTGGCTCTTTTACACTCTAAATAGTAGCAAATGTCTACTATTTATTATGTATAACATCACCTGAATTAATTATAAATCTTACATGTGTTAATTCCGGAAGGATAACTCTATTATCAACTTCCAACATTCTCAAAGCTCCATCTTCTAAATCAGATTCTGGTACTAAATATGAATCAAATTCTATAAACTCATCATCTAAATTTAAAAAATCAGGGTACTGATAGCTTCAATATCATTGGTGCAAAACGATAACTTTAAAGAAGATTTAATAAATATGTAGAAGGCCTTAATGCTTTCCCCGAAGGGCTACACAACTGTTCTTCGCCCTTAAGATGACCAACACCGACTTTCTTTATTATATAAGCGGTATCGCCACTAAGTCTATACCGCTCTACTAGCTCCTGACGCAAAGCAAGTGTATCTAATTGAGCATCTGCAGGGTGAGTTCTTGCGTATATTGTTTTATTTCCACCGTTATCTATCTGCCTTTGGAGGCGCTCCTTCAGTATATCTCTTATTGAAAAGCCTTCATTATGGTCAGTTAAAGCAGGATGTACACTGAATTCATTATAAGAAGAAAGATAAACCTTCTCTACAAAGTTATAATTTGACCCAGAGTAATTATCAGATTTAACTCCTAAATATGAGTAAATTTCTAAATTATTATCTTCCAAATTAAAAAAGTCAGTATACTGGTACTTTCAGTATCATTGGTGCAAAGTTACTCAAAAAAAAATAGTTTTATCGATCCTAAAAGGTAAATCTAAATTTTATTCGCTTATTTCGACTGTACATTAAGCATCAAATAAATTGACACCCACAAGTGCCCCAGTCTGTCGCAATAAACAATAAGAAAAAAAAATATCTACTGACAGTCTTGTATTTTTAGCTCTAATATTAACTAAAAATATATTAACTGTTTTCACTCGTGTCGCCAAAGGAAATACACACCTTTCCTAGAATTAAATTAATAGCTTTTTTCTAATCCTAATCCTAATCCTAATCCTAATACTAATCCTAATCCTAATCCTAATCCTAATCCGGAGGATATGGATATGGATATGGATATGGATATGGATATGGATATGGATATGGATATGGCACGCCCCAAAAGATAATGTATTAAGCAATTTATTAATTTAAACTCACGACTACCGTATATATGTTGAGCTAGGTTAGTAAAACTTTGATAATATACTCAATCTGAGGCTCCGTCTATAAACCCCTCTGCTAAATATATCACATACATAATGTAAAAATCCTTAAATAGGCTAATTATAGCCCTAATTTATACTTCATAGAAGGATGCATGATGTGTGGTAAAAGTATTTCTCTTAAAGTGGGAATAGATGAACTTTTTATATAAATAGAGTAATTACCACTAGCTTTTAACGTTTGGATTGCACAATCCAAATCAAATTTATCTTTAAGTATTTTAACTAATAACTTCACTTCATCTAGAGAAAAACCCTTTACTGCTAGTCTGACTCCGGGTCCAGCCCAACCTCCGTCATCTGCATTGGAGTAAATTGTATTAGAAGTTTAATATATTGAGAGCTGAATGTACACATCTTAGTTTTAACACTATAAGTAAAAAAATATATATGTAACATCTAACACCTTTTTATTTTTTAGACGTCTACTTTTAAGTCTATAGCTGCTTAACTAACCGAATTATATTGTACCGACTCTTTTGTAACAATATTAGTTACGATAACGGACTCTTAAACTAAGATTAAAAAACTATCATTAATATTAGATAACGAATTAACATCATCACTAAAAATTATTAAGCATCACCTATACAGGGGTTAAGCATCACCTAACAAAATGAAACCCACTAATACTGATATAACATCTTCATTATGAGGACCTATTCTAGATGAAGCCCTTATTCAGTAAAGAATCTACGACATTGACAATTATTTAAGGTAACCTCGTTTAGAGATATATTATTTTTTCTTTGACCATAAGAGGTATTTACTATTACATTTAATATATACGGTTTGTGGCCACCAGGACCCTCTGCTAAAACTGACATTGAAGAATCATTAACTTCATCCATTAAGTATAATAATTTGAATGAAGGGAATGCTATTAATATTAATATAACTGCCATTGCGGCCAAATTCTTCATACAAAAGTATACAAACCAGAACAATTTTATTCAATTATTAATAGTTAATCGAAAACTAACTAAGGGTTTATACCATTTCATAAACTATAAGAAAGTAGTATTCACTACCTGCTAACATCAAGCAGTAATAAACCTAAGAAAGCGAGCTATTACTAATTAAGTATTCATTAGCGGACAATCTTTTACTATTCATACCCTCCTGGAGTCTACGAAGCTCATTAATACCTCCAGTTGTAAGATGAGCTCCCGCCCTTATGATATCAGCGGCCTTACATCAGTCCTCATAATCAATAGACTTTACACCTAATATTTTATGCTCTTGAAAGAAAGGGATAATTCTATCAATAAGATCCGTAAAATTACTAACCGTAAAATATAAAACTGAATTTCTAGAGTCCTTTTTTAATCTACCGCAATTAAAATAAGGACTGAAACTTTCCATAAAAACCTGGTCACGTGAATGTTGAGTAATTTGAAATCCTATCTCTGCTCGATATCCTACTTTGAATTCTTGGGATTTTCTTATAGTAAGATAGAAACTACCATCCCCGGAAACAAACCCTGCCACTCAATCAGGGTTAGGTATTACTTGGTTTAAGGCTAAGGGTCTCAATACGGGTTTAACATTATGAAAAACTCTTTTTAATTCCTTAGATAAACCGTGATTTAAGGAAGCTTTAATAGAGATAATTTCATTCAAACCCTCTAGTGTTACATGCTCTTTATTACTCATCATCAGGACGATATCTCTAAAGAGAAGGTAATCTCCTAACTTTTGAGTAACGGGAAGATATACATTAAAGTGTGGTATTACTAACTTTAAAAGGTCTTTTAGAGAATCTATTCTAAAAGTACAACTATCTTTAGATAAAACTATCTTACCTGCTCCTCCGAAAAAGGCTTGAATCTCTTTCAATAAATATAAATCCTTTCAATGTAAAGTTAATTGAAATCTAGCTCCTACCTGCCAACCAATACGAACACTAGAACTTTTTAAAACACTAACCGTGAAAGACCCTTCGGCATCTACAAACCCAGTTATAAATCACGGCTTGAGAGACGAAACAAGTTTAGGATTATTGACTGCAGCAGGTGACTGAAGAGCAAGAGTACGTGAAAAAATAGCTAGTGATTTACTAGAAGAAAGTTGTCTACTTTGTAATATTTGTTTAGAAAGGTTTTTGGTTTGATAGTTTCTCTCGAAACTCATTAGAGTGCACCTAAAACACATTATTTTTAATTTAGATAAAGAAATGTGTTGACTACCTTCCACTCGTTGCTCTTTTACAGCAATATCCGAGGATATTGCTGATTTAGATCCGTGATTTTCCATTTCTCTTTTGATCATATTCTGACTTGTTACCTTACCTGAACAATTAATTCAGCCGCCGATATATCTTCATATATGGCTTGGTACCAGAAGCTTTAGGACGTCCCCGGAGTTTGGCAATTTTTCCCCGCTTAAATACGGCCCCCTGCGCCGCAGGAGAGGTGTTATAGTTCATATTAATTCTATGAGTGTCAACCTTTATTTGGACTATATCTACAACCAACTTATAGTATTTCCATTTAATATTGTAATACCCCTATTACTTATCAAAATAAAAATATTAATAGATTGGCTGTTTCACGTGTAGTCTCTGAGAATCCTACTCTTAATCTTACTAGATTAATTTGGTTTCCTGCTGATTGTTAATTGTTACATCCCTTAAAGTTTTCACTGATAATATAAACATCTAGTTAGGTGTTCATATTTTAGTATCTAAGGGCGAGTTATAAGTTCCCAGCATATAGTGAAATTTTAATAATAGTTTTCCTGAGTTTACTCTGAAGATTATTTAGTTGAAAATTTGTATCTATCTTTAAATATTGCCCCTGAATTAACATATCTGTTAACAGTACTTCCACTCATCCCTAAGAATTTTCCAGCTCTTCTAGCTGACACAAAACTTCCGATTAGTTTAAATCCTTCCTTGCCACATTTTTCATATATATTCAAAAAATTTCCACGTACAGCACTCATTTTTAATTTCGTATCTTCACTGTGTTTTCTCCCTAAAGCTTTGTCTCTCATTAAGTTTTTAGTTTCCTCACTATGAGTTTTACCAAATAAAGGATTATTTTCACCAGTTTTTTTCAAACTCATTCGTTTTTTGGTTTCTTCACTAAATGTTTTACCAAATCAAGGTGATTTATCTCCAACATGTACTCCTTTTAAAGCTTGGCTGATTTTAGCTTTAGTTCCTTCTGAAAGAGTATGTCCAGAAGAACTACCTGCTGTTTTTAATATATTGTATACAGGTCCTAAACTATCTAAATAAAATTGTTCTCTTTCTTGTAACTCGGACTTTTCACAATATTCTAAAATAGTAAGAGAGAAATTTGAATATCCATATTTAATTAATGCTCTACTTATGATAAGGCTTTCTTTACTTTTTAAATAACTAGAATTAAAGTAATTTATAAATCTTAAAGCTAGATTAGGAGATTGTCCTACGTAAATATCTCCTGTGATTTTGTTAGTTCATAGGTAAATTCCAGATCTACCTTTGTTTTCTTTTATAATTAATTTTTTATCCGTGTAGATATCATCGTAGAATCTCTGGTTTTCTTGAGGATCAGTAGCAGGTAAAGAGGAATAATTACGGATAAACATATTTATTGGTAAATTATCTCCAAATAGAACATCAGAACACTTTTTACTAGGCACACTTATAGACATTATCAAAGTACCATGATTTAAATATTTATGAGAAATCAAAAAAACCTACTTCACCCTACTAAGAGTTAAATTATTCTAGTACAATTATGAACTTATATACAAAAATAAAATAGATACACTCCTCTATTCTTTTTTTATTAAGATTCTCCGCATGGATCTATTTTCTACCTAAATTCATACCAGCCTTAGTCTTACGTATAAGTTTTACCCCTTCACTTGTTAAATGTAAATCATTTTTCATTAACTGCCATACTTTTAAAAAATCCAAATAATTTAATAATTTGATTCCTTGTATAGGATATTTACCAAAAAAAGGAACAAGTTTATTAGTTATATCGCTAAATTTTGTAACAATAAAATCTACTGATCTTACACTTACATAAATTTTTCCACAGTCTAAGTAATCAACTAAACTTCTCATAAGTTGTTCATCCGTATCCCCATCGGGGATGGGGCCCCCTCCCCTAGAGGGGAACGGGTGTTGTGTTAATTTAAAACGTAAAAGTACTTGAGTACGGCTATTAGGTCTATCCATAACTCTGACCATAAAAGATCCTTCAGCTGTAGTAAATCCTGCTAATCAATTAGGATCCGGTATTTTAGAATCTAAAACACTAGACCTTTTAACTGGAGTAATATTAGTAAAAGCATCTTTTAAGGTCTCAGGTAAACCTTTATTCATACCACCTCTTATTGCTAACAATTTATGGAAACCTTCTAATGTTAAATGTTCTTTTTTTTTTATAATTTCGAATGCAGATTTAAATAATAAATAGTCCGCAAATTTTTGGGTTATCAAAGGATATTTATCAAAATGATCTATTAATATACTTATATCTTGGAACTGTCTTACATAATAAACACAAGTTCCATCAGATTTTTGATTAATACCACCTACACCTAAATAAGATTTAATGCTTTTTAAAATAGATAAATCTTTACCACTTAAATTTATTTCAAAAGCAACTCAAGAAGCCCATCCTATTTTAGTATTATTAGTTTGTTGTATATAAAGTATAAAAGAAGCTTCTCCATCAGAGAAACCTGTAAAAAACCAAGGATCCATTTTTGACATAAGCTCATTATGATCAGTATCAATTGTACTAGTTGAAAATAATTTATTACTCATTAGCTTAGAATGGTTGTAAATTTCATAGTTTCTCTCGAAACCCATTAGAGTACATCTTAAACAAGTGCCATAATATAACACCAGCCCACCACCGTATACTCGTTGATCTTTTACAACACTACTGTTACATAATACTGACTTAGATTCGCGATCACCCATTTTGCTTTCACAAATCTCCTGACTTGTTACCATACCTGAGTAATTACTTCAGCCATATACAACCTTTCGATTGCAATAAGGTATCAGGAGCTTTAGGGCTTCCCCGAAATTTGGCAATGTATACACCCATGACATTGATTTACCCAATCCAGACTCTGAGTTAATAGGTGATTTAGTTTCAATATAATTTCTTATTATAGACAACATTACTCACGCTACAGAAAATAAGATTATAACTAAATAATACATGATGTTATCATGTAATTCAACTAATCCTTCCATTTGAGGAGTAGCACTATCTTGAAAATATATTCCTCAAGGAGTTGGCACATCAAAATTTATTTTGCATAAATAATTTAAAAATAACATAATATAATTTTTGTATAAAATATCTCTATAACCTAAAAAAAATTTAGTAAATATAATACACTATAAACGGAATATAGAGTTAAAGATAAAGTATAAGTAGATTAAATACTTACAACCCGCGCCAATAAATTACCGGCGGGTCCTAAAAGATTCTTTTTTACAAATAATTAATAATAATAAAAATTAAGAGAAAAAAATATTTTTTTTTGCCCCTTACCCCACCCTACTAATAGTATATCTTAAGCTAAATAAACAGTAAAAAAAAAAGAAAAATCTAAAATATTATAAACCATATAACTAAACAGATTTAGATTTTTCTTTTTTTTTACTGCTTCCTTATCCCGGAGGGATATGAATAATTACTTAGTATGCCGCCGCCGCCTAGGTATGAAAATATATTTAGTAGGACTTTATTTTTTTATTATTTTTATTTTATAATATATTAGATTAATAATATAGAACAAATTTAAAAATAAAAATAATAAAAAAATTTACCCACTAAACAAAAATTTGTTTTTTTCTTATACCCGCCCATTATTTGTTGGTTTCTTTAAAAATCCTATCAATCACAGCTGATACCACCTTTACGATATGATCTATATCTTGCTCTTTAACGATAAATGGAGGTGCAATAATGATATGGTCCCCATTAACTCCGTCTACGGTACCAGTTCCTGGGTAAAATGTCATATTAAATTCAGGCGACTTTGCTAAGTGAACAATTTGATGAGAAACTCCTAATTTTGAGTCGAAGGGTTCCTTAGTTTCTTTATTTTCTACAAATTCTATACCCCAAAATAGACCTATCCCTCGGATATTTCCAACATTTGGATGATTACCTAATTCCTCTTTTAATCTTTCTCCTAAATAATCACCCTGATTTTTTACATTATCCAGCAAAGAGTCATCTTCAATAATTTGCTGAACCTTAAGAGCAGCAACCGCTCCTACAGGCACTGCATCAAAGGTAAGTCCGTGAATAAACTGCTCAGTTTTTAACACCTCCCAAACACTTTGAGCAACCAAGATCGCCGCAATAGGGTGATATCCAGCTCCTAAGCCTTTACCTATTATTAAGATATCAGGTGCAACACCCTCTATCTGCCACGCATGATAAAACCCAGTTCGACCCATACCACACATTACTTCATCGAGTATTAAAAGAGCACCATATTTATGGCAAACCTCTTTCATTGCTTCGATGTACCCTGGAACAGCCGGGACACACCCAAGTGCAGCCCCACTGACAGGCTCTAATATAAAGGCCATGACTTTTTCTGGGCCTATATTTTGGAACATTTTTTCTAATTCGTCTACTTTTCTTGCAACAAATTCAACATTAGACTCACCCTCTAATTGTTGACGATAAGAATAACATGAAGAAACGTGTTCAACCTTTTCCAGAAGAATGTCTTTATATGGCTCTTGTCTAATTTTGAATTCTGATACACTCAAAGCTCCTATGGTGTTCCCGTGATAACTGCCCTCACGACTTATGATGGTATTCCGGAGAGTATCAGGATCTTGGTCATAGAAATATTGACGAGCTAGCTTTAGCGCAGCTTCCGTGGCGTCAGATCCTGACCCTGTCAAAAAGACTTTGCTCAATACTCCATGAGTGCTATTCACAAGAAAATCTTGTAATTTTAACACATCCTTATCCTTTCAGAAGGAGGATGCCAAATAGTGAGTTCCATTTATATATTTTTCACCTATGCCATTGATCACCTCTGAATTTCCGTAACCAATACTAGATACAGCTGCACCTGAACATGCGTCAAAAATTTTATTTCCATGCTCAGTCGTGAGGTAAAGACCTTCTCCTTTAGTAATTATGGGATAATACTTCTTAAAGTGATGATTAAGTGATTTATTTTCAATTTTTAATTCAGACTGAACTGAATTATTTTTATTTTTAATATCTCATTTAATTTCATCTAAGTCTATTGCATTGAACACAAGAAATACAGCACCGGATATAACAAATACTACTTGATAAAAAAAAGCTAAAACCATTAAAAATAATATTAATCGAAGTAATTCCTCACATAATTTACTAGGTTTATTTTTAAGATGATATATTTTGTCGATCAAATAATATGTTATTTTTAAGGTTAGTAAACCCCCAATAATCTTTTTGGACAAGTAAAAAGATTCATTAAAAGATGGTGTGTAAAAATCAAAAAATAAGTAATTAGCTACAATATAAATAACTAAACCTAAAATTAAACTAAGTAATGCTAAATTAATTATCATATACACACTTTTAATAGAAGATTTAATTAAACAATCTCTATCTTTACATATTAAATAAACCATACATAAGCTAGGTATGATTGATCAAGTAGAGTAATAAATAGATAAATCAATTTCAGATCTAAATAGGATTTGATATAAGGATACACCAAATAATACCGCAATTATACAGAAGAGAATTAAAGAATATTTTTGAATACTATCTTTTTTTATTAAATACAACCTACCTATATCAAAGAAACAAAATATAGCCGTTAAATTAATTTTTCCTTCTTTATTACTATCATTATTACATTGAGATATTTTTTTATTCTCATTTATTTTTTTTTTAGTACTATAGTCCCTTTTTTGTACAAAAGACAGAATATTTTCTTGGTTTTTATTCTTTTTTTTACAATACCCCGAAGTTAGAGCGATCCCGGGATAAGGTTTAAAACCAAATAATTTTTTACGTTGGCATAATAACACCCTAATTGAAGATGTTATTATGCCACATACAAAAGCAAAAAAGCCATCATTAAGGCAAATAATCCAGTGGCTTCACTGAATGCAAATCCCAAAATGGCGTAACCAAAAAGTTGTGACCTCAAAGAGGGATTTCTGGCCACTCCCAAAATTAATGCACCAAAAACCACACCTATTCCAACTCCAGCTCCAATCAAACCAGTTGTAGCTAAACCTGTACCTATTATTTTTGCTACTTGTATCATTTTATTTGATTTTTTTTTAACCCCACTAAATATGTAATTGTTAGTCATTTGTTTTCAACAAATTTAGATTATAAATCTTGAATTATATAATATGTAATTTCGCTCAGTATAACGGCGCCTTAGAAATTAGGACGGACATATGACCTTATTTCAGAAAATATGCAGAACAAAAAAAGGTTTTATTTCATTCTTAAAGTATTGGGTAGACTCCAAACACTTTTTAAGACTTTAAATCATTAGTAGAATAGAACCCATTATCAGTTGGATCCGCGAAGCATAGGCGTAGACGTAGCCTTACCCTTAAGCTACCAAGATAAAGAATTAGTCGAATGAGAACGTCTAAGTAAATTACCCCAAATAAGTGACACCACCTTCTTCATAGTCTTCCATTTTTATAGTCTTCCATTTTTTTAGGAGGACCAACATCTGGAACAGGTGGTTCAAGAACAGGTAAGCGTGGACCTCCCTTCGGTACCAATGGAAGTAAATCCATATTCCTAGGGCCAGATGAAGAAGATGATACCGGCTTATACTTGGGATCCGTTTGGTGTGGTACCCTTTTACCAGGTTCCATATTAAAAGTACCTAAAATTAAGCCTACAACTACCAATATAACAGCTATGATACCAATTATACCCAAGTTCTCACCCATACCTCTGATCAAATATCGGATAGTATCTGTTATATGTACTACACAACCTCCTCAATCAACTGGGTTAACTATGGGTATACCACAACATACTGTACTTCCAGGATGTTCTATAGGCGTACCAGAACATCCTAGACTCGTAGGATGTGAAGTGGAAAAAAAAACGTGGCACGTGAAACACCCCCCCCCGAATGCTACTTTGGCTTTTTGCTTGCGCGAACGTAAAGCAAGAGCAAAATAAGTATCAAAATTTTTAGCCTTGTATACCTAACTCATGAATCCATTTTCTATTTTTTATTTTTTTTTAACCCCACTAAATATGTAATTGTTAGTCATTTGTTTTTAACAAATTTAGATTATAAATCTTGAATTATATAATATGCAATTTCGCTCAGTGTAGCGAATGCGAAGCCTATGCCTTATAAATTATGCAATTTCGCTCAGTATAGCGAATTGCGAAGCCCTTATAAATTATGCAATTTCGCTCAGTATAGCGAATTGCCTCCGTATATCGAATTGCGAAGCCTATGCCTTATAAATTATGCCGACATATGATCTTATTTCAGAAAATATTCGCAATCAAAAGAAAGGTTCATTAGTAGAATAGAACCCATTTGAAGTTGGATCAGCGTTTTTAACCAATTTAGATTAAAAATCTTGAATTATATAATTATGTAATTTCGCTCAGTATGGCTAAGCCCACGCCTTAGCCTTACCCCCTTTTTTATAATATAATATTCTACAAATTAAACTAATTATCAATTAAATTGTGTTTTTTGTGTAGAGAGAATATTAAAAATCGTATAATATATTCCTAAGAATTTTTACAATAACTACATAATTAATCGTTACATTTAAAGATATATCAGCTCTATACACACACAAATATCCCTATTTTGGCTTTTGCCCCATTACCACCCTACTAATAATATATTTTAAGCTAAATAAACAGTAAACACACACATATATATTTTATATTTTTCTTTTACCACCCTATTTTAATATATAATACCTAATATTAAAATAAGTACCTACCCTATTCAAACAATTGAATCCCCCCCCCCCATTATCCTTTGGATTAGCGAAGCATAGGCTACGCCTAATTTATTAGAAGCGACCCCTATTATCCTTTGGAGGCTACGCCTAATTTATTAGCAAGCGACCCTTATCTCAGAGGGATTGGATTCTAAAGACGCATAGTCCCGATCCCCTATACTAAAACTCAAACTATAACATATAAGGTAAATTTACAGACCCTAGTGATACGTTTATTTTTGCTACCAAGGATAAAGCCTTGACCCTCATGTATTACCATCTGCCTTTTGCTGGTGATTTATTTTGAATTTTTTTTCATATAAACAAAATTATTAGAAAAAGCAAAACTGAATTCGTAACCCTAAAGTTCTTAACCTCCATCCGACTCAGGAATATCTGGCATTTCACAACTCTGTTTCTCGGGAATATAATTAATACGTGATTTATCCTCTCTTTTAGCCCGTTTATTTGCTGAATCAGATGATGATTCTCCGGCTTATTAAAAAGATCTTTTAGATGAATTCTCTGCTTTAGATCCGGAAGTTTTTTCATGTTTAGTATTAGAACTAGAACTAGAAGAAGAAGAATTTTCTGCTCTAGCTTCAGAAGAATTTTCTGCTCTAGATTCAGAAGAAGAATTTTCTGCTCTATCTTGAGAAAATGTGACACTTAATTTTTTGCTGAAGAAATCTTTATCTATATTTTCAGGGTTACCCTCTTGTATAGACGGATCCCTTTTTGCAATAAAACGTTCTGCCTTAGTATGGGGTATCAACTGAATCTTTCATAGTTTGATAAGACTCTTTGGATAAATTCGCAAAACGCTTATTATCCTCATTGAATTTTTTACTATCCACCCGACCAGGGTCCTGGTGTATATCTTGCATGTAACCATCAACAACTCCCCTACAAACAGGTTATAGATTTCTTTCTCTTCTATCTCTATCTAACTCCTCCTTGGCATATTTATATTTTTCTCCCTCAAAATAAGAAGCAAAATCACCTGTTGCTTCATCAAAAACAGACTCAACGTCCTTTTTTCTTGCTCCTAATGCCTCAGGATCATCTTTATATGCTGCAGCTAAATCCTCCGCTTTTTCTGATTTAATTTTTTCAGCTTCAGTTACAACAGGGACAGGATTATTTCTAGCAAACTCCATTCCAAAAGACTTTAACTTGGTTTTGTCACTAGGTGACAAAGTATCCTTTCCACCACACCCATCATCACAACCTGCATATTTAATATCAGTAACACTAAAATTACGAACAAACATAAAACCTGGTAGAACATTAAAAGCTAGAGAGTTAACAATTACAGCACCGCTAGCTGTTACACTTCTCTTGTGGATGTTTAATTTTTTTTCCACTCGTAGAATAGTATCTTTTTTAAACTCCCTATGTATTCCATTCTAGTTCTGGGTTCTTCAACTCCATATCCCTTCGGGATCAGGAGGCAGATGAAAAATTCTTCAACTGTTTATTAGATATTTGTAGTGCTCCTTTCCCGAGCTCAAAAACAAAACCTATAGTTAAGATACTAGTAAATATTAATACTATTACTAGCCCATAAACACTGTTAACATAAGAACTAACAGCATAAGGGTATATTAATAATATTTCTAAGTAAAAAAGAAGGAACAACAAGACATAAATGAAGAAGGAAATATTAAAAGGCAATCTAGTTTGAAGGTAAGAATGAAATCCACATAGAGTTCTTCTTAAATAACAAATACCCTAATGCATAGTGCTTAAAAACAAGTATAAATATTTAGTATTTTACCCCTACACTACCCACACTATATAACTATGCTAATCTATGAGCAACCAAGCGATCTGTACAAAATACCCCTAATACTAAAGATTCATAAAGGACATCTAAATTTAGTGAAAAAGTCAAGCAATAAACCTATAAAAAAAAAGCATAGCAAAAATATATTAATTTTTTTTAAATTCCAAAGTTTATATATATATTGCATTGATTTTACGAGAGGATACGAACATTGGCTAAAGTTTGCGCCATAAGACTAGTCTTCATCAAATAAACCAGACTTACAATAAGTAAAGAAGTATTTATTATTGTATGGTACACCTAAAGCCAAATATTGCCTAATAGTAGAATGTACCAGTCCTGTGGCTCTCGCAGCAGAACGAATAGTAGAATATACAGTTATAGTATTAGTTTCTAAATCTAATACTTCTATTTGAACACCAATACGTCAAGATTATACAACTTTCACCGATTTTACATAAGTTTTCTGTAATTTTGTTATAATATATCTTTTATCTATAGGACGTACCTCCCCTTTTGATATATATAAACTAATACGGGATCTAGATATCTTTAATTCTCTTTCTGCTTGAAACAAAGAATCATATACTTTCTCAGTACTTGTTAATAAGTCTAGAACTGAAATAGAAACACTCCCCGGTTGAGCTTTGGATATTCTTTCTATAGTAGACTTACTATGTTTATACCCTACTCTAGAAGGCATCACATTTGACTTTTGAACGAGATTATACTCCGGACGGATCGAAGCTATATAATAATTTTCCCTGTCTTCAAGGTCCTCAGGCAGACAATATTATAAAATTTATAACTTAAAACCTGAATGACCATATTTAATTAAAGCCCGACAAATTAACATATTATAATTTTCTTTAAGATGATTTAAATTATAATAACTGAGAAATCTCTCTTTCAAGTTTACAGAAGATCCTATATAGCTTTTACCGTTATCGATGTTAATTCAACGATAAATACCAGATTTATTCTAATTTTATTTGAAAATTATAATTTTATAGCTGAGCACATCATCATAGACTTTTACAGAAGAATTACTAGAACTCCCATTGGAATAATTTCTACGTTGATAAAAAGATCCACCAATAAAAGAGATTGTTTTAATAGATCTTCTTTCCAAAGAATTAGATTGTTTACTATCAATTTTTAAAGCACCTTTACCTATTTCAAAAACAAAACCTATAGTTAAGATAATAGTAAATATTAATACTATTACTAGCCCATAAACACTGTTAACATAAGAACTAACAGCATAAGGGTATATTAATAATATTTCTAAATCAAAAAGAAGGAACAACAAGGCATATATGAAAAAAGAGATGTTGAACGGTAATCTAGTTTGTAAAAAAGAATGAAAGCCGCATTCAAAAGCAGAGACTTTTTCCTTGTAAGGGTTGTGCGGTGCCAATAATAAATTTATTACTAAAAATAAAGCTGCTATAATACAAACAAAAAGAATAAAAAATGTCATTGAACTCATTTAAGGATTAAATAAAATATGAGTCATATTGACTCCCATACTTAATCACAACCTTGTGGAAATCACGCTACTTTCTAAAGTAGGTGTCACACTCTCTGAAAAGCTCGCACCCTCAGATTTTTTTATATAAACTGGTTTATTATTTATCAAAAGAGGTTCTCCTTTTAACATATAACGAGTAATCAAATTTCTAGTTTCACCTAAAGATTGAGCACAAGCTGTTAAAGTTTCAAATTTTTCAATAACATTACCATCTCCATTTTGAAGTATAACAGCTATGCTATTTTTATCTCTGTAATATTCATTTTCAGAGATTACCCAGATTCTACCCTCTTCTTTGATTTCATAGTTACTAGGTAGTGATAATAACTCTTCTATTTTGGTTAGTAGTTCTTCTCTACTGACTAATTTAGATTTAGAATTTGAAAGTCTTTTAGCATTCATTTGACTTAAGATTAGATCTATTAATTCTTTACCTGAAGGTAAAGAATGTAAACCTTTTTCCATTTTTTTTTTTACGAAAAAAAAAAAATGGATTAGTTTTCAATCCTGGAAATCTAAATACTTTTTACTATGTCATTCCATGGAATCAAATAAAGGTATAAACACTTTACTTAAATAATCTGTACGAGTAATATCTAATACTATCATATCAGATTGTTTACCATCTGTTTTATCCTTTCTCTTTTCAACATAGATGTAAGCAAAAGAAGGTGTATCTTTATCAGGTCTAACTTGGGTTTGCATTCCTTCTATTAATCCGTTAGATAAACAAGGTAAATTATTAAAATAATATCTAATAGCTTCCATTAAGTATAAGTTCGTCATAGATTGACCTAAACCAAACACTAAACTATATGAAAGACCACCAGATCTTTTTGAAACAAAAAATGTACCATCTCATTCCATTGTTTTATGTGCGAAGCTACCGGAGGATATGAAAAATAGATTTTTTCTTTGTAAAAAAATTACAAAACCCAGTAATCAATTAGGTGTATTAGAAATAGGATTTTTTAAGTAATAATCAGACATATCAAAATCTGTTCTATTATAGTTCATATTACTTTTGAATATCTTTATTTCTTCTAAAACTTCTGTAATTTTTCCTTTGTTGTTTATGTATAATTCGAAGGCTTGTTTAAAGTTAAGATAATTTCAAGCTTTATTTGATTTTAAAGGATGTAAAGCGAATATCTTTAATAATAATATTATCTCATCCTTAGCAGTGACTGTAAAATAAGCTGCATTACTAAAAGTAGCTACCCTACCTATTCCTAACTCTTGTTGTATAAAGCACAACATATTTATGTCATCTTTATGTACTCCAATTTCAAATTTAAAATTTTTTCCGTTTCTCTTCAGCTTGTTAAAGTGAAGAGAAAGAGGAAAAAAGAGGCGGAGCCGCGAACAAGAAGTACCTTTGTTTACAATAGATCTTAAAAATAACCCCTCTCCTTTTTTTTTTAAACAACAGGCTAGCCCAGTAAATCACTCAAAAAACTTCTTTTTTATAGGCGAAGCCTCAGCATCATTACTAGAAACAATTAAAGGTTTCAAAGGATCTGTAGAGTAAAATCTCCCTATAGAGAGACTACTTTTATAACTGAAGATATTGCCATTAGAGAACAGATAAAAAGTTGAATTATACATTTAACTAAAAACTAAACTATGAGTCAATATGACTCCCAAACTTAATCAATGTTCGCTCATTAATATAAATAATAAAATCACCAAAGTTATACTAGATATTGTGATAGATATAGGACTAGACATAACTATATTATTATACTTGAATTCTAACTTTTTGTTTCTAGGTTTTGTTACAGGAACAGATATAACTTCACCCTTAATCATGATTTTTTTATATACTATCTCATTACTATAAATATAACTAGAGAATTTTTTTTCTTTTAGTAAAGAATTTATTTTATATTCAGGTCTATAAAAGAAAATTTCTTTTATAACATTAAGGTAGTAGACCGCGGCTACTACACTAGTTAATATTGCTACTAAAGATAAAAACACATAACCGCTATCTAGAGCAGCACTTAAAACCATCTGTTTAGCAAAAAATCCGACTAATGGTGGAACCGGCTAATTATTTAATTTTTCCTCCCGATACCCGAGTCTAGGAGGTTCCGGATAAAACCTCCTTCCTCGGAGGAGAGGAATCGATAGTCGTAGACTCCTGCTGTAAAGCTAGAAGGGCTAAACTATTTTGAAATCCTACAATAAGAAAAAAGCCTAGCTACTTTTGTCTTGCCAAACTCAAATAGACTACTACATATTCAATATTCTTATTACCCCGCCTACGAAGTTGGCAGCCCTAATAAGGGAAAAGGTCTGAAATAAATTCATTCACATTACTCTTCTTCGTTTTGTGATCTCTGTCTATTCATATTAGCTTTTATCTTTATAATTTTTTCGACCCCGGTATTTGTAATATGTTCTTTGTCTATTATCAATTTCACTACAAGACATCAATCATCGAAATCCTTAGATTTCACACCTACAATAGGATATTTTTGAAAAAAGGGCATAATTATATCACGAGTATCCCGCAAATTTTTTACCGAAAAATCCAATCGGTCACCCCTGTGTTCTATTTTTCCGCACCCAAAATAATCAATAAAGCTTTTCATTAAATTTTCATCACGATTATGTTGAGTAATTGTAAATCCTAACATTACCCTAAACCCCGTCAGGTTTTTCAAATGTTCTTGCACAAAAACTTTAAAACATCCTTCACCACTGGTGAACCCTGCTACTCATTGGGGATCTTTCACCTTCTTATTTTCAACGAGAGGTCTAGGATATGAATCGGAAATTTGTGTACTAAATTCTGTTTTTAATGCATCACTTAATCCTAAATTCATAGATGATTTCATAGCTACTATTTTTACTAACCCCTCTTGAGTTAATTGTTCCTTATTAATAATCATTCTCACTACCTCTTTAAATAATAGATAATCTGCTAACTTCTGAGTTATTAAAGGGTATTTATCAAAGTGAGGTAATATAGTATCTCGAAGATGTTTACTTGACTCTACTCGATAACTTACATTACCCTTTCCGAAATATATTTTACCTACTCCAAAGTAAGCTTGGATTCCTTCTAGTATATTAAAATCTTTTTCATGGAGCCTAATGACAAATATAGCCTCCACTTTTCAACCTAAACTATGAGTTTTGGATTTGCTAATTTTAATAGAAAAACAACCTTCAGCGTCAGTAAACCCTGTAACGAAATTAGGAGAAAGAACTATTTTAGAGTCTGAATATGATGAATAAGACCTTTTATTAATCAAAGAGGTTAAATTACTTTTTTCCTCTCATATCTGGCATCCTCCAACGGAGAATTTGAGTCTTAAACTCTCTTGATAGGAGTATAGGGTATAATTACCATTAAAAATGATAATATCTTTAATTTCAAAACTAAATAATCGACGTACGATATTCATAAAAATATTTATATGGACTTTATCTTCAGAGAGTGGGTTAATAAAAGCTACACTCTAAGTATCACGTGAAGTCTCTGAGGATCCTACTCATAATGGCATATTATTTTGGTTTCCTGCTGATTGTTCAAAATTAGACATTTTCACTAAATTATGCCCGACGATAAAAAAATTTTTTCAACCCCTCTCCCCCCTCTTCTGGTTTGCGATCTGAAGTTATGAAGAGAGAAATAAAAGATGTAGAAGGATCATAAAAAGATGTAAAAAGGTAGGGAGAGAAGCTAAAAGTCGCGTAAGTGGGACTAAATTATAGTAGTATAATTGTAAGAAGTTTCCAGCATATGGTGATATTTTTTTTTAATAATAATAGATATAAGTAGTTTCAGCCACCTTAATCCTACAGAGCGACGGCCAATACCTACAGTTCTCTATATATTTTTATTATATATATAGGGATCTTAGGAATTAATCTATTATTATGGTTGTGGGCATTCTCGTTCACACCTACAAAAGAAAAGATTGTAATTGCTAAACTTAAGGCTAAAATAGGATTAACATAAAAATATCCTCTTAACTGGCTAATTAATTGTACCACGGCGGTAAAATTTTTTCATACAAATAAATACATAAAGAAAGATGTGTGCTGTACTTCGTTAGAAGTATGCCTACCAAAAGATTATACAATGAAACAATAAAACCGAGCTTTTAGCGCCCTAGTATTATATATTTATGGCGAAGCAACTCTACCAGTATTCATACCCACTTTTAATTTACGCAATTGCTCTAACCCTTCATTAGTTAAATGTCCTTTTACTTTCATTATATCTACTGCTTTACTAAAATCTAAAAAATCCTTAGATTTCGCACCTTGTAAGGGCATATTTTTAAACAAAGGAATAACTATCTCAGATAGATCTTTCAATTTTAGAATTTGAAAATCAACTTGATTTTCTCTAAATCTTAAGAATACTTTACCGCAGCCCCAAAATTTTACTAAGCTATTCATAAATACTTTATCAATAGAGTGCTGAGTTATATTATATCTTAGTTGTACTTGCCATCCTGTCTTTACTGTTGACGATTTAGTGATTCTAATGCTAAAACACCCTTCTCCTTCTGTGAAACCTACCATTCAAGAAGGAGCAATATTTGAGTTTAATAATTCTTCATCAGAACGTATCGATCTTACAGCCGGAGTAATATCAGGGAAAGCAGTCTTCAATGATTCAGGAAGACCTAAATTCATAGAGGCTTTAAGAGATATAATTTTATGTAAACCAGAAATAGTTAAATGTTCTTTTTGATTAACCAAGGTAACTATTTGTGAAAATAACTTAAAATCTTCAAGTTTTTTAGTTAAAAGAGGATATTTCTCAAAATGATTTACTATTACCTTTAAACCTTTTAAAGATTGTACCATATAATTAGAAGATTCCTCTTTATGATAAATTTCTCCTACACCTCAAAATGTTCTAATTTTTTCTAATAAATTAAAATCTCTTTGGTGTAAACCTATCTGAAAAACAAGTTGTACTGTTCAGCCTACTTTTACTGAATTACTCTTAATTATTCTCACTGTAAAATTAGATTCAGCATCGGAGAAACCTGTTAAATATCAAGGGTTTAGATTATTTGATAAATTATATAATAAGTTTTTAGATATAGAAGTATATGATCTTCTTAATGTATTTATTTGGTTAGAAAGGATTTTTATTTGATAGTTTCTCTCGAAACCCATTAGAGTATACCTTAAATGTGTTAAATTAACACACCTATGACCATCTACCCGTTGCTCCTTTACAGATAAATTCTCTGATTTAGATCCACGATATTCCATTTCTCTTTTGAGAATCTTCTGGCTTGTTACCGTACACCAGTAGTTAATTGGTCCACTAACGAACTTTAGGTCGCAGCTTGGTACCAGAAGCTTTAGAAATTTTCCGGAATTTGATCATAAAACCCACTGCAAGATATTATTTGCTACATCAATAAGTAGCAACCACGGCCATAACACCCGATATTGCAGAGGTTTCCTAGACCCTCCAGCAGGTGAATTATTTTTATCCAATAATTCTTTATGTTCTTTATTATCAGTTACATAAAAATAGTAAGAGAATCCTATTGTAACTAATATAATGAATGCATTTAAATTACTTATTGAATACTGCATTAAATAGAACACAAAAGCCTGAAGAGATTCTATACTAGTAATACTTAACGCTAATAATATAAAACCTACATGACTTATAGTACTATCTTGAAAAGGTATGATAACACTAATAAAATAACGAACCTAGTTATACCCTAGTTGAGCAAAGGTATAACTTATTATGTATTAACTTGCAACTCACCCTAATAATATAATCATAACCTGCTATAAAATTCTTCTTTTATCTCGTTTAGTCTACGGTAGGATCATTAGTAACTACACCTTCAGAATTCATAAATTCTGTTCTATTAATATTCATACCCCTTTTAATTTCATTAATTTGGGCTGCACCTTCACTTGTAAGATGACCTTTATTTTTAATAATATCCGCAGCTATCGCTCAGTCCTTAAAATCGTTAGCTTTGGCTCCACAAATAGGATACTTTCTAAAAAATTCTACTATTCTAGAATTATCCCCGAATTTAGTACAAGTATAATATCCTCATTCCTTAAGTTTAGGGCTAACAAATTGACCGCATGAGAAATAATCAACTAAACTCCTTAATAGTTCTTCATCACGAAGATGTTGAGCTATTTGGAATACTAAGAGGAATCCTACTCCGACCTTGTTACGACCTTGTTTCTTTAAGATATAGAAACACCCGCTTCGCACACCTGTTGTAAATCCGGCTACTCACTCTGCATGCGGGATTAAACGGTCCTTCTTTTCAAGAACTGGCCTAGATACTGAGATAGTATTAGGAAAAGCTAATTTCAAGTCTTCTGACAATCCTAAATTGATAGATGCACGAAGATTAACTATATCTTGAAGACCTTCCGTCAGTAAATGTTGACCAGCCTTCATCTTTAACACTACTTCTTTTCATAATAAATAATCTTCTCTCTTATGCGTAATAAGGGGATATTTGTCAAAATGGGGCAAGATATAATTCAGAATATCTTTCTGAGAACTTACTCTGTAGGCTACAACATCTTTCCCTTGTTTAACAATACTTCCTATTCCACCGAAATAAGCTTGTATTTGCTCCAAAAGAGCTAAGTCCCTCTTATGAAGTCCTATTCTAAACACGGTTTCTACACGTCAACCTAGACGAAACTCATCGTTCTTTCTAACAATAACCACAAAACTACCTTCAGCATCCGCGAACCCTGAAATAAATCAAGGTGAAAGAATGCCAAGTGACAACTTCTGAGTATCGTCTTTATTTTTGTTTGAAAAAGATTCATTAAGACTCATTACCTTTGAAGTGTGTATGTAAGAAGTTGTGCTAAACTGTACCTTGTGCCTGGCTATTAACGAAACTGCTTGACCTAAAAGAATTCCAGAAGATAATGGGGCTATAAAATTAGTTATAGGGCTAATAGCAATCAATACATTAGGGTTCGCAGGGCCAAAGCAAAAATTTTTTACCAGACCCTCTAAACTAACCTTATTAGTTATGGTATGGCCTAACCTATTCAAAGAGTACACCTTAATTACAAGCTCTCCTATTTGCATGTAACAACCGCCGTCTACTCGTTGCTCTTTTACAGTTTTACTTTAACATACCACTGATTTAGATCCGCGATAGTCCACTTCTCTTACAATAACTAAAATATTATCTTCAGATCATTATCTGAATTATTACCTTACACGGGTGATTATTCCGTCCACTCAAGACCTTCGTCCTTAAGTTTGGTATCAGACATGTTAGGATTTCCCCGGAGTTTGACGGTTACGCTCACAATTACTCACCTCACCTACCATTCACTAAAGTGGTAGTTTATTATAAGATTAAATCCTAAATAATCTAACTCTTTAATACATTATATTCCAACGCTTGAATTTACCAGAGTATTAGAATGCAATGAATAATTTAAAAAAGGGGGTAGGGAGGGGTACTATAAGCCAATAATCTTTTAATTCTAAACTGAGTTAAACCTACTACTGTACCTATTATTAATGATAATAAAGAACTCATTAATAAACCAAAGGTTCAATTAAAATCAGTAAAATAATTGCTTGTAAAGTATACTATTTCTAATAATAAGATAAATATAGAAATTTTGGCTAAAATAGCTACAAACGTAGTTACGATAGTAGGTATTGCGTCATAAACGTCCATGGTTACTAAATTTCTCGTCCAAATTAAAGAAAAGAACGACTTCATATAAAATACTCAATAATAAACATATTGTCTAAAATTACAATATAAACATGTAATATTATATACTTATATTAAATAATATAGACCCCCAGAGGGGTTTAAAAAAAATCCAAACTAAAATCTTAAACAATATAAACAATACAATTAAGAAGATTTAGATTTTAGTTTGGATTTTTTTATTTAACCGGAGGCCGCGGGTTTGTATTAGTATTTTTATTTTAAATATCTACCTTTATTCATTCCTACCTTTATTTGACGAATTTCATCAATACCTTCCTTAGTTAAATGAACCTTTGTTCGAATTATTTCCGCTACTTTAGCTCAATCCTCAAAGTCTTGTGTTCTCACACCAAGGATAGGATATTTATAGAAAAAAGGTAAAATATTTTCAGAATTGTTTTTGAATGATTGACATCTAAACTCTATATAATCTTTATAACTAAAAGTTTGACCACATCCAAAGAAATTCACCAAACTTCTTAATAAAAATTCGTCTCTTATATGTTGAGTTAATATAAAAAGTAATACTACACGACTTCCTGCTTTACATAATTTAGATTCCCTAATGCTAACTTTGAAACAACCATCACCAGAAGTAAAACCAGATACTCATTGAGGATGTAATTTAGTATTATCTAGTGGTAATGATGGTCTTGATGTAGCAACAGTATTAGGGAAAGCTTCTTTAAGTAAGGGACTTAGTCCTTTATTAATAGAAGCTCTAATATTTATTATTTTTTGTAAACCTTCAATTGTCAAATGTTCCCCACGTTGCATCATCATAACTACTTCTTTAAATAATAAGTAATCAGCATACTTTTGAGTTTTTAAGGGATACTTATCAAAATGAGGAATTACTTTTGTAAGTATTTGATTTAAAGAACCTATTGTATAATCACAACAATTATTTCTTTCTTTACCAATTCTACCCACTCCTCCAAAATAAGCTTGGATAAGCTTTAAGAGTTCTATATCTCTAACATGTAGATTAATTGTAAAGTTAGCCTCAAACTGCCACCCTAATTTATTTTTAGGTGATTTACGAACTAGAACAAGAAAACAACCTTCTGCATCTGTAAATCCCGATATAAATCAAGGTTCATTCAGTTGAGGTAGTTGATTTACATCATTGTTCAGGCTAGATTCAGTAGAATAAAGTCGTCTTTGAATAATTAGATTAGAAGGGATTTTAACTTGACAGTTTTGGAAAAAACCCATTAGAGTACATCTTAAACGTGGTAAACTATTACCACATCAACTACCGTATACTCGTTGCTCTTTTACAGCAATATTATTTAACATTACTGACTTAGATCCGCGATAGCCCACGTTCCTTTCAGACACCTCTTGGCTTGTTACCGTACACCAATCATTAGTTGGTCCACTTATACCCTTTCGAGTATATCTTGGTACCATAAGTTCTAGGGGATTTCCGGAATTTGGTAGTTTACTCCTAACGATAAAGGATTCCCCAAACCCTCTGTCAGGAGATCAAAAATGAAAAGGTGCAGCTGAAACTTTAAATAAAAATCCTACACTAAATATTAATAAAGAGTGGTTTATGTAATATGGTTTATACCAGGAATCTATATTATCACTTATACTAGTAATTATATATAAACCATCCATATTAGTAGTACCAGAATTTGCGTATAATAATGCTGAACCTAATAGAATAAAACACGAACTTAAACCCAAGGCTGTAGGAACTTACCATGCAAATAAACGTCCGATTCTAAAAATAAAAAAAAAACGAATTTATTTTATTTACACTTACAATTCATATCTTCCTGTATTCATTTCAGCTTTTATTTCTGAAATCTTAGCTAACCCTCCATATCCCATGGGGATCAGGAGTTAAATGTTTCTCGGCTTTTAAAATTTAAGCTACTCTGATCCCGGAGGGATAAAAAAATCTTAAAAATCCTGAAATTTTGCTCCTAAGAGAGGGTTATCCTTAAAAAATGGTCTAATTTTTGTAGTAATATCGGTAAGATTTGTTACTCGGAATCTACAAAGGTTACCTCAGTATAGGTATTACCGCAACCAAAAAACTCAACTAAACTCGTCGTTAAAAGTTCATCTCTTTCTACTCCCTAATCCCCGGAGGGGATACGGGAGACGTTGAGAAATAATAAAATCCAATTGTATATTTACCTTTGATTTAGTTGTTGCAGATTTTTGTGCGAAGCGTATTTACGAAAAAACAACCACCCATATCCCTTGGGGATCAGGACTGCATCTGTAAATCCTATTAATCAACCCAATTCTCCTATAAGTTTATTTACCACTAAAGGTCGAGATACAGGGATAATATTAGGAAAGACAGCCTGCAACTGGTTAGATAAACCTCCGTTCATTGAAGCTTTAATTGCTACAATTTTTTTTAAGGCCTCTTTCCCTCGGCTCTGCCGTGTTTTTTCCTTTCTCTTCACTCCTACAAGTAGAAGAGAAAAAAACTAAAAAATCAATAAAAAACTAAAATCTAAATTCAATTTCTCAATTTTGTATAATACTTAAACCCCCGCAGTAAGGATGCAGCGGGGGTTTGGGAAAAAGGAGGTCTAATTTTAAATGCTGTTTATTTAAAACTAGCTTATATGCTTGTTTGAAAAGTTGGAAATCTGCGAATTTTTGAGTAATTAAAGGGTATTGATCTAAATGATCAAGAATTTTTTCTAAATCTTTTAAAATTTTTCCCTTTCTCTTCTACGAGTTCAACGAGTTAAGAGAAAAGGGAAAAAGAGACAGGCGCGAATACGATAATGAAGAATTTTTTGTGTTGGATGGAAAAAAATACTACCAGCTGAAAAATATCTTTGAATTTGTTCTAAAAGAACTCTGTCTTTTGTATGTAAAGAAATACCAAATTCAAGTTTTACTTGTCAACCAACTTTATTTTTCGAAATACCTACAGAAAAATAACCTTCCCCGTCTATAAATCCTGTAAATCACCAAGGATTTAGCATTATAGGAGAATTATGATTTTCTAAGGGGCTACGCAGGTATAGAAAGATTGTAGAGTGGCAGTACCGATTCCTATTTGTTGATTTATTTGTTTAGGAGGGATTCCGACTCTATAGTTTCTTTCAAAACCCTTTAGAGTACATCTTATACTCGACACATTGCCGAGTAAATCACCATATACTCGTTGCTCTTTTACAAATAATGCTATAACATTACTTGATTTAGATCCGCGATAACCTATTTTTGTTTCCTCCATATTATGAGTTGTTACTGTACATGAATAATAAGTTCATCCACTAATACCTTTTAAAGTATTGCTTAGTATCATAAACCTTAAGGTGTCCCCGGAGTTTGGTAATTTTTGGCGCAAAAGTAAGGAGTTCCCACATCCCTTGGCACCTAATAAGAAATAGATTAAACCACCTGTAGTAGCTAATTCTGAGTTCCTATAAATTGTACTTAATAAATACAAACCGTAACTTTGTAATTCTATTGATAGAAAAATAGAAACTAAATCATTAGTAGACATTAAAAAAATTGCACCGCTAACTACAAATAATAAAATTAACGAGGCAAACTGGATTTATCCATACAAATTCTAAACTAACCTATATATCAACACAATTATTACCTTTTATACATTGCATCTTTAATAGCTTTTATTAATGTAACTCCCTCTGAAGTTAAGTGCATTTTATTACCTATTAGAAAAGATGCTTTTTTAAATCTCTCGAAATCTAAAACTTTTACACCTGAAAGAGTATATTTTGTTAAGAATGGAATTAAATTTAGGTTAATATCCTCAGACTTAGTGATAACTCATTCAACTGATTCACGATTACGGGCTTTCCTGATTACACCGCACCCCAAATATTTAGCGAGCCTTTCTAGTAACTCTAAATCTTTAATATGTTGACTTAAAGAAAAAATTAAACTCACTGCATACCCTGCTTTTCTTTTCTCATTTTCATAAAGAGAAATAAAGAAAGATCCTTCTGCAGTTATAAATCCTGAGAATCAATTAGGATTAAAATAAAAAGGTATCTGAAATTCTGGTGCAATAGCAGGGATAATATAAGGAAATTCCGCTTTTACTACACTCGGTAACCCTTTATTTAAATTAGCTTTTAACGAAAAGATTTTTAATAAACCAGGTAAGGAATTATGTCCCCCTTTTTCCATAAGAATAACTATCTCCCTAAATAATAAGTAATCTTTTAATTTAAGCGTAGCTAAAGGATATTTATCGAAATGAGGCAGAATATACTTTTTTAAATCTTTTACAGAACCTACAGTATAGTAAACTACCCCTCTTTTACTAGTATAGATATTACCTATTTTAAAAAAAGCTTTAATTTGTACTAAAAGATCTAAATCTTTTTGATCTAACCCTATAGTATACACGGGTACTACTTTTCAGCCTGTACCGGATTTTTTCTTAGTAACAGAAACAGTAAATGAACCATCCCCGTCTGTGAAACCTGTTACGAATCAAGGGTTTAAACTAAAACTATCTCTGTCTTTAGATAATTTTTGTTGAAGATTTTTTGAATCATTAGTTGTTGAATAGAGTTGTTTACTTAGAATTTGAATAGAAGGGATTCCAAATAGGATAATTCTTTCGAATCCTCTTAGAGTACACCTTAACTTATTAAATCTCTGTATATTTAATAAGTAACTGCCGTCTACTCGTTGCTCTTTTACAAATAAAGCGTTACCTTTATTTGACTTAGATCCGCGATTGTCCATTTTTCGAGGTGCGACCTCGACAGCCCTTGAGTTATACAACTCATATTTACTGCACTTAAACCAGTACCACTTATAGTGGTGAGCCATCTTTTGACTTTTTACCATACATGAGTGATTAGCTCATCCACCACGGAAATTTTTTTCCAGATTTGATATCAAAAGCTTTAGGACTTCCCCGGAGTTTGACAGTTTGCCCCACAATATTAACAAATTCCCAGGTTGTTTGACAGGGTATTCAATAATCTTTAAATGTTCTCCCATTTTATTAATAATTTTAGTTCTATAATACACCAAATTATTAAATAATAGATCTTTTAAAGATGAATGTTCTTTAACTCAAACTTTTCTAGGGAAAAAGCTGGTTAACTGTAGTATCAATATACTAACTATAAAAACAAATATATGAAATATTTGAGTTATATTAGTTACGTGAAGTAAACCTCCATGTAAACCTATCCCTTTATTTATAAGAGATAGACTTACAACATCATGTAAAAAACAATAAACCAAAGCAATAATGGCTATTCTATTAAAAAGTATTGACATATCTCGTCTCAAAGTGACGGCATTCGAAAATAATAAACATAATATAGATAAAATTATCATAATAAAAAAAAACTTGGCCTTAAATACTTTAGGTCTAAGGCTAACCAGGAGAGAAACTCGAATTCTCATCTTTAATGCATGAAATTAAGGTTTTAACCTATTAAACTACCCTGATAATAAAGGAGTATAACAAAAAATAAAAAAAAAATCCAAAAATGAACAATCTTTTTAATATTACTGAATATTTTACTTGGGATTTTTTTTACCCTCCATCTAGCTCTATTATTTGTTGCACTTATCTAGATTTGTATATATATAGAATGTAAATTTTATATAATCATATGGGTAAATACCTGGACTTGAACCAAGAACATACTGAGCCACATACAGCCACTCTACCTATTGAGTTATATTTACCTTACTTATTATCTCGAGGTGATTCGAACACCCAATAGTAAATACCAAAAATTTATGACTTACCCGATTAGTCCACGAGATATGAAGGATTTATTATTATACCTTTTCGAATAAGAATATAACCTATTATATAGTTATAGTTAAAATTAGAGCTATAATTATAGCGATATATTTATAAACCTCCGTTCCCCTAGGGAGGGGGCCCCCATCCCCGATGGGGATACGGAGTTTAAAAAAAATCCAAAATAAAATCTAAATTTAATACACCATATTTGATATATATCTATGCGAAGCGGATTTTAGGTTTTGATTTTTTTTTAACCGAAGGTCGCGAATCACTATAAAAAAAAATCAAAAAAAAATCTTCAATAATATCAAGAAGATCGTTAACATTTAGGTTTGACCCTTTGATTTTTTTACGACTACTAAATCTGCGACTAGCTACAACACAAACTACTAGTAGAGCCAATCAACGTTAGCTACTTTGGTTTAACAGACACTAATCTTGAGTCAAACTTGATAGATTGACCGTCACGCAATATACTTCTAACGGTTTGATCTGATATACCTAAATAAGCAGCACACGTATTTATAGAATTAAATTCACTAAGAATTTATCCGTTCCCATACAAAACTAGAACTCCAATACCTTTAATAATTTGTACATTATCTTTGAATTCGTATTTGGAACCGCCTTCTAACATTATCTGAAGGTATAATGTAATTCAGCGTAGTAATAAATCCCTGTCCACTAAAGGAAAAAAAAAAATCCAAATATTCAAGAATATTAAAAAGATCGTTCATATTTAGATTTAGATTTTTTTTTGTATTTGTATACCTAGCTCTAACTTCGTAGGCAGGGATCATAAGCGACCCGATAAAAAACAATTTTCAAAAGGTATTAGATTTATGTTATTTTTTTTATTCATATCAAGCGCTATATTTTCTGAACCTCCGTTCCCCTAGGGAGGGGGCCCCCATCCCCGATGGGGATACGGAGGGAGACCGAAGGTCGCGAAAATCAGAAGTATGCTGACTAAATACCCCATATCCTTTGGTGGCTACGCCTACAGAAGCGACCCCTTAATTAAAAATATACAGATAATAAGACTTGAACTTATACGGCTTACGCCCCTCCATCCTAAGTAGAGCCTGTCTACCATTCCAGCACATCTGTTGCTTAAGATAGGACTCGAACCTATAACCAAAGACACTTCAAATCTCTGCTCAACCAATTGAGCTTATTAAGCTTATTTAAATATTGGAAACTAAATACCTGTTTTTTATTAATCTACGAGTAGCGAAACATACGACACCCGGAAAAAAAATAAAAAGTCAAATACTCAATTATATAAAAAAGATCAAGTTCATTTTTTTTTATTGAAAAAAGGGGCGTCTTACAGAGCCCACGCACTAAAAAAAATAAGCGGTGCGAAAAAAATTATTAGAGTTATATTTATTAAATGAAAGATTAATAATTCAGAGCTCGCGAATTTATTACTAAAAATAATAAAAAAATAAAGGAGGACCACGAATCTTTTATATCTTCCTATAACCTACCTACTTTTTAGAGGCGTACTCAGTTAGCCACTAAATTTAAATAAACTTTGTTTATCCGCGGTTAAAAATAAAAAGTAAAATATAAGACGCTTCGCTCCTGGGTAAATTTCACCAGAGGGGTATGGAAGACCTTTATTTGATATATTACTATGCGAAGCGGATTTAATTTTTACTTTGGTTTTTAGTCTCTGCGCTCACAAAGTGGGCGACTACTTCCTTCACGAAAATACTACCTATTTTAGCTTTTTGGTATATTTACCTTAACATAATTATGTTATATTCAAAGTATAGTAAAGGTGGAGACACTCTGAATCGAACAGAGATAAGAAACTTGCAAAGTTCCTGTTTTACCATTAAACCATGCCCCCCCCCCATTATCCTTGGGATTAGCGAAGCATAGGCGTAGGCGTAGCCTACAGAAGCGACCCCTAGCTCGCGCGCGACTTCGTCGCGCTATACCTATCCCAGAGGGATAAGGATTAGGATATGGATTAAAAAAATAAACTTTATTGTGACTGCTTAAATTTATATATACATATATATTAATATTAGAATGCCCCTTAGACAATAAATATACAACAGGTAACTTTATAATTTCAACATAAACCCTTGAAATTTGAACTTTTAGACGCAGGCAGATATTGCACCTGTATCCCGGAGGTATCGGGATTTTATCCCTCAATAACGCTCATAATGCTACTAATTTTTTTTTATACTACTCATTTAACATTATTCACTATACAAGGGCCTTAATTCAAGTTACTATGAACATCATGGATTAGTTCTAAAATTTTTAATACTAAAGAGCAGAGTAATTTCTACTTTTCTTACATTGACCAACTTTGTAACATTTTTAAGGATACTCGGTTGAACTTGTGACCCAACCACTTTGTATAAATAAGATCGACACAGCTCATATATATATATCCCTTATCGCATATATATTATATACTTGCCCCGTAGATTTAGTATTAAGGGTAGCTAAATCAATATCTCCGTTATAAGACGGGGTAAAAGAAAAAAAAACCCCTGATCCCTTCGTAATCCCCCATATCCTTTGGTGGCTACGCCTACAGAAGCAACCCATATCCTTCGGATCAGCGACCCCCAGGGGGGGGGTACGCGAAGCTACAGGAGAGCTTGCTTTTTTATTAGGCTAAGGCGCAGCCTACGCATACTTCGTTAGCCAACTTCAGGTAAATTTTTACCTGATCCATATCCCATATCCTTCGGTGGCTACGCCTACAGAAGCGCGGTAAATATTTACCTGATCCCTGGGAAAAATCTACCTGATGGATATGGGATATGGGATATGGAATATGACATAAATAAAAATTTAGGAAGCTCTAAATTAAATTAGTTCATATACAGATTTTTTTACAGCCCTTTCTTCTCGAAAATCCACCGTATGACATATTTATTTAATACCTAGAGAAAATGAGGGTTTAGTTTAGATTGGATTTAATTGTGTCTAAGGATTCCGCGAGAAATCCTACCTAAGGGGTGACTTGAACACCCATGAGTCTCCTCAGAATAGTTTAAGTATGAAAAAAGAAAAAGTCCTCCGCAGGCAGAACGAAGTCAAAAAAATCAAACTAGGACTAACAACATTTTCTGCCTGCGGAAGAAAAAAAAGAACCTCCCCGGTTTTACCGCGAAGCGACCCCTAATTTACTAGCCTTGACTTATCCTGATCCCGAAGGGATATGGATCAGACTTTAAGGAGCCGTCTCATATTAGGCAGCGGAGCAGAAGTAAGCTATCCTATCTTTATATTCATCCACCCAACCTCCCACTTACCTATTCGAATTTTATAACTCATATATATATATCAACCTCTCATTTGTGCGAAGCGGAGTTGGTTTACTTAATATGCTACAATACCGCCCCAATAAAAAGTAAAACAAACCACCAGAGGTGTTTAAAAAAAATCCAAACTAAAATCTTAAACAATATAAACAATACAATTAAGAAGATTTAGATTTTAGTTTGGATTTTTTTATTTAACCGGAGGTCGCGAATAACCATAAAAACCAAATCTATTCATCCTTAGACTTTAGAGTTATAGTGTAACCCTTACATGGTCTATTATTTTTTAAACATTTTCGGAAATAAGAGTCATCTACTCCTAATTTTTTTACTGCAGCAGTAATTGAAGCAAACTCGTATGTTTCAAGTGTCTCATTATTTACCACCAATACTTGTTTAGCATTCTTACTATTTAATGATAACTTTTCCTTCATTTCTGGAGATAATTTATTACCTAAATGGGCCTTTCGCATTAACTCACGGGAGATTTCAGTGTGCTTAGTGTATCCACCGTTACCTTTAGCTATAGCTGATAAATAACTTTCACTTTTTAAAATATCTTCCAGAATAGTCTTAGAGCTATATACGAAGTACCCTCTACCTAAGTAAAAGTTATCTTCCCTTAACTGTTTAGCCACATGGCTTGGTTGAACTCCTATAAATTTGGCGGCTTGTCTAATAGATACAAAAGATTGGACCTCTCCGTCCTCATTATTTCTCACTAGAATTCTTACACCCTTAGATAGGGTTTCAGCAATTTTTAACCTAACTTCCTCTAAAACTATAGAATTCTTATTAGTTTCACTTATTAGCCTTTTAGTAGCTTCACTATGTTTAAACCCCTTTAATGAACCAGCAGTTTTTAAAATATTATACTCAGGTTTAAGTGTATCAATATAGTATTGTTCTCTTTCAATTACCATGTCTGGATCACAATACTCTAAGATCTCTAACATAAACATAGAATAACCGTTCTTAATTAAAGATCTATATATTATACTATTATTCTTCTTAACTTCACGCTCTATAAAACTAATTGTATAATATTGTCTTAATCTAACTGCTAGATTCCGAGCTGAACCAACATAAGAGTAACCTGTGGCTATATTAACTCATCTATAAACTCCTCCTTTACCCTTATTATCCTCTAAGATGTCAAATTTTTGAATATCAGCATTTGAGTAAACAACCACTGGGACTATCTGAGTATCATTATCAAGGCTCAACCGAGCTAGTACAATAAAATCTATAATGATAACCCACTGAACTGGAATAAAGAACGACTAAACTAAACTTACTGCGAGCAAAACGACAAGAATGCCCCATGCCACAAAAGTTGTACCTATAACCTGCTTTCATTCCTCGGGTTGAAAGCATAACTTTCCCATTATTATTGTATATATTCATTCCCTTCATTACCCTAAGAGAGACTTGAACCCCCACGAATTTACTTCGAACTAATTTAACTAATTTCTGTCTACCATTCCAGCATTAGGGTTTTAGGTTTATTAATAGACAAACATAATACTACATTTATCTTACATACCTCTACACAATTATAAAAATAATAAAAAAAAATAAAGGAAATAACTTCATAGAGGGAAGGTCTGCCAATTCCAGCACTCAGGCTATACTATGTCTATATATAATACACCTAAATATCCGTTCATTGATAAATAAAAAGTTGGGTTTCGAGTATATCACTATAACTTTTCAGTACAAAATATCCAATTTAAGGATTAGTTTATCATTTAATTTCATTCTATAATGAAATATAACGGGTCGCTGGGAGGGCGAATTCCCTGTATACCATTTTCAGCACTTAGGTTATATATTTTATAATACTTTAACTTTTAGTAAGTAATAGTAGTATCACTTTATACCAATAAGATAGTTTGGATAATCAATTCCTTAAACACAATCTATTTTGTCTATGAACAACCACACAGATAATATAATACCTATATCTTTATCATACCTCGTACCACCTACCTACCCCTATATTCTTCGGTGGCTAAGCATAAGGCTAAGGCTAAGGCTACGCCTACGCCTATGCCTATGCCTACAGAAGCAACCCCTATTTCAATTCATTACACACACAATACAAAACCAACTCACTAAAAATTTTTAGTATGGATGTTTTGTGAGGAGGTAACCAATGCAAAGGAGTAAAGGTTAAGACCATTAAGACGCATTATAAGGTTTTTGTCATTATAAATTTATTTACATGGTTTCTCTCAAAGTTCAAAGTAAGTACAGCCCCATTTGTTGAAAGGGAGTATATTGACATCACCTTTGAGTGCATACGAAGTTAGCGATTTGGTTATCCTTAGACTTTTTGCACATTTTCTCCATTTCCTTATAGGATAAAAGATATCTATACCTATTTTTTTTTTTATTTAACTGTTTTATACAAATTAATCAAAGATTTTAAGCCCTTTTTGAGGGGTTATTTCCCCACTTTAACAGATTTATTTTTTTGCAACTCGACCTTACGAGAAGGTCGCAAATATATCCTCCCAACTAATTATATATTCTACAAAACATGAAAAAACAACCTTTTTATTTTACTAAAAAATATCAATACAATATTAGCCACAAATTTATATAAACTTAGATGAAGTGTGGTTTATTGCAGCTCCATTCGAACCTTTTTATAAAATCCTTCATATTCTCTGTAACTATACTAAACCATTATATAAAATATGCGACAGTTTTTCATAACAAAACGTCTCCTAAAAAGCCAATAAAACAATACATAGATTTAGTTGTTTATGAGCGGTTAAAAATAAAAAGTAAAATATAAGACGCTTCGCTCCTGGTAAAATTTTACCAGAGGGATATGGAAGACCTTTATTTGATATATTACTATGCGAAGCGGATTTTTTTTGGTTTTTAGTCCCAGATCCTTCGGTGGCTACGCCTACAGAAGCGACCCATCTCTTGATTTAATTCCTTACGTAAAATATAATGATTATAAAACTTAATTATAAACATTCTTTCAACAAATATGGTTGAAATACTTTAACCTCTGGTATTTTATACCCATTTTTTCAATTCAAGATTTATACAATGAATTAATATTATTTTAGGTTTTTTACAGAAATAATCATCCTAACCATAACTATTTTTCGATTATTTTGAAAATTAGATCCTGTTCCACAACTCAAGTTTCTAATAAATTTGGAATTGATAAACTTCACGCAATTTTTTCACAAGTTTTCTTTATAAAAGGTTTTGCTATACATATATCAGAAGCTTTAGAAGCTATGTTTAAAACAAGTTTTGCTAAGTAAAACATTTTATTTACATATAAACCATTAAAAAATATTAAAAACCAAAGATATGAGTACTTTAATATTTTAGAAAATAAAAATGAAAAAAAAATCTAAAAATAATGATACTAATAACTTTAAATATAAACATTTTAATATTCCTTCTACATTGGATTTAACTCTATGAGATAATACTAAATTCACCACGGAGAATACAGCTTATTCAACGTTACAATTAAAAGATGATAACGGGAACTTTTATTCTGTGGATATATTAAGTTCTATAAAAGAAAATTCTATTACACATTTTATTAAGAATACTGATACATTACTTCTAACCATTGAAGATAATATGTTAAACCCATAGGATTTATCTGAAATTAAAAGAATTATTACTGAAAATGATAATATAAATACATATCATTTATTTAATCTTATCCTCCCAGAAGAATGCCGAAACTCCGTTTACCGCAGGGATCGGACTTAGATAATACTAATGAAAATATTATAACTAAGAAAATTCCTATAGCTGTATCTGTTTATGATGGAAAAACCAACAGATATTAATGTGTCTTTAAAGATATAAAAATTTGAACTGAATAATTATCTTATTAAAAATGTTTTAATGAAGAGAAAATATGATTACCCTAAAATTTATATACTTCTCTTATTTTGATGCTATTTTTATAATAGATTATTTATCCGCATTAGGTGAAGTTAAACCTGTGTTTAGAGATAATAAAATATTAAAATCCACATTTTAATTCAAAATTAAGGAGCTACGTAAAAGGAATGTTGTATAACGGTAAAAAAAGAGTAAGGCTAAGGCTACGCCTATGCTTCGCAGGGGAGAAAAAAAGTATGTGGAGCACGGTGTGCCCCTATGAAATAAGGGTAAGGCGGAGCCTATGCTTCGCAGGGCCTAAAATAAATAAAAGATAAATACTAACTTATTTATCACTAGCTCTAACTTCGTACGCAGGGGGTCATAAGCGACCAAAAATAAGAATTATTTCATAGTTCAAGTAAATGTTCATCCATTTTAAACATATATAGTCCATAAATAGTTTTAAGTCCTACCCTATAATAGAATTCTAATATATAAAATCCATTATCTGCTAAAACATTTTTTAGCAGATATTTTTAATAGTTGTTATACTAAATAGCCAGTATTTTCCCTATATTTATCTTTAAGTTTTTTATATTCTGTATAATACATTTTATCTCAATTTATTAAATTATGTTTATTACGTAACACTAAAACTGACTTACCATAAATAAAATTTAACTTATCCAGGCTAAAAAATAAAAATAAAATATTAAATAATATAAACCAGGACATTAATACTTTAAACAGATTTAGATTTTATTTTTGTTTTTACTGCCTGCTGCGGTAAAAACAAAAAATAAAAAACTAAAATCCTTAGTCATATATCAAATATAATTACCAAAAAACAGAGGTGAAACGAAAGGGTATATACGAATAAAATGAATGTGATAAGAAGGAATATAAGCTAATAAAATCCGTACATCGTAAAAGTTACATTAACGTATGGGTTGCACTAAAAGTTAATAACCTGGCTGCTCACCTTTCTGTCAGTAAAAGGTTACGCGTATATGTTAATAAAAGTGAGAATGAATGGAGAATTTAAGTGACTAGTAAGTTAAAAAGTACTAGCTTAAATAAAGTAGAATAAATAAGTATCCATACTATTTGGTGAAACGCTATATTCACTGAGATGGGATTCTTCCATCTCACAGTAGTCATAGTTTATTTTAGAAATTTGGTGGTTACCTGAAGATAACCCTAGTTTTTGTATTGGCTCCGTAACGCCTCCAATAAATTACTCCAGTGTCTCACGTGTCCCGTATACCCTTGTCCATTTAGTTCACTATGTTGTTCTACTTTGGGTCACTATAGTTTAATACTTAAAAATTCATCTTTAAGACTCTATCGCCAAACCGACTTTACAAATGCTTAAGTGAGTCACTTGTATTAGAGATCTTATACAACATGATCATAACTTCACGAATTTTTTGTTATGAAACTAAATAAACATGAGTTCAATATTTTCAAGAATTAGTATATAAGATTATTATTATTTAGCATTGTTATCATTTTTAAATTCTTGAATTATTTAATTATTTATTTTTACGGTTATTTATTTTTATTGAAATATTTCATCTTCTATTACTTAATATTAAGGTTTAAATAAGGCTAAAGTGACTTGAACACTTATCAAAGCTGTCATGAGCAGCTCACTTTACCAATTAAGTTATAGCCTCTTAAATACGTATTTAAAGCGATCCCAACCTAAAGTTAAAGAACTTAAAGGCGTATATGACAGTAAGATTATTAAGTATCTTAAGTATTCTTATAGTCATTAGAGTCAGAAAGTGACCTGCACTTTCACGAGAATATATTTTCAAAAAAAAATTATCTATCGTCCCCATATCCTTCGGTTCATAAGCAACCCCCCCCCCCCCTAACCTTCCTGTATGCGGACAAAGGACTTGCACCTTTATCATTGGATCATGAGTCAAATATGTTACTATTACACTAATCCGCATTAAAATAGAATTTAAGTCTAAAATCAATATACTATTAAAAAGATATCTACTTCTTAAATAACAAATATTTATTTATACTTACTATAACTCTAATCACTATTAATTTTAAACTTATGAATAAAACTAGGATTAACATAATAAGCATTAACGCAAAAAGAATAGAAAAATAGGTTAATATAAAAGGATTTTCATTTCTAAACTATAGATGATTTGATAATAGAAGGTTACATCCTGTTTAAGTTTATCCTTTAAATTTTTGTAGGATCGGCTTTAAAATAAAAAACTAAAATCCAAATTTGATGCATTATATTTGATATATGACTAAGGATTTTAGTTTTTATTTTTTTTTACCGTAAACCCCCGCAGTAA
>JAJTTP010000044.1:0-37055 GCA_023313575.1 Eutypella sp. D-1
ACATTGGATTTTTTTTTTTTATACAGAGAATTCCAATGCAACTACCGTCTACTCGTTGCCTCTTTACAACTTCTAAACATATTATTATTTCTTATATGGACGCATATATAAGAAATAATCTCGGAAGCTGACTTAGATCCGCGATTTACCCTGCCCTTTTCAGGTATATTTTGAAGTATTACCATACACAGATAATTAATCTGTCCACTAATAGTCTTTCAACCACAGCTTGGTCTCAAAAGCTCCAGGCGTTCCCCGGAATTTGATAGTTTCTCCCACATAAATGATATCCAACATCATAAGGTAGGTCTTCGAATTATGGCTGCTTCTAAGCCCATCTCCTTGTCGACTTAAATATAAACATTCTTAATTTCACTTAACAATAATTTCGGAACCTTAACTCTTGTTCTGGGCTGTTTCCCTTTTGACATACACAGAGACCCTTGCTTCTGTACTATTAAGCAAAGATCCTCTCCCTAAACAGTTCAATATTTGAACCATCCATTTAGACAACAGGTTATGTTACATATTTAATATGTCTATACACCTGGCTTCATCTATTTAAATTTGAAGCTAAAGTAATTTTATATAATTTTATTAGTACATATGTGTGTATATACTGCCCTACTAATTTTCTGTAACACGATAAAGCCCCTTAACGAGACTTCCTCTCTTAATTGCGTTTCGTATAGCTTGTCTTTTTACACCTAAATACTCTCCTGCTTGAGTTAATGTTGGAAAATCTACTACTTCATTAGTTTGAGTATTTAAAAGTGAAACAGGTACTCCCTCTCGTTCCGTAGTTTTAGCTTTTATGTTAGCTAAAGCTTCTGGTGAAAGAGGATTATCTTTTTTATAATTGGTTGTAGCTAGAGATAATTTATCTCTAGTTTCCTGGCTAACAATTTTCCCTAAGTGAGTTAAAGATAATATATCTTTATGCTCCTGCGAAATCTTTTTTAATTTAAATTTAGCAATGTTCTCAGGGCTATGCTTAAAACCTAACAAGGAATAAGCAGTTGTTAATATATTATACTCAGGTTTTATTAAATCCAAATAGTACTGCTCTCTTGCAACTAGCTCATCTGCTCTACAATATTCTAAAATCTCTAAATCGAAATTATCGTACCCGTATTTTAATAAAGCAGCATGTATAGGCCTAGGATTTCTATATAGTTCACTTTTTTTGAAGTAATCACCTATTCTTTTTGATAAATCTAAACCACTACCCACATACGTATTATTATTTAATTTATTAACTCAGTGATAAATACCTGATTTATTTTTGTTTTCAGTTAAAATCGTATTTTTGCTCAATAAAGCATTTTCATAACGTTTAATCGGAGCCCCAGCTACATTACTACTAGAATAATTGTTTAAAATGTTATTTTTTGTGACTTTTTTTTTTATGTTTTATTTTTATGCCGACAGCCTAGTGTTCGTCTCATACCGAACATGGGTCATGGAGAAAATTAATCTCCAAGCTCATTTCTCAGATTACTAGTGTCTCCACTAGATCCGGCTGAGGATAAACTCTCAACAAGCTGTTAAACATCTACTTTTACAGTACCTTAACCTATTAACCCTGTGAGGATGGGGTGTCAGCCCCGGCGTAGCAGCCTAGACGACTCCAGTCGTCGTCAAGGTAAAAAAAAAAATAAAAACCTCAAATTTACAATTTGAGGTGCGTTCCTACTAAAATCTAAATTTAATACGTTTATTTGATATATAACTAAAGATTTTATCGGGCAAAGCCCGATAAAATTAAAAAGTATGCTTTTGGATTTTATTTTTATTCTTTTTTTAGTTTTCCTTTTTATCTTCAACTCATTAGTGAAGATAAAGGGGAAAACCGCAGAGCGACCCGATGGGGGTTAAGCCCATGTCAGTTCGCCCTTCGAAAGGCAGTCGCCTGTCGTATTAAGTCTTTTGTAAAAGTCGGCTTTACCTAAATTTATATAAATATGCTAAAAAAAAGGATATGAATAAAATTACTTTAATGCCATTGCATCCTCTCGGATGAGGCTTGACTATATCTTAAGCATCAAGTTAATATTTTAACTGACACCAACTTACTTCTAGTCGATGAACTGCACACCTATGTGTTACCACAGGCGCTTGGCTGCGGATAACCCATCAATAAAACCTATCAATCACGATCTTACCATACCACGAGTCATTACCTGTGCCATAAGCTATGTCACCATGCTTAATTGGTTGTGATTGCTTTAGGGCGTTCCCGCAATTTGAAAGTTTATAGCAGAAGGTTCGCTTCCACAAAAAGGCTGTATATACAACCTTATCATTCTATGTCTGATAACTCACTATCCATCTTTGCCATTCCGAGTCTACAAACTCACCGATAAAGTCTCTACGACCCCCCGATATATACAAAGTAAAATGCCAATTTCATAATAATAACTTACTAGAAATTTTATACATCTTGCCTGAGATGAAGTTCTGTACCTGCGAAGATGTTACTTGAATTGCCTACTTTTATAGGTTTCGCAGAAACAGATACGCCCTCTTTAGTCATAGACAAAGCTGAGGCCTTCTCCCTAAATAGCTATAAGCTATCCATTTAACAAATAATTAGTATTTTAGTTTATAAATTTATTCAGATTGCGAAGTAATTACATATCTCCCCTTTAAAGGTCTTCCTTGATCTAAGGATTTTCTAATAGCAGTCCGACTTACACCTAAAGCTTTGGCTGCCTCAGTCAAACTCGAATAGTTTGACACTAGAGATGTTTCAGTATCTTTAATGCTTACTACTACACCTCTAAGTTTTACAGCTGCTTGAGATATCTTTGAACGTGTTTCATCTGTCAACTTAATACCTTTACGGATCTCAGAGAATTTTTCACGAAGCTCTGATGATAGCACTCTCCCTGTAGCCGCCTCAGATAAGTTTTTACGAGTTTCCTCACTTACTTTTCGTTGTTCCATTCCCTCCGGGAAAAAAGAAATAGTTTAATGTTTCTTCACTATGTTTAAAACCTAAAAGAGAACCAGCTTGATTTAATATATTATACTCAGGTTTTAACAAATCTAAGTAATATTGTTCTCTATTAACAGGGTTAGCTCCTTTTTCGCAATATTCTAGTATTTCTAATTTAAAATTATCAAATCCATATTTTAAAAGAGCGTAATGAATAGTAGTTTTACTATAATTCAACTGTCTTAAACTATAGTATTTATAGAGTCTAGTAGCTAAATCTACAGAACTACCTATATATGTTTTACCATTGATTCTATTAACTCAACGGTAAACAGCCGCTTTCCCTTTATTCTCTGAAAAAATACGGGTTTTATCTATATCACAGTTATGGTAAGTAACCACCGGTTTTACCGTTGACTTATTCATTGATTTATTATTAATTGAATTTTCCATGTTTTTATTATTATTACAAAAATTAGTATACATACCCACTCAATAAAACCCAGGGTTATTAAGGAGTTATTGTCAGCATATTGACTCACCTAGTGTCGTCGAACAATTTAATTCTATCTCTTATTTACTATGCTAGAACTAACTATGCTTCAAAAAGGCTTAATTTATAAGTTTTTATTGAAATTATCCCCCTTTACAGGACAACCGGAATAGTTTGTTTATACTTAACTTATTAAGGTGTATATGAAAATACACCCCAGTTGCCCCAGTATGCTTACTTATTACCATAAAGTATAGACTTTATTTCTACTTTTCACAAAGATAGTATAGACAATTCTTGATTTCACTTTATTGTAGGTATGTATTTAACGCTAGTCTCAAAAGAGAGAAATGCTGCAACCCAGATAATGCAAACGGCGCAATGAAAAAATACTAATTATTCTGCATTCTCTCGAATGGGGCTTGACTATATCTTAAGCTTGCGCCAACCAACATCTAGTCGATGAACTGCACACTTAGTGAAGATAGATAAACAAGTTCGCTACTAATTAAAAAAAAACTAGCGTACATTTTTTCCAATACTTGATTTATATTCACCTAAGTGCTTGGCTGCGGATTACCTATCATTTATCTTTTACGATTTTACCATACCACGAGTCATTACCTGTGCCACGAAATAAGTCACCTTTTTCGTTTGGTTGTAAAAGCTCTTAAGGCTTTCCCGCAATTTGATGGTTTTTAGCAGAGGGTTGACCCCTACTCACTGGCTTACTGCTCTAGTAATACTACCAGCTATCTAGGTCAGTTTTGTCTTTCACTATACTTACCATAGTTCTTCGGATATTTGTGCTACAATAACCCGTTCGGACTTTTATGTCTGGATAGGTAGGCTCTCTCAAGCTTTCCCCCCACAAGAACGGTGCGTGAACCTTTCAGCTCACACCGCTCAGGCAACCACTCTCGAAATCTAAGCTCTTTATTATCTAGCTTTTCTTTCTAGCCATATTTAGCAATCTTATTATTTACCCTACATAAACTCGCCCCTATACTACTAAGGGTAAAAAATAAAACGGTGTCACCGATTCTTTAAGTCAGCAACCTTTCGGTCTAAGTAATTGATTAAAGCTAAATTCTAATTATGATTGATGATTAATGAGATACACCTTATATCCCACAGGCTCCTAAAATGCGAGCAAACTTTAACGGGTCTAAATGTAACAGCTATATTAATAGAAACTACCTACCTCTATTCATTTGAGATTTTACAGCTAATATTTTTTCTAACCCCGATTTACTAAGATGTGCCTTGTTTTTCATTAACTCAGCTACCTTCTGGAAATCTGCAAAATCTAAAGCCTTTGATCCTAATATAGGGTGTTTTTCAAGAAAAGGAACTATTCTTAATATTAGATTTTCAAATTTAGCTACACTAAACTCTACCACTGAATCACCTGATTTTTGTACAGAACCGCAATCAAAATAAGCTACTAAATACCTCAGAAGGTCCAAATCACGGTTATGTTGAGCAATTTTAAACCGTAAAGAAACCCCTACTCCGACATTAGTATTAGCTTTATAAGTAACAACCAAGAAGCAACCTTCACCTGTAATAAATCCTGCTAATCATTCAGCATCTTTTATATAAACATTTGGAACTGAAGGTTTAATAGCAGGAACAATATCAGGAAAACTAACCTTTAGTTTATCAGATAGCCCTTTATTTAAAGAAGCCCTGATGCTAACTATCTTTAGTAGCCCTTCTTCAGTTAAATGCTCACGGTTAGTCATAAGTTGTATTACAGATTTAAATAATAAGAAATCTCCTTGTTTTTTAGAAACAAGAGGATAATTTTCAAAATGGTTAACTATAATCGATATATCCTTTAGAGAATTGACATAATATGCAGCTTTATCTTTAAAAATTCTTATATTCCCCACATTAAAGAATTTTTGTATTAACCTTAATAGCTCTAACTCTTTTATATGTAGCTCAATTTTAAAAGAAAGCTGAACTTCCCATTTTGTTTTAAATCTGGCGTTTTTTATTACACCTATAAAAAAACAACCTTCAGCGTCTGTAAATCCAGTTATAAATCAAGGACTCAGAGCTTTAGTGACTTGATTCTCAGTTAAAGATTCAGTTACTGTACTATAACAATGTGAAAATAAATGCTTAAATTGCATCTGTCTATATAAGTGTTTAATAAATATTACGAAGACTTGATTAAATAATAAATTAAAAAGCGAGTAGAATAATAATCTACGATTATTCCCTGAGTAACTCAAAATATATCAATTAATACTTGCGCTTGATTTTGCCCCCGTAGTAAGCTTTGGCTATTTGCTTAATCCGTTTCTCCCTGGTTTGAAGTCTGTCGGAAGGCCTTTTATCTCCCGAGGGAAGTATTTCAACTCGCTTACAGAAATGTTCATCTAACCGTATACCTCCGTAACCTTTATGAGAGGCACCGTTTCGCTGGATGATTTCTTCTCTTGCCATGTTTCGCCATCAAACGGATTAATTTAGTTCTTCATCATATTCAGGTGTAACGGTTTTACCATTACTCGCGGATTGTAAGAGAACTATTACAAGGGTATGCCCTCGATCCTACAGGGGTGTCAGCCCGATAAAATCGTTTACCATTCGATGGTTAGGTCTACATATGTTACCCCTTGTATTCATACCTCTTATATCATGTTAAATTTCAATGCTAGCCCCCCCCCTGGATAAATTTTACCGGAGGGATAAGGGGCTAGGTTTCATTTGTAAAATGTTTCATTTGTAAAATGTTTCATCAATCATAATTTAGAATAGTATTAATCTACTCTATCGCGATCATTACTCACGCGCATTCGCTTTTTAAAGACTCCTCTACCCCCAGTCCGTTACATTGTTTTAGTTATTATACAATGCCTCTTAATAATTATGACGAATTTACCATAAATAAGTGGACTTGGGGCTTACCAAGTTCTGTATGTACCACTTTAATCTTCAACCTTAGGAGGTATGCTATACGATGGAGTAGCTCGGTATCTAGAATTAACTAAGGATCGTAATTAATTCCCTACTCTTCTAATAAATTAAGTTTATAGTATTACCATAAGCAAAATTACAACTCTCTAAATCCCCTATTAGTTTATATCATAAAACACCGTCTCTTCGCATACTTTACTTTCGTTCTCCATAGTTGGGATAATTTCAGCCTAATATTTATTCAACATACCCTTTCCACTAACTTTACCTTGTTTTAGCATGGTAAGCCAAGCTTAAAAAAATACATTATCTATCACGGCTTAGCACTTTCAATTCACTTATCTTAATAATTAATAATCATATAATTTAATTACCATACTATTACGCATATTAAGATAAACTTCTTTCCAGCACCCGTGACCAGGCTCGGGGACTAGATACATTCCCGGTGGAATCTCACCACATTGATACATACAACTTCTTGTCACACAATCCTGACTATAGTAAGATCACCTAGCTTCGGGTCTAACTTTAGACACTAATGCATTGATAATCATCGGTTTAACTACGCGAATAGCTCGCATCTAATGTTAACTTGGTGACCCATTATGCAAAAGGTACACTCTTGCCTTAGCTCGAGCTGCTTATAAAACCACTAATTCACCCGTTCCCTCACGGTACTTCTTCACTGTCGCTTATGTATTATATTTAGCCTTAGAGGAAGGTTCCCCTTAATATTTAAACAGGTTTGTGTCCATTTTACTTATTAATACTACGTATAGGCTACTCTACTTTCATTCACACTAGTTGTAGAATCTCGTTTGATTTCTTTTCCTGAAGCTACTAAGATATTTCAATTCGCCTTCGTTTATTATTTAATTTCTCTAAGAGTTTATATGTGTTCCCAACACATAACTTATCTAAGAATGTGTAAGGAACACCTAACTTTTTTAATCACTCGACCACTCTTTAATACATAGCTTCCGATAGGGATCCCTAATAGTCTCTTTGTATACTTATTTATATTATATATAAATATTTTTCTATATCTAGTACACTATATCACTATAAATCTTTAGTTTCGGGTCACTTCGAATCGAACGAAGTAAATCCTCTACCCAAAAGAGGCGCTTAACCGTCCAGCCCTGACCCGTTATTATAAGAACTAGCAATATAAAAGTAATATTTATTTAAAGAACGCCGTTCTTTATTCCATATTTTTTATTTAATTTGTTTAGTACTTATGTTATTAGATAAATTTATATATTCTACGCCAAGTCTACTTGCCTTCATTCAAGGTATATTTTTAAAATATACCTTGAATGAAGGCATAGATATAAAGATTATAGGAATACCTCTACTTTATTATATTTATTTGAATTAATAACGTAACACCGATTAAATATAAGTAAAATATCTTACAATTTTACTTAATGAAGATATATCACATATTTGAGTCATTTTTAATTAGTTTATCCTGAATTTTCATCTATCTAATAAAAAGAAACTATAACCTTTAACAATGCCCCTAGCAGAGAATAGGGGATTCGAACCCATGATGGAACTGATCCATAACTATTTTCAAGATAGCCACCTTAAACCACTCGGTCAATTCTCTTTATTGGTAACTATATCACTATATATTGTTTGCAATAGATCTCTTTTATTTAAATATAAGAGTAGATATACTAACTACCACTAATTATTTATTATTATTTATACATTAATTCCTCAGTGAATCGAACACTGATCATATTCTTATCAAAAATACGCTCTACCGCTTAAGCTAAGGAATCTTATACACATAGACACTTATGTGTATAATACTTTTAATATAGTTAACTAGCGTTTTAATTATAATCTACAGCTAAAAATTCATTTTTCTTGATATATACCCCGAAAAGAATTGGTTTATTCTTAAGTATTCTATTATAAATCAAAGTACGTGAAGCATTAAAAAATTTAGCACAATCCGAAACTGAAAAAAATGTTCTAACAACAGTTCCATCTTGTTCTTCTAATTGGATGTTTACTTGTTTTCCTACTCCAACCAATCTATTTAAAGATTTTATTATTTTTCTATCTCCTACAATTTCATAATTAGAAGACCCTTCTAATAACTTATTAACATCTTCTAACAATTTATCTCTATCAACCTTAATACCACTACTATTAGTTGATAAACGATAATTATTCATTTGATTAGTAATATCACTTAAAACTCTCTGCGTAGCACCCCTCTTCTTAGTAATGATGACCTCTTTCTTTTAATTTAAAAATAGTAACTCAATCTTTAAAATCTAATTCTTTTTTAGAGTATCACTCTAAAGAACAAAAAAAAATGGAATTAACACATCTTTAATGTAATTTGTTTGAGTTATAACTAATTGAATCACTTGTTTATGTTTAATACCCTTAGGTTTATAAAGAGATTTTTCTACAACATCTGATTGATCATCACCGGATAAATTTAAAAAAAATTATTTAATAGCATCCATTAAAACCTCATCCATATAAGATTGACTTAAACTAAATATTAATTCAAATTTATTAGATTATCTTATAACTGAAAATGAACCTTCCACGTTATTTTTTTTTATAAATCTAAAGCTTTTTTAAAATATAAAAAATTAAGATATTTAGTTGAATTTAAAGGCCGGTTAGATAATAGATCCACAATTGTTTGTAGTTATTCAAGTTTTGAAACAATAAAAGTACAATTAGCCCAGAAACATATACTTTACCTATACCTAAAGTTTGACAGTCCAAAAGAAGTTTATCGCAAATGTATATCAAACCTAAAACTAAAAGTTGTATTTTTTTTTTTTATTTATATAAAAACTACCTTCTCCATCTATTAATCCACAAAGTCATTCAATAAAATCATCCTTTAAAGTAGAAAGTACTGCAATTTTCGTACTATATCTTCTTACAATATTTAAATTAAAAGGATTTGAATATTTATCATAGTAATTAACACTTAAAACTGGACACTTTAAATTATATTTATTCTTAAAAAATACCATTCTCATTACTTTTAATATCAACAATAAACTATTTAAGAACCCCAGTAATATATTGAAACGTACAAAAAAAGCCAAACGACATCTACAAACAAACTTATAATAATTAAATTATAATTAAAAACTTTCAATTTGATATCCACTAGATTATAATTATAATAACCTTTATAAACTTCGACTGTACATTCGCGAGCATTTCAGCTCTACGTAGATGATCCAGTCTGTAGCGATGTTTATAGCCACCGACGGTCTTCAACTAAAGTAGAAAAACCTAAATTAGTTATTAACCGTTTTAACCTTATCAAATCATTAAAATTATAATGTTCTTGCTATAACATTTTATCCATTAAATTTTATTTCCTTATAATACAGACAGATATTAATAGGATTAACAATTAGGTGAGATTTTACTCACGACACCTTAGAGATGTCAGTATAATATAGCACCTTCAAAACCCACGTGATGATTATCAGTGACATGATAACTATATATTCTTCAAAGTGCTACTGATAAGAATGCCGTACCTATTAGCACGTGAAACCCATGAACAAAAGAAATTATTCAAAAACTCTCGTCTTTGTTTAGACAATGTCATCAATACAATATGCCATATATTGTAAAGCAAGATTTTTTGTCGTTGAATCTTCTAATACTGATATTTTATCGTAACATCTAATATTAGGTTGATTGCAAATTGTCTAATAATTTATAATATTAACTCTTATTATGTAAAGTGAACTAATAAATATAAATCCTATTTAGATTTTCATGCGATTAACCTTGTTTTCTATTTATGATATAACATAATTTAGTTGTATTAAGTCCTCACTCGTAAAGCGAAAATTACACATACTTCTAGATAAATTAAAAGAACGTGCCTCACACTTAGTTTATCCTATATAATTAAATAGGGCCTTCATGAATTTTTCATTTATTTTTTTTCTCCCACTCTTTTTATAACGCTAGGGTTACGTTATTTATATTTAATTATATATTCTTCCTGTATTCATTCCTGATTTAAAAGATTTTATTTTCTTAAGACCTTCAGGAGTTAAATGACCTTTGTCTGCCATAATCTTAGCTACTTCACAGAAATCTTGAAAATCCATAGACTTTACTCCGAGTAAAGGATAGTTATGGAAAAAAGGAATGATCTTGTGAATAAGATCGCTAAATTTATACACAACAAAGGTTACTCCATTTGACCTGGTTGAAACCTTCTCTATATTACCACATCCTAAATAATCCATAAATTTTGTTAATAAAAACTCATCCCTAATATGTTGAGAGATAGAAAAAGATATACCTACTCTGAAGCCCACAGAATAAGATTTAGATTTGGTTACATTAACATAAAAACAACCCTCCCCATCTACAAAACCTGCTAATCAATTAGGATCCATTACAACAGCTGAATTTACTTTTGGCCGCAGTTCAGGTATAACAGTTGGAAATTGAATTGTTAATTTATCGGATAAACCTGAATTCATTGAGGCTTTAATACTTACAATTCGGAGAATTCCATCTAAATCCTTGTGAACTTTACTATTTAATAAATTAATAGCTTGCTTAAATAAAAGGTAATCTGCATTCTTTTGAGTAATTAAAGGATATTTATCAAAATGAGGTATAATAACATTAACTATATCTCTCAAAGACTGAACACTATAAACTACTTTATTTGAACTCTCATATTCGCTGATTATACCTATACCAAAATAATACTTTATTCTCCTTAACAATAAAATATCTCTATAGTGTAACTCTATTCTAAATTCAGGTACAACTGTTCACCCAGATTTTAAAGTACTTTTCTTAGAAAGTTTTATACTAAAACTTGATTCAGCATCGGCAAACCCAGTGACTCAGTAAGGGGAAAGTGGAAATTCTGCAACATTTATACGCGGTGAAGCGGTGCTATATAACCTTTTATTAACAAAGTTGAAATAAGAATTATAATAAATATTAACATAATAATTGAAAAAAAAACAAAACTTGCAAAGAAAGCCAGTTGCAAAGAAAAAGCTAGTACCGAAAATACCATCACTTATAGTGAAAGATGAAACACTATATTCTATTCCTTGGACAATTATGTTATCATAAGGCATTTAATCCTTATCTCAATAATTCACATTATTGTTCAGACTATGCCATCTATACAATATGCGATATATTGTACTACAAGATTTAAATAAAAAGGGGGTTTGCTTAAAAATCCGGAAGATAAAACTATAAATTCCTGAATTATCTAATACCTTTACCTGCCTTCATAGTTTAAAGGCGATAGGGTGGTAATCCTTTTTAAATAGTCGTTGAACCTACCTATACTAAAATTATTAATAAAGTTAATATAGGTTTGGCTGCAGATACTCTTGTATATTCTATTAATCAACACTAGTGAAGATAATACACTACTGTTACATACAAGATTTCCATGCAATTAACTTTGTTTTATCTGTCTAATTCATGTATAAAATCTGAAATTACTCTATAAATTCTATACATCCATATAGACAGGGTCTACGATTTACTTTTTTTTTACATACTAGGGGCTTTTATTCCTAAATAACTATATTCTACCTTTATTCATTCCAGATCTTATCTTCTTAAGGCCTTCAGGAGTTAAATGAGATTTATCTTCCATAATTTTAGATACCTTATAGAAATCTAGATAATCCATAGACTTTATACCATGTAAAGGATATCTATCAAAGAAAGTAAGTATCTTATCAATAAGATCGCTAAATCTATTTATAACAAATCTAACTTCATTAGTCCGGGTTGAAGATTTTTCGATCTTACCACACCCCAGGTAGTCAATCAATTTAGTGAATAATAGCTCATCTCTTACATGTTGAGTTATAGAGAATTGCATAGAAACCAAAAAACCTGAAGGAGTTTTAGCCTTTTGTACTTTAACATAAAAATAACCCTCTCCATCTACGAAACCTGCCAGTCAATTAGGGTGAACAAAACCCGCCAGTCAAAAAGTTAAGATAATTAACTATTTATTCTTCCAGTAATCATCCCAGATTTTAAAGATTTTATCTTACGCATACCCTCCAAAGTTAAATGAGATTTATCCTCCATAATCTTAGCTACCGCGCAGAAATCTCTTAAATCCAAAGACTTCACACCCTGTAAGGGATATTTTTGGAAAAAAAAGGGATTATCTTACCTAGAATATCTCCAATTTTCGTTACAACAAAATCCATTTCATTCGATCTAGTTGATGGCTTGTTGACTCGTCCACATCCTAAGTACTCGATTAATTTAGCCATTAACAGTTCATCTCTTCTATGTTGAGTAATATAAAAAGTCAATTTAACTCTCACACCAGTCGAGTAATTTTTATCTGCGGAAACTAAAACATAAAAACAACCTTCTCCATCTACGAAACCTGTTAATCAGTTAGGATGCGGTATAACAACATCAGAATTAACTCTTGGACGTGGATCGGGGATGACTGTTGGGAATTCAGATAAGATCGCTAAAGATAGCCCTTTATTCATTGAGGCTTTAGCACTCAGAATTTGCATTATACCTTCTAATTCGTGGTGTGCTTTTCTATTTAATAAGTCAACACCTTTTTTAAATAAAAGGTAATCTGCCAGTTTGTGAGTAACTAAAGGATATTTATCAAAATGAGGTATAATAACGTTAGTTATATCTCGTACAGAACTAACAGTGTAGGTTATGACGTTCCTGTCTTCACGTTCACGAATAGTACCAACACCAAAGAAGGAATGTATCCTTCTTAATAACGCAGTATCTTTACTATGCAAATTAATAATAAAATCGGGTCTTACTGCTCAACCTGCTTTGGATTTACTACTTTTAAACATACTCAGAGAAAAGCTTGACTCTGCATCTGCAAATCCAGATACTCAATAAGGACAAAGGTTAGATTCTGATACTACATTTGTAGAATATAGTCTTTTTTCTTCTAGCGAAGCAACCCGCACAAAATTAACTATAGGACGAGGAACAGGTTGGACAGTAGGAAATTGAGTTATTAATGTGTCGGATAATCCTCAATTCATTGATGCTTTAATACTTACAATTTTTTGGATACCCTCAAGATCAGATCTCGCTTTTAAATTCAACAATTCAATACCTTGTTTAAATATTTTTTCCTTTCTCTTCAACGAGTAAAACGAGTGAAGAGAAAAGGAAAAAAGAGACAGGCGCGAAGATAATCAGCCTTCTTCTGGGTTATTAAAGGGTATTTATCAAAATGAGGTATTATCACATTGATTATATCACCAAGAGATTGAACACTGTAAACTACTAAATTTTTGCTGTCATATTGATTAATTGTACCTACACCAAACCCCCGCAGTAAGAATGCAGCGGGGGTTTAAAAAAGGACTGTATTTTTCTTAATAAGTCTCGGCAGTGTAAATCTATTCTAAATTCAGGCGACACATTTCATCCTGATTTTAAGCTATTTTTTTTGCCATTTTTAGGCTAAAGCAAGACTCAGCATCCGCAAACCCAGTTACCCAATAAGGACATAGCTCCGTTTCTTTTATCTTAACACTCTCCATAGATAATCATCTCTTACTCGATACTAATGAAAATGGAAGAGGAACTGTAAAAGGAGTGCGTCCAAGAGCTCCCGATCTTTTGCTAATACTGTTAAAGGCTTTGTCTAAATAAATAGGCTTCTCTCCAATTCTTGTGATAGTTTTTAAGGTAGAATAATTATTTGGCGACCCTCAGCTACCTAGATTAAAAAAAAAGTAAATAAGAGGTTAAACCTGTGAAAATTACTGCCAATAATATAGTAGCTATAGAACCATATAAAGCTCCTTTTCTTTTTCCTTGAATTAAAGAATGATGAGCATATGTTACTGTAACCAAATCTCAAAATAATAGGTTATTTATGCTATTATCTATGTAATTAATATTAATTGAAATATTTACCCTTAATATAATATAACTTGTTAATTGTAAATTTAATATTAACCCTTGTATCTCATTTTTCTTTTATGAGATGAGATTTCGACTGTACATTAAGCAGCATTTCAGCCACCCATAGTGATCCAGTCTGTCGCGATCTCTATAAAGACCGACGGTCTAAACTTGTAACATTGGTTGTTGACCGTGACACCATCACCTATAAATTAATTGATGTATTAATTTACAAAATATTTTGAATATTTTATTGCTTAAAATAGTATTTTTTTTTATAGAATTGCATACTATACTACAATAGGTTCATGAAAAAAGATTTAACATATAGAATCTTTTGTATATACGCCCTAGTTGTATTTATCCTATTTCCATATTATTTAATTTATATAAAAAATAAGGGTGCATAAAAGGTGAAACAAGGGGTGGGCTTCGCCCCTCAAAAGATGTAAATTAGATTTAGGTATGTATATACCATATTGATTGATAATTCCTGTTTTAACTATTGAAACCTTTAACTTATATTTAGTGGTTAGAATATGTACTAGCAATTTAACTTCAGATAGAGTAAAATTATCCGTAGACAATTTTACTCCCCTATCCTTAATTCAAGTCCCATCATCCATTATTCATATTGCTAAAGCGATAGGAGATAAGTAATGTTCTATTCAACCAGGGAGAGCTTTCTTACCTTTACTATAAAATCCTTCATATATTCAGTCAAAAGAACTAAAAGTAAAAGTACGGAATCTGCAATAATAAACTAACTTACCGTGCCCTCCTGATCTACTTTGAATTTGAGGTATATTTTCTTTACAATAACCATGTTTAAATATATGTGCGTGAAGCCATATTAAATATTCAATATGATCTCCTTTTTGATAAAAAACAAACCTATACCCATCTTTACTTTTTTCCATAGAACCATCACCTAATAAAGATCCTAACAGAATACACAATATTTCATAATTATGAGGGCCTATACGTTTTAAAGAAGATATTCTACTAGAACTAAAAAGTAAAGGTAAAACAGGCAAAATAGATGAATACATTCTCTTCTCATTTAATGGTTCTACTATAGATTTTTTATATGTAGTCTTTTCCCACTTTGGGAGTCTAGTTGCTCCACTTGATAATAGTATTCAACTCTAATTAAATAATAAGGTATAAAACTTAAAATTGTTCAGGAGTTATCACCAACATGCTATGGCTATCCCGCTGTGCAATGCATGGGATTTTCTTACCTCTTTACGATATTTGCACTCGTTATAGAGCCCGATTGTACATTTGGACGGACATTGCAGCCCAACCCTGGGGAACCAATCTGTAGCGACATTTACAACTGCCGACGGTCTAAGACCAAGAATGTCCTTGACCGTTTCCACCTAATTTATCTATGGATATAAAACTGTTTGATTGTAATCTTACTTCAATTTCTTACTTTAACTTTTAGGTTTTAAGACTCCTAGTCTTTTAATTTTATAACCTTTCAATTCGACTGAATCTTCTAAATCTTCGATATCTAAACGTCTTTGTAAAGTATTAAACCCTACATTTATAAATTCGGCTGCTTTAGCTAAATTGGGCATCACTAAAACTTCTCCTGATGGTTGAATAATTTCATAAACACTACTACTTGAACGATTACGTATAATCTTATTCGTATCTATATCTATTTGACGGCCATCCTTAAGATGTTTAATACTTGGCATAGCGTTAATTAGCAAATTTATTTCCTCTTCACTCAAAGATTCAACAGATCCTGAGTATGTAGATAATCTAAAATTATTCATAGTATAAGACAATTTCAAAATTAACGATTTAGTTATTTCTTTTCTATGTGCTCCTATGTAAATAGCATTGCATATAATTTTAAAATCAGCAAAATCCAACCCTTTTTTAGTTATAAATATATCTTCATAGAAGAAGGGTACTAAATAATTATTTAAAAAATGTACATTTTTTATGACTAATGATACAAGAGGTTTACTTTTACCTCTATACTTTTCATAACTTATCATAATAATTTGTGTAGATTTTAACTTATGAATAGAATATAAATCAAGATCCAGGTTATTTTCTAAATATTCTTTAATTTTAATCAAAACCGGAAGTTGTGTTTCTGTTAATTTAATAGAAAAGACAGGATCCATTGTTCTTCTTTCCAAGCTAAATGAACCATCTCCTTCTATAAACCCTAGTAATCAACTTTTAGTTATAATTATTTCATGATTTATTACCATATTATAATCTTCACGGTTATAATTCATGTCATTTTTTAACTCTATTATTTGAGCTATTAATTCACCCGTCAAGTTATTTCTATCAGTGTAAAGAATAAAGGCTTTTTTGAAAGCTAAAAAATCTAAATATTTGCTTGTATTTAAAGTATAACTATCAAAAATAGAAATTAGTTTAGAAATATCGTCCTTTTTAGATATAGTCAAGATTTGACTATCTTTAGAAGCATATATAGACCCCATATCTAATTTACTTTGAATGTAATGTAAAGCATTAAAATCATCTTTGTGCAATCCTATTTTAAATCTAAAAGAGAAACCTTCAACTTTCCCTTTATTAAGAATCTGAGTTATATTAAACATACCCTCAGCATCTGAGAACCCCACAAACCATTTATAAAATTCATCCAAGTCTTTAGGGTTTACAGTGTTAAGGTGATCGATGGAATTATTTTGATGTAGTGATGTACACAGTGACAAATCACTATTAGTACATAACACGAGGATCGAAGCCTCCAAAGATGAAATAAAAAGCATAATTAATATTTGCCCTAAGATTTCAAGATAAGTATAATTAAAAGTTAAATTTTGTCCATAGAGTGTGACTCTCACTCACACAGCAATAATTTCTCAAATATCTGAGAAACTGACATGTTTTACTGTATTAAGTAAAGGTAATTCAAACAACCTAATAGTTTATTTTGTATAGCATAGAGTGATGAAAATGCGGTCTGATAAGACTTAAGAATTTATTTTTAGAACTAGAATTAACATAAAGTCAACTACTCCTACGGAGTAGTTGATGTTTCTAATCCTCAATTATCATTCAATGCAGCTTGTAACACTTTTACATCTTCTAAAGTAAATCCACTTGTATTAAATATATAACCTGATCGATGATCGAACTGTTTTCATTCTAAAAATAAACTAAGAAATACAGATAAGACCGACTAACATCAACTAAGAACTATGCATTCTAAGATGAACGTCCTCTATTCATCCCTTCTTTAATTTGTATGATTTTTTGTAACCCACTCTCAGTTAAATGGGCTTTATTCTTCATTAACTCTGCTACCTCACAAAAACTTTGAAAATCTTTAGCCTTATTACCTAAGAGAGGATGCTTTGACAATAGCGGTATAATATGAGAACAAATATCTGAAAACTTATAAACCACAAAATGCACAACATCGCTAGATTTCACATTTATTGTACCACAACCTAATTGATTCCTAATACTTTCCCATAAAATGAAATCACGATTATTTTGCACCAGGAAGAAATTTAATTCAACCTGATAACCGACATTATATTTTGATGATTTCCTTAATTTTACAAAAAAGCAACCTTCACCTTCTATTAATCCAGATAATCAGCTTAAATTTAAACTATCTAAAGCTAAAGAATTGTTAGAGTCCCGTGATAATGATGGTAGATTCATTTTAGCCTTTAGGTTAATAATTTTTTCTACACCTTCCCTAGTCAAGTGTTCCTTATTATTAATAAGATACACAGCCTCCTTCAACAATTGATAATCTAATCTCTTTTGAGTAATTAACGGGTACTTATCAAAATGCGGAATAATTTTTTCTATTAACTGAGAGATAGAAATTACTTTAAATGTGACATGATCTGTTCCTTGATATACACTTCCTATTGCAGCCCCATTACCAAAAAAAGACTGAATTTTATAAATCAAAGCTAAATCCTTTTTATGTAAATGCAAACTAAATTGAGGAGATACTTTTCAACCTGAACTGAAGGACGTCCTTTCTATCATTTGAATGTGAAAACTACCCTCAGCATCTGAAAAGCCTGTAACATATCAAGGATCTAAAGGCACAGTACTATTTTTTAAATCAACCCCTTCATAGTCAGTCGACACCAATTTTTGTGAAGCAGCAGACACCGAATATGACCTGGAACCACAAAACCGAGACCCGGTACACCCCAAAAAATAAGGGCTTCGCAGAGATAGAATAATAACTTTTAAACCTATTAATGTAATTAGATACACCAATAGAAAAACTGCTACACTGGCTACTACTACTTAGAGTAGCTCGGGCTACAAAAAGTACAAAAAAAAGAAGAATCAAAAACAAACAAATATATAGCAATAGAAAACTTGAAAAACTAATATTATCACCATCATCCATTGCTCAAAACGCTAAACTTTTCTCTGTTAACAAACCACCTATACTTAAAGGTACTATTTTTCTTCCTTCCTTATAGAATAATTTGTGAAGTTCTGTTATAGATGTAAGCTGGCGAGTTGTAAAATAAAGTGAAGATGTGTTAAAAGCCTTTCTTTCTGCAGTTTTTAGACTTACGTTGACTGTACCTAAATATTTAAATCTTTCAAACAAATGTTCAATATATTCTCTGTGAATTATTGATTGTTCAAATCTCATAAAAGCATTTTCAGGGTTTTTTCTAGATATAAACAAATCCCCTAGAATCAAACCAAATAATATCTCATAATCCTCTCTGTTTATTAAAGGAAAACTACTCTTACTATAACCTTTTTTTTAACAGTTATCACCCTTGTACTTTCTGTACTTTTTGAGTAAGATCTGGTTGAAAAGGTAAGTTTTTCAAACTTTCTATTACTATATAACAAGATTAGATCATATCACATATAAATATACCTGAAGATAGCCGTAGGGTAGACTTATTAACATTAAATCTTACAATAATAGCTAACAGTCAACGGAATAACCTCTTAATTATTTTGTCGGTTCACCTTTAAGCATCAGGTAGACAATAATTTATTATCATGCTAGTGGGAATAATCAATTGTATTAAAGGTTACTTCAGATAATTTATATAAGGGCGTTTGATCGTTGAAGTCTAACTCTAAATCTAATCAACCGGCTTTGCTTTTAAATATTTATAATTTAAAGAAATTATACATAATTAAATGCGATTTATAAAAAATTAAACACTAAACCCTATATAGTATTTAAACAGCTGCTTAGATTTATAGATATAACCTGCGGATTGTTTAAAAGATAGTTTATAATATAAACCAGATACCTGTTGTATTATTATTTTAAAGGTCCCCGCAATTTGCCCTTTTCACATCGATCGACCCCCGATGCCCCTTTGAATTCTTACTTTTTTCAAAAGGATTAACTGGGTCTATACCCATAGGAGGTCATTGTGCCCCCAGTTCAACTGTCGGTGTTAGCGCGCTATGAAAAAACGCTCAGAACACACTTAAAAAGAATAAAGCTTCAGTCACTATAAATAAAAGAATACCAAAGTTTAATCCTTTTTGGACTGAGCCAGTATGATTTCCTAAAAAAGTCTACCCATTAGTATATTATCACTACACTATCGGACTATATCATATTTAATGGGTTTGAAAAATAACGCATAAAATTTTTACGTGTAGTCTCTGAGGATCCTACTGGGATAATTATACGTCCTTTGGTTTCCTGCTGATTGTCTTATATTATAAGATTTCCCAGCACATAGTAAAATTTTTACGAGGGCACTTTATAATACATATCTTTTGCTTTATATAAATTTTCCTACCTGTCGCGAAGCCTAGCCTTTAAAAATCCAAATTTGATACGTTATATTTGGTATGTGACTAAGGATTTTAGTTTATTTTTTTTTAAGAGGCTAACCTGTGTAGCATTTAAAAGACAAAGCCACTAAACTTCTGATGCATCTAAACCTATTAAAGATCTAATATCTAATCTCCCTTTTTCAGTAAGATGTTCCTTGGATCTTATCATATAGTAAACAGTACTTCATTTATTATAATTATCTCATTTTTCGCCTAATAAAGGATATTTTGAAAAATAATTTACAAGAAGCTCAATATTATCTATAGACGTCACAGATAAAGATAATACCTCTGAATGTGATTTATTACTATTATAACTTTTCACAGTACATCTTAAGAACGAGGCTAAATTTTCCATAAAAGGGAGCATATTGGAAGATGTAGGCTTATCATATGCACGTTGATCTAACCTAAATTTTAAACTTACACTTTCACTTACAGATCTTTTACGAGTCCCAGACTTAGGTTTACTTTCCACATATTTAATACCAAAATGTCCATCAGCTTCTGTAAAACCTGTAAATCAACTATTATCTCCAAAATTAGAAGTATCTAATAAACTTTCTGCTATATCTAAGGAGTATTTAATATTAAAAGATTTAATCAAATCATTAAATCTTTTATTTTTAGGTGTTCTTAGTTTACCATGCATTAATTTAATACAAATAAGAATTCCTTCTTTATCTCCAATAATATAACGAAGTGTACTATTTCCTGAAGTTTGAAAACGACCTATACCTCCTAATTCTGACTGAAGATAAGCATACATACCTATATTATTAACATGTGAAGTAAACACTATTCTAGGATTAAGTATTCTATTCATTGTTGTAGTTCCTAAAGCAGGAATAGAAATAGATCCATCACCCTCTAGAAGACCTGCTAAGTAATAACCTAAACTATTTTTATCCTTTTTATAAAGGGAAGATTCCCTTTTAGGATATAAGCGTAAATTTGAATTATAAGTACTTAAGGCTTGTTTTACATCTTCAATAGGAATAGCTTTAGCTGTGTTTAAATAAAAAAAATTCAATGTATATTGTATTAACCGCGACGTTACAGTACCCTCACTAACTATATCTCTGAATCAGAATGACATAGATAAAACTAATGACACAAGAGCTAAAAAAAATACATTATGTCCCTGACTAAAACTATGCATAGATAATGCTCCACAACTAGTTAAAGCAAATAAACTAATACTAGTATTCAAAGGTCATGGTGAAGGAGATACTAAGTGGAAAGGATGATTTTGAAAATTACTTCTTACTATTTCAGTCATTTACCTTTATTTATTAATAAATTAAAAGCATACAAAGTATATAATTTAAATTTTTAAGAAAGAAAAGAACTTATTGCTTTGCTTCTTTAAGAAATAGGTGATTCGAACACCCAACCCTCCGTGTGTAAGACGACTGCTCTACCATTGAGCTAATTTCTTTTAGATTAAACTTTTTTAATCTATTAATCTTATCCTATATCCTTCGGTGGCTACGCCCACAGAAGCGATTCATAGGTAAATTTTTCCCAGGTGGCGCAGATTACTAATATAGTTATATTTTATGTAAAGATCACAGGATTTTATTAACCTTTTATCAATTTTTGGATTATTTTAGAGTTATATTTATTAAATGAAAGATTAATAATTCAGAGCTCGCGAATTTATAACTAAAAATAATCCAAAAAAAAGAATAAATAAAGCAAGCTCTGGGGGGTTTACTTGTTATATTATAAATTAAACTTAAAATATACATTGTAATATTTTTAATTATATTTAATTTGTTAAAAAAAAAAAATAATTCCATCTCATATTTATAAATAAAACCACTTACTAATAATTTTTAGTTTTAAACCTACTACAGAAACGAGATAGGTATTGGGGTACTTTACATTAGGATTGTATATCCTGTATCTAAGAATCGCTATTTAAATTATCAATTAAAAAAAAAGTATGGATCAATAAATAACTAGTTATGAAAGCAATAGAACTAAAAATATAAGTGAGAATATAAAATTGAAAATCTCAAATTGATAAACGATAATGGAAAACGGAAACATTTATTCAACATCCTCATAAATTACAACATCGGGTAGGCGAGAGACCCTTCTAAAATAATATGTACACCCTCTTATTAAAGGTCATTTTCTGCGAAGCCACATTTGGGTTAAAAAAAGAAAATCTTCAACAATATAGAATAAATGAGTGAAGATTTTCTTTTTTTTTTCACTGATTGAACTCTTTTAAGCACTTGACCTCCACCTTGGTTTTTAAGGGTATTTTCATTCATTACACCCTGATTATGTAATTCAGCAGTTAACAACTGCTCTTACCTTTTATTGGCTATCTGCCAATGCCTGACTATTATAACAAGTTGAAGATTCATGATATAAAGCATGATATCAACCTTTATGTCGCTTCATTACTCACATATGCTATTTTTGTATTAGCTTCTGCACAATCCTTCTTTAGAATATTCCTTAAATTTTCCCTCACTAATTGCAAAGCTCTTAATTGTTCATCAGAAGACACATCATTTAAAAGACTCAATTGATTATCAATATTACCCAAAACAATATTTAAAGCAATAATAGCTACAGAAGCAACAAATTCAGGCAGTGCTTCCAATTTAAAAGGCATAGCTTTTAAAGTATTATTAGATAAAGGTGGATAATTAATTATTTGTAAAAATTTATAATTAATATTTAGATAAAATACAGGTTTATATATATCTAATATATAATTGAAATACCCTATATAAAAGTGTAACCTATAAATTGTATCATCCCTTGAGTGCTGAATAAGAGTAAAAGTTAAACGAATATTAAACCTGTTTTTACTTATGATTCGGCTACTCCTATAAGGAAATGACCTTATCCTGAAGTAAAAACAGCCAATCATTGAGGGTCTGGTATAACCGGATTTATATTAACAGGTCTAATAACCAGAGCTAATTGAGGGAAAACGGAATTTTTCAGATGTGCGAAGCTACCGGAGGGGCATTCTCATTCCCTAGGCTCTTGCCTAACCTTCAGTTAGCTAAAGCTAAGCCGAAGGCTAGCTTCGCTTATCCTGATCCCGAAGGGATATGGATCGGAAAAAGGAGCCGCAACAAACTTCGAAGAATGTAACTATCGCATATTTCTCATAATTTATATCTCATCCTTAAACCCCTCTTCAGAATATCTAGTTATAGTAAAGAGAGTATCTTTACCTAAATCCATCAGAAACGGTCCATCTATTGTTGCTTCAGTCAACACTGCCCCCCCTTTTTCCAAGAATGCTAATAACTTATGCTACAGTATCATCATTGACTTCACTTACCATAATAACCACTATACTTACATATCCTTGTTTTCCCACAACTAGATTTAAGACATTTTTATTATCCGGATCAAAAGCATAAAGATGTGCACCAATATCCTTATTTGTAATATTAGTGTATACATGAAATTCAAATCTATAAGAATAATTCTTATCCAAATTATATACAATATTCGTAATTTGTGAAATTAATTTATAGGGTGCTTCCACTAGAACTTTTTCTCTTTCTCGTACAATTTGACCATTTATCATAAAGTTAGGGTTTTCAATTAAAGACCTTGTAGCAGTTGTTAATGCTTCTAAAGATAAAATAAACATAACCGATTTACTAGTATTATTCTGACAATCAGTAAACACAATTTTATCCGGTGTAGAATTAATTGTCACAGTTGATAAAGGAGAGGGTGAAGTAGAATAAAAAGCTCTAAACTGTGGTCCAATACAACCTAAGATCTTATGAGAAAAATACGATAAATAAGGATAAATTCGACGACTGGGAATAGAGTTAACAGGAAAAGGCGGGAACCATTTACTTAAACCTAAAGAGAATAAGTTTTTAAAAATAATCTTGAATAGTTTCATTGATAATTGTGTATATAATTTATTCAATCATGAACCATATATAGATAATATTCATTAACATAATATCAGTAACTATATAGATTATTTTTGCGATTGAAATATAATTCTTAATAAGTTTTAATATAAGGTACGAGAATACTCCTATTAGAGAGTGAACCAAAACACTATAATAGGCTAATTAATTAATTACTCTAAACAACAAAAGGAATCTGATAGTAATAGTTTATCGCATCTCCATATCCAATAACAAATAAAAACCCTCGAAGAGTTAAATTAAGCCCAGGATTTAAAGAGAAAGTCGGTACAACCCTTACTCATCCGGATGAGACGATCCCAAAAATGGGGGGGGCCATCCTATTAATTACCTAAATAAAGAGGTGGGTCGGTGCTTTATATGGTATCCTTCGTATCAGGAGGGGGGGGTGCTTCGCTACAGGAGGCGCAGGAGAGACTGGAATTTAAAGCCTCATAACTAGGCACAGAGGTTCTGATACAGAGTACGATAGTACCAACCTTATAAGGTAAATACCCTTTTAAATCAAAAACTAACTTTCAATTTTTCGTCCAGTATTCATTCCAACTTTAATACGTTTTAAAGTTTGTAGACCTTTTTCTGTCAAATGTCCTTTTTCTTTTATTATATTACAAGCTTTCTTGAAATCCAAATAATCTAGACGCTTATTACTTTGCAAAGGGTATTCATTGAAAAAAGGTATGAGTTTTTCATCTATGTCAGAGAACTTCTCTACTCTTAATCTTACTACATCATTATTACTCTCTTGTACAAATCTACCATAGCCTAAATATTGTTTAAGAACTTGAAATAAAAAAAATATCTATTGAATGTTGTACCAAACCAAACACCGCCGCAACTATATATTTTTCTCTAGCTCCATTTAAACGAATATTAATAAAAAAAACAACCTTCAGCATCAGTGAAACCTGTAAATCATTCCGGTGAGATATCTGAAATATTCACAGGTTCCAAGAATGGTTCTTCAATAGATGTTAGTTCAACACCTTCCAAGCTACCGGAAACCAATTTTTCTTGGTTCATAATAGATTTTATACTCATTATCTTTTGTAAACCTTCTGGTTTAAGATGCTTTTTTTCATATAATAGTGCTATAACCTCTTTAAATAATAAAAAGTTTCTTCTTTTTATAGTTAAAAGAGGGTATTTAACAAAGTGGGGTATTATAAAATCATGTAAAGCTTTAATAGAATTTACTGCATAAATAGAATGTCCTGAATGTCCTTTATGTGGTATTGAATAAATTTTACCAGCTCCAAAATACTCTTGTATTTTTAACAATAAAGGTAAATCTTTACTACTTAATTCTATTGCAAATGAAGGAACAATGGCTCAACCAGATTTATATGCCTTATTTTTCGTTAAAGACACTGAAAAGGAAGATTCTCCATCCGAAAACCCCGTTACTCAGTTAGGGTGAAGGCTAGCTGATATCTGTGAACTAACAGGAGCGTCCGTAGAATAAAATCGTTTCTGTTCCCGCAGGGAAAGGGAAAACCAACATTAAATTCAGTTTGTGTCATACCCATTTTTTATGAATTAGGGTTACTTTTTGTTATAACTATAGTACCAACAATTGCTAATAATAACACCAAACTTGCTAATAAAAGCCACATATTAAAATTAGTGTAAAGCACATTCCCAATACTAGTAATATCACTATTTTCAACCAACGCTCCATCTCATATCTTACTTGTTACAAAATGTATATCATTACTAAATGTATTTAAATTTACTTTTTTATTATCTTGATTAAAAGAAATATTATATAAAATATTGTTTAAATTGTAATAGTTATTTAATATAGCTATATTGTAAGGTAATAACTGAAATATAGGATAATTAAAAGATACTGCTATACCGATAGCTAAAGGTATACTATTACTAGTATTGCTTTGTAATTCACTTATTCTAATATTTATTAACATTAAAATAAATAAAAACAATATAGATCAATTCTAATTAACTTAAGATAAGTATAGTGGTTAATTAATGCTAAACTTATCAAGGAGTTACTATCATACATGCTAATGACCATCCACTCACTATAAATTAGTAACTATGTATTGTCCTTCCTCCTTATGAAGATTAAATGATTCATTTTAGAATACGACTGTACATTTGAACAGACATTTCAGCCTAACTCTAGTAAACCAGTCTGTAGCGACATTTACAACTGCCGACGGTCTTTGATCAGGATATCGTTGACCGTTTTTACTTAATTTTTCTACAAGTTTGGAAATAGTCCGATTGTAACCTTATTTCATTTCCTCTAATTCTTTTGGTGCGTGCCATATCCCTTATTCTATAATTAATTCTTTTATATAATTAATACTGCTGAATATTTTATTTATTTACCCTCTTCCGTAGCTTCGCGTATCCCCTATCCTTCGGTGGCTACGCCTACAGGGGGGCATTCTTCTGGGAGGATAAGCTACGTATGAAATAAATCTTACCGTTAATATCTATAGATTTACAAGTTTAACTTTTCTTTTGTGATCTAAAGGTTGAGCGAGTAAATTCTTAATATCATTATGTAATTGAGTTCTAGATAAAGAATTTATATTAGGATTATTAGTTGATAAACGGTTGTTATTCATTTGAGAGTGTAGTTTTAGAATCATTTCTTTACCTTCTGATACCTTATGTAAACCTGCAGCTTTTAATTATAAAATTAAAGTTCAATCAATAAAATCTTTATGTTTTTAGTTAATAATTTAAGATCTTTTAATAAAGGTACCTTTCTGTAGGCATAGGCATAGCCTTAGCCTTAGCCACCGAAGGAATATGAGAATCAAGATTAGAACTACGAATATCTGAATAAGCTTTTTGTAGGGTTATTTTTTTTATTCTTTTTATTTTATAGTATATTAAATTAAGAAATATTACAAAATTTAAGTGCCGGCTCATAAAAAGAATAAAAAAAATTCACCCAATTATTTTTAGCGTTATCATAAATTCCTAGATAATCTTTTTTTATATAAAAGTCACCTACGTGACTATTCAAAAATCCTACTATTTTTTCAAGTAAAGGTTTGTTTTGAGAAACTTGCCCTAAACTAAACACAGTCATATTTTCATCTCTTACTACAAAAAATGATCCTTCTTAAACCCCCGCAGTAAGGATGCAGCGGGGGTTTGGAGGCAGCCTAGACGACTCCTTGAAGTCTGATCCATATCCCTTCGGGATCAGGATAAGTAAAGGTAAATAAACCCCCCCGCATACGAAGTATGCGGGTGCGTGTCTACTAAAATATAAATTGAACTTATTAATTTTATATAATACTTAAACCCCCGCTGTAAGAGTGCAGCGGGGGTTTAAGATTTTCTTTTTTTATTTTTTTTTTTTAACTATGAACCCTAATAATCAAGATTTTGTTATACTTATATTATCTGAGTTATCAAGTTCAGAGGGTCTTCTTGTGTTCATACCCTCTCTTATTTTATCTACTTTAAAAATAATATCTTCTCTAGAGTCTACATTATCTCCCTCTTGGTGATAATGTTCAAAAGCTTTTTTTCTAATCCCTGGGAAAAATTTACCTGATGGATATGGGATATGGGATATGGGAGATGGGATACGCGAAGCTACTGCAAAATCGAAATTTTTAGTAGACTTTAAAGGATATTTAGTAAAAATTTATATAATTTAAGTAATCCCTGTTTTACTTGAAACAGAAAACCTGCTAAAGTTCTTTGAATTAGATATATTACCTACATCTTGTTTGAATGTACTCTAGTGTTTTTAGACCATCCTTATGTAAATCTATCAAGATTTAAAAAACAAAAGGTGATTTTACTCTTCGAGGATCTTTTTAATTATAAAGCCAGAGAATCATTCTAAAAATTATTTATCCTTTAAGTTATTTTCATTAACAGAAGTAAAATATCCTTTATATTTTATGGGTGCTATTGGACTAGTAGGTAAATAACAACACCCATCTAATGGTGTATTTAAAAATATTCTTTTTTTGTATTAACTCCACATGGTAAAGTTAAATATACATTGTTTTTTTTCAAAGTTTTCCTTTTCTCTTCTACTCACCAAGTGAAGAGAAAGGGGAAAACGAGACGGAGCGCGGGTGGGACAAATAAAGAATTTTATAAAATTAAAAGGAACCAGCTTAATCATCTTAACTTAATTGTTAATTTATTAAGCACCTTGTAGAGTTGGATTCTAACCAACGCGGCTAAATATATACGTTGACTTACCGCTCCTATGTATACTATCAAATAAGATAAACCTATAAAACTTAAACCTAATATTACTAAATAACAGGATATATTCGCAAACAAACCTATCAAAAAGAGTACTGAAACTATAGGGTTTTTACTAATAATAACAAGTATACCACATAAAATTGCCAATAATGAGATAATATCTAACATATCTGTTTTATAGCCATTTGTATAAGTTTCGTATATAGTAAACAAATTATTCATAATTTTTATTTTTTAAACTATCTTTACCCTCGTAAAGGATGAATTACAAGAGTACTCAGATTTGAACTGAGAATTTGGAGGTTGAAGCTCCCTATTTTACCTTTAAACTATACTCTTAAAAAAGTATATTAAGTTTTAAAATGAAAGCAATACGACGGAAAAGAGGCGATTCGAACACCTAAATGTAATTATACACAATATTTAGCAAATATCTTACCTTACCTATGGCAACTTTTCCTTATTTATTCTATCAGGTTTAAATATTATTTAGCCCGGCGCTCCTAATTATATTAGGAGCGCCTTAAAAATAATAAAAAAATATAAAGATAATTTCTTTATCTTTTATATACTATTTAAGATTTTTTTGCTTTTTTTGCATACGAAGTTAAAGCGATGCAGCAGAACAGGGTATATAACATCAAAACTTACGAACTAGAACGGTCTCGAACCCTTTGGATACGCAAACTACTATAATAATTAGATATACACTAATTTTGCTGTTTATGTCCCTAAATCTTTTTATTATTTTTATTTTAGAGTTATATTATTTAAATGAAAGATTAAGAATTCTAAATTAAAAATAATAAAAAAAAAACAAATAACGCTTATTCCTCTTCCCTCTGGGTAATTTATTAGCGCAAAAATCTATCCGCGGTTAAAAATAAAAAGTAAAATATAAGACGCTTCGCTCCTGGTAAAATTTTACCAGAGGGATATGGAAGACCTTTATTTGATATATTACTATGCGAAGCGGATTTTTTTTTTAGTCCCCCTACTTTGTAGCGAACTTCGGAGAAGTTCGCTACGAAGTCGTCATAAACTTAATTAACAACCCTGATAGTACCAGCAACAACACTAGCTATTAATAATTTAGCTATATATCTTTAGAATATTAAATGGATTATTTTAGGTTAACAAATATTTGAAGATTATTAATTGAAATATAAAGATGTTTATATTTCACTTAAACTTATAAATAAACAAAAATAAATAACTTTAGCGCTTTAATTAGTATATTATACATTTTTAAGAGAGAATGTAGGTTTACCTTTAAATAAACTATTCTGGTTTTTTTATGTTAGGAATAGTTTACCAAGATACCTCCAAATAGTTAGCACAATATTTAAATGTAAAAATGTTATGGCTACTATCCATTCTCATCTATAAGTTGTATTTAATTCTGTACCACTCCATTAATAAACCTATCATGTGAAATTTAGAAAATGCTCCCTTTTCTAATTTATAAGTTAGAAGGTTTACTTAACATAAATTTAATCTCTTAATACAAAAGCTATCTATCTGCTGTCACCATACCTGAGTTAGAGAATCTACGGCTATTCGTTTGACTAATAATTAATTATATTAGTCTTAAACCGTCATCTATGTATTGAAATCCTTTGTAACGAAGCATCAAGATTAAAAATCTTGTTTATTTATAGGAACGACTTCGTAGCGCCGTCAATTTAGCGAATTTAAAAAAGGTATTAGAGCTTCTCGAATGAAATAATGTTGGTTAACCTATTATTTGACATAATTCTTTTAAGAGGGCGCGCGCTAACTTCGTATGCACAAAAAGTAAAATCGCAACCTTCGGTTAAAAAAAAAAATCAAATCTTAATCTTCTTAATTGTATTGTTTATATTGTTTAAGATTTGATTTTTTATTTTAACTCGTAAGTTATATAAACAATATAATTCAATATATTTAGGATCGACGGTAATTTTATTACCTGATCCCTGGTAAAATTTTACCTTATGGATCGCCTCTGTAGGCGTAGCCACCGAAGGATCTTGGTAAGGCGGAGCCTACGAAAGCTCTTTTTTTCATTTTTTTCCGCTTTCATCCTTTTTCATAAGATTATCGTGCATCCATTCAGATTATTCTTGAAGATAGTGCACATGCATAGTATAAAGGTTATAATCTTATAAGTATTTGGTTTTTTATTTAACATGTGTATATTTTTTGATTTGGCTATTTTGATTCTTTAACGGTGATACTAAAGATTTAGGGTAATTTAATCTTTGTAGGCTTAGGCATAGCCTTAGCCTTAGCCACGAGAGATTCAAAATCTAATAATTGTAGGATCTGCACCCTGAATTTATTCAGAATATTCACATATTTTCTGGCTTACGAAGTATGCACGCACGAGTTTAGAGCCTAAATTTTATTTTTTTTCATACTCTCAATAAAGCATTTTTACTATATTAAACATATTCAAAAAACTCAATAAATTTACTAAACCCCCGCAGTAGGGATGCAGCGGGGGTTTAAAACAATTATCTAGACCGTAGGCTTACAGAACTAAGGATAATAAAACCATAAAACTTTTTATCAATTAATAACCTTAAAGGTGCACTAAAAACAAAATACTTTATCCATTAATTGCTAATAAGCCGAATTAGGAGGGTCTCGAACCCTCATCTACTTCCGTGACAGGGAAGTCCTTTACCAATTAAGCTACTAATTCTTACATTACAACGTCGAATTCAAATAAACACCTTTAAATAAAATTATACCCGAGTTTGTAACCCTGGAAAGTTCCTTTTATCATTAAATCATAATCTTTTAATATAATTTATTACTATAAGTTATGAACTTAACAATATAATAATTTAGCTACAACTAGTCGGACTTGAACCGACAACCTTCGTGTGGAAGACGATAATTTTACCATTAAACTACAGTTGCTGTATGTAATTTATATATCATTATAAATTCACTATTAACCTATGGCCGTATATTTAGGATATATGAGATTCGAACTCACATAACGATGATTAAAAGTCATATGCATTACCGTTATGCTAATATCCCTTAAATCCTTTTTACATATCTAGAATTTTTGCGTACCTAAGATGAATCGAACATCTATCATTATCCTTCTTTTCGAATTATTAACAACTATCCTGACAACATAACTAATTAATATCTTAATTAAGATATTAATTATAAAAAAACCAACTAATATATATGTTCAAACAAGTCATAAATAGTAGTACGCCCTGCACAAGAATTTATGAGCGGTTAAAAAAAAATAAAAAGTAAAATATAAGACGCTTCGCTCCTGGTAAAATTTTACCAGATGGTTATGGAAGACCTTTATTCGATGTATCACTATGCGAAGCGGATTTTTTGGTTCTTAGTCCCAGATCCTTCGGTGGCTACGCCTACAGAAGCGACCCCTTGCTTTATTTAAATGGAGTTAAATCAGACCTCGCGCCCAAAAGACCTAATACCCTTTCCATTGGGTAAGGCGGAGCCTATGATGCTTCGCTCACATTGATTAATTTTTTTTTAGCCACAAAAAAGTTAGTACCGTTACCAAGATGACTCGAACACCCACAAACGGTCGAATTACACAATTAGTTACTTTATCTGTACTAAACCGCTGTTGATGTATAGCCTCGCCCCTAAGATGGCTCGAACATCTACGAAACGGTATTAACAGTACCGCGCTCTACCAATTGAGCTATAGGGGCTTATCCTTAGGAGACAAGAGATTCGAACTCTTAAAGCCGCTTTAAACTACTGAGTTTACAGCTCAGCCCTTCTTACCATAAAGGGAGTCTCCTTTCCTTAAGCAAGATACATCGTACCTTGCTTTAAGTTTGTTTATTCAATTTTAACTTTTTTTAGACTTTTCCTTCACGTCTAATCTACAATTTTTGAGCTAATTCATCTAAAGCTGCCAATTTATGTTCAACATTAGGTAGTAAATCTTGTGAAAATGTAAAAAATTTAAAATAAATAGTTCCTTTATCTGAATGTTTATTCAATGACCCGGATATTAAGCACATCAAGAAAATTTTTACATTTTCCTGGGTAAAGCAGCTTCCCTGGGGAAAATTTACCTTATGGATCGCTTCTGTAGGCGTAGCCACCGAAGGATCTGGGATATGGGTAAGGCGGAGCCTACGCAATTAAATGGCCCAGGGTCGCTGCATAATTAGTACTATATATCTGAATAGCAAGTAATCCACTAGTTTATTTGAAATTAGACGATGTACATAAAAATGAGGAAGGATACTAGATATAATATATCATAAACTAGTAACCTCGGAAACACAATAATTATTAACATAAAATGTTACAGCTCCTCCTGGGAAAATTTTACCGGAGGGATAGTAAAGGCTAAAAGCACCCCCCCCCCCCCCCCCATTATCCTTTGGATTAGCGAAGCGACCCCTTATTTATTGCGTAAAAGGTGTGAAATTCCCATTTAATCCTTAAATCTCTATTTTTCATAAACCTGCTCCGGATTTGAACCAGAAATAAAAAGTATTAAGGTCCAGAACATAAGCACCTTGCTACAGGCTTTTTTATTATTTTTGGTTAAAATTTATGAATCCCGTGCAACTTCCACTACCATCTAGGAGGGTTACTAGCCCAGCTTAAACCCGTATCTTCCTTTATATGCTTTAGTTGTTTTACCTGATAACCTATTCCTAATATTAGTAGGACTAATTCCTAAAGCATCCGCTGCTCTTCTTAACCTCCGTTCCCCTAGGGAGGGGGCCCCCATCCCCGATGGGGATACGGAGGAAGGCCTTAAAAAAAAATCAAAAACTAAATTCTAAATTTAGAAATAATACTTTAATAGATTCGTTTAAGAATTTATTTTGGATTTTTTTTTTTAGATAGGCTCCGCCTTAGCGAAGGGTACTTAATACTTTCTCCTGTTTTCAAACCTATAATTAAAACAGGATATAATGTAGGAGAGGAAACTAATTTTTTTAAACGAGTTTCAGCTGATTGCTTAAATTCTGGTTTTTCGGTGATTAAATTATCAAACTTTTTGGTTAATCTTGAAAAACTTGATTCTAATTCATCAACTTTTCCTGCCAAGTATTTTAAAGAAAAATCTCTTAGGCTTGATTTGCTTTGACTATCTTTATATAATCTAACTAACCAAGCTCTTCGCAATTTTAATCGTGTCTCCTCTCTAATTACACGACCTAACGATGAACCAGCCACATTACAAATATTATATGTTGGCTTTAATTTATCCAAATAATATTGTTCCCTTTCTACAACTTTAGATGATTCACAATATTCTAAAATCTCAAGACGGAAATTATTATAACCATGTTTTAATAAAGATCTATAAATAATACTACGATTCTTTTTAACTTATTTAATTAATCACTCTGGTGCTAAATAATCCCGGAATCTCCTAGTCAAATCTGTTCCACTTCCTATATATGTAGACCCATTCACCGTATTCACTCAACGATAAACCCCCGATTTTTTCCTATTATCGCTAAAGATCGTTTTTTTTTGTCCGCTAAATCCAAATAAACCGCTAGAGGACGAATCTGTAATGTTACGTTACTAATACACCGTATAATACTACTACGCGAAGCCAATAACCTAAATAATTTGCCTTTATTTCTTGCGTAAAAGACATCAAATTCGCATATCATTATATTTTTATTAATTAATCTCTTCATTTACCTGTTTTGGATTTGAACCAAAATAAAATTCATACAATTTATTTCCTTCTCCCAGGCTTTTTTTTTATTATTTTTTTGGTTAAAATTTATGAATCCCGTGCAACTTCCACTACACGAACCGTATTTCGACTTAACACTAATCCGAATCGCGCATACGAAGAATCCTACTATAACATCTAAATCCTATCATTTACTTACTTATAATAAGAGAGCAAACTTATTGCACTAACTCATTTCAGCATGTGACGAGTGATTAGTACCAATCCAAAGTATTATTCACCGTGACGTGGTGATTCACGATTACTAGCAATTTCTTATTCATGCAGCCGAATTTCAGGCTACAATCCATTTCCATATTTTATCCTATTTTGCTGAGGTTCGCTTGACTTCGCAGTTTTGCTTCTCTTTGTCTAGGACTACGTGGCACGTCTATAGCCCACAATATTAAGGCCATGATGACTTGTCTTATTCCCTTTTGTCCTAACCATTGTAGCGGGCTAGAAAATGCTCTATTTTAGTAATCTTACAAATAAAGCCGGGGTATTCGTTAATTACACGGACGGATCCGCAGTTTCACAACATTAACTGAAAACAGCCGTGCAACACTTGTTCTACTAATTTCTTAGCTTGACTAATTAGTTCAAAAAAACCCAAAAGAACGGTTTTTTTTCTCTGCAAATTATATTCAAATTGTGGTAAGGTTTTTCGCGGGTCATCGAATTAAATAACATACTTCACTGCTGGTGTCAGAAACGGTCTAGTGATTCAGTTCTGATTAATTAAGGGTTATTATTACCGTGATGATAACTATCCACTGTATGTAGTTTTTATTTTACGAGTAGCGAAGCGTACTACACCCGGAGGGTTAGCGAAGCGTCGTTGCGCCGATCAAAGATAAGGCGCGACTCACTTGATAAATAAAACTTGGATTATCCTTCCCCTTTATGATATCATACTCATTACAGAACCCGACTATACATTTGGACAGACATTTCAGCCTAACCCCGGTGATCTAGTCTGTAGCGACATTTACAACTGCCGACGGTCTCCTACCAGGATGTCATTAACCGTTTCACCGAATTTTTCTATAAATCCTATAAATTGTAAGGCTGTAACCTTCCCTCAATTTATTTTTATTTATTTAAATTATAGGACATAAAGATAGGAATTCTCTTTACTTCAAAACTTTCAAGTTTTACAGATTCACTGTTATCTAATGATTTTTTTAAACTTCTAAAACTAACGTTTACCTTACTTAAAGTTTCTTTTAGTGTATCAACTAATATAATTTCACCACTTGATAATGTTATCTCATAAATACAATTTCTAAAAGAAGATAAAGGTTTATTAGTTCTTTTGTCTATAATACAACCATCGCTAAGATATTCAAAAATAGCTTCGGCATTAATAATTTTATCAATTTCCTCTTCACTTAATCATACGACGGGTTTTGTATTATTAGACAATCTAAAATTATTCATATTATAAGTTAATCTTAAAATTAATGATCTAATTTCTTCTATTTTATGTGAACCTTTATACACTGCATTACAGATTATTTTAAAACTTAAAAAATCTTTACCCTTTTTACTGATGAAAGCCATATTTCCAAGAAAAGGTAAAAAATAATTATTTAAAATAAAAATATTCTTTATTATAAATATAACTGTCGGTTTCCCTAATCTAGGTTTTTTTTTATTTATTGAGATAGCTGAAGAATTTTACTACCAGTTGAGACCTCGCCATCTTCTTCTGATAACTTATAGAATCTACCTGGTCAATGGTAGTATATTACTCTCTACGGCGAAGTATAAATGCAGGTTCCGTAACGCTCCCTGCAATATCTATTTTTCCATTGATTTTCGAAATTTAATATATCAGCTCCGGATTTCTTGTCTATTACCTTTGTCCTAGGTCGTATGCGTTCCTACCCCTCGTCAAGTTTTATGCCCAAACTCCCCGAGGCCAATTACGTTCACTATTTCATAGATTAATGACTGCTATAGTATAACTTCTAAACTACACATAGTAAAATTTGCTTAATTTTTAATTATATTTCAGTAGTACCAAAGATCCGATCCATCCTATTATAGGAACCCTTAAAAGTTAGCTTCACTTTTATACTAGTGAATTCTAGTTCTGGACTTTTATCTATTTTCAGGTATACTATCGTAAACTGAAAGTAATAATAAATATAAAATTAAGCTAATTATTAGTTATTTCAATAATATCTTAAAATAATCTAAACAAAAATTAAATTTATAGAGTTGGAATCGAACCAACACTGGAATATTATTAATTTATATTTTTTTGTGGCTAATCCTAAATAATTCTATCTAGGATAAAAATAATCTCACGTTTTTTCAGTTCCTGCGTTGCCACATTACTCTTGAGGTGAAATGCTTACACTTTCATTTATAGGCCAAGTTAACCTAACCTATAGCATTCATCATTCTCTGCAAAGACTACTGGGGTGTCTAATCCTGTTTGTTCTCTGTGCCTTCGTCCTTTAACGTCAGTTTTTACATAAGAGGTTGCCTTCGCCTTATCAGTCCCCGAGGTATCAACAAATTTAATCTCTACACCTTAAGTACGACCTCCTCGCATAAAACTCTAGTCGATAATGTACCTTTTAAAAGGCAAATATCTACCGTCTAAGTACCTTTAAACCTATTTCAGATGAATAACACTAGCCTCTTACGTATTACCGCGACTGCTGGCACGTAATTAGTCAAGGCATAAATCTGCATATCGTCATATCAATACACATTTAGAACTTATTTGATATGTCAATTTGTAGCCCCCTAACTTATTAGAGAAGCTACCATTCCTCTAAGTTGCCAGTTCTGTCGCGCGGACAAGTGACCAAAATCCCCCACTGCTGTACTCGCTTGCCCCTGGGGTTTTTTCAGACCCAGTGTGGGTCGATCAAACCTTTCAGCTTCGACTACGAGAATTAAGGCTTGTTAAGTACATAACCTTAACAAACTACCTATCCCGACGATAAACTCCCTTAAGTCCTCTTAAAGGGGTATCATTTTTTCTCTCATGGTTAGCGGATGCACGTCGTTTAATGTAAAAAAACACCGCTTCGC
>JAJTTP010000045.1:0-32102 GCA_023313575.1 Eutypella sp. D-1
ACGGAGGGAGACCGAAGGTCGCGAAAATCAGAAGTTAGCGCGCCATACTGAGCGGCTGCATATGGAATAGCTGCTTCATCTGATCAAACCCCCCCCCATTATCCTTTGGATTAGCGAAGCGACCCCATATTTATTTTCTAATATTAATTAAACGACTTATTCTCAATCTTTATAATCCAAATATTTACTTGAAAATAAAGTATAATCCACAATAATATTTAAAGATTTTCGAGATGTAGCTAATGTATAGTAATCATTACCTGTTTATTTTTTTAGTTTTAGTAGGGCTAACGAAATACGCCCAAACCAGGTGTTTAATTCATATATCACCATCTCCTTCATATTAACCAGCTAAATAACCTATAAATTTGTTATAATTAATATTATCTAAATTACTACTAAAATGTCTTTTAAACCCAGGGAGGACATTTTTTTGCCATATCAGGTCCCCCTACTAATAATGGTAACAAGAAATTCATTTTGTTATAACCGTTAGGTTATATTTGGACTATCTCTTCATCCTTAATAAAGGAGCATAACGTATAGTCTCTGAGGATCCTAGAAAAATAATAAAATTTTTCATCGTTTCCTGCGGATTGTCCATTTTTTTTTATAACAAGCTTATAAAAAAAATTCTTTTTACTATCTAATATTGTGTACGCTTCAACTGAGGTTTGTACTAAAAAAGTTTTCACAACTCTTATAAAAAGACTTTAGGAGTTTCCCGCACATAGTTATGTAATAGGGGCAATATTGCTACTACCCACGGCAATTTCTTATAAAAATACAATATAAAAATATAGCAAGTAAAATCGCTAAGATAACCCGAGTATTAGATTATCTTTTCTAAGTGTGAAAAATCAAACGACTTACGTTTACTGTTAAATTGTGCTTTAATCATTTCAACCTCTGAGATTTCTTTTTGAGTTAAAGCTTTACCAGCACGTAATCTAGTTTGTTCAACCACAAAAGACCAATCTTTGTAAGCCAAATATTTAGAAGAATACAACGGAAAACGATCAAAATAACTTATAACCTTAGCATGGCTAGCTGCGCTGTGAGACATAACCGTAAAGGAATAAAACACTTTATCATTTTGTTCTCTAGTTCTAGAGTACAAATTTACACCTAAATATGTTGCTATTTTACTCAATATAGTAAAATAACTGGTTCCACCTTGTTCTACCGAAGCATCACGATGATAAGTTTGTCTTATTTCAAGACGGAAAAAAGCTTGTACTCTTTTACTTGTAATTTGTCCTCTTTTCTTTCTATTTGTTAAAGTAATAGAAAAATTTCCATCTCCATCAGCAAAACCAGCTAATCAAGCATTAGAGTCAATGCTTGACTGATCTAAACCTAAACAATTGATACTGCAATTGTCAAATTCATTAAATCAATTTATAGCACGATGCAATGCTTCTATTTTAGGTGTACGCATATAACCATTAATTATATCAAGAATTTTTAGGACATCTTCTGTTCTTTGAATATGTCAAATAACGCAACCTGCATTGTATTTATTATAAACTTTACCAGCATTAGTTATAGAAGCTAATTTTTTAGCTAAAGGTTCATCTGCTGTACTAAATACCACAAGTATTTTAGGACGATATTTTTTAGCATTAGAATCTTTATCATGAACGGCTATAGAACCGTCAGCTTCTATTAATCCTGCAAGGTAGGGTCCTATTTTTGATCTTAAATTTGATTCTGTTTTAACATTTGACTCTGTACTAAAATATATTTTTACTGTATTCATCTTGATTTTACCGAAACCTCCGATCAAAGCGGGCATAACCATAAAAAATATCATTAGTATAGCATGAGCTGTTATGATACTATTGTAGTGAACTAGAGTAGATACCACTCTTTACTTGCATTAGGTAAAGTAAAAGTATCTACCCCTTTCCCGAACCGTACGTGAAAGTCTCCCTTCATACGGCTCTCCAGAAAATACTAACATAGTGCTTAAAGTAATTACATCTCCTTAATATTAGTACCTATCAATTAATTATATATTTATATTTTATACCCTCCTCCTCCCTTGGCAATACTAATTAAATTTGCTACTTACATCCTTCGATCTAAGAATAAAGCCAACTTACCTTTAGTATGCCCACTGACTAACTAGTTTAGTCTCTTTAGAATTAAAAAAAAATATAAAAAAAAATAATAAAAAAAAAAAATATACATATTAAGAAAAAATAACCTTAACAAAAAAGTTACAACATCTACAACTCTACTTTAACAAATCAAAATAAGACTAATTTATGCGGAGCGTCTTCAAATTAATCTTTACCTCTAGCTCTATTCATCCCGGCTTTTATTTTACTAATTTGTTCTAAACCTTCCGGAGTTAAATGAGCCTTTTTTTCTATAAGTAAAGCTACTTGTTTAAAATCGACACAATCTTTGGCTTTTGTCCCTAATAAAGGATATTTATCAAAAAAAGGAATAATTTTAGCTAATATCTCTTTGGCACTTTCTACTTCAAATCTACCATCACTATTTTTGGCTACTTCTCTATAATAACCACAACCTAAGTATTCCACTATGTTTTGTAAAAGCTTCTTATCTAAAATATCCTGAGTTATTTGGAATTTCATAGATACTTGATAGCCAACCTTATAACCAGCAGCTTTTCTCAATTGAACAAAAAAGCAACCCTCCCCATCTGCGAATCCAGCTAATCAACTAGGATCATAGATACTACGTTCTATGTCTTGTTCTTCTGGTGTACATATTTCAGCTAGAGGCACTAAATTAGGAAATTATTCCTGTAGTTTTTCTGATAAACCTGAATTATTAAAAGCTGCTTTGAGAGATACTATTTTAATCAAACCCTCTTTAATTAAATGTTCCTTATTAGATATCATACGCCACGCTTCTTTGAATAGCCGATAATTTTTCATTTTTCGAGTTAACAAAGGAAATTCATCTAAAAGAACAAACAATATCTCGAGATCCTTTATACTTGAAATTTGATAATGAACTCTCCCAGGTATACCTTCTGAAATGTAACCTACTCCTGATAATTCCGCTTGAATTAGTTTAAGTAAATCTAACTCTCTTTCATGTAGTATTAAGCCAAATGAAAGTTGAACCGAATAACCAATTCTCTTAGTAGAACTTTTAACTACTTTTATAAAGAAGTTTCCTTCCGCATCGATAAACCCTGCTATATAAGCTTTCACATTAAAAGCTTTTCCACTTTCAACTCATTTCCCTAATACTACGGTGGACAAGGCAGATTCGTTACGCCCATTAGCTGCTTTGCTTGAACCAAATCTCTTAATTTCCACTAAATATAACATAGTACTTAGTCTTTTTTTACTTGCTTTATCTAGTCCATTGACAACCCGAGCTAAATCATTATTTACTATAGGGCTTCGAGTTATCGATGACGTAGCTCCCAATCGTGGTAGTATGCTACCATATTTTTTCTCCACCTTTTTTTGTGAAGAAAGTGTATACTTCGAAGCCAAGAGTTTAGCGCAAGAAGAATTTAATACCCTATATAAATAAGAGGCCAACTGATATTTATTTCTTACCTTACCGTAGTAATCCATTATACTTAGGAACCAAGACTGATAAAGCAAAATAATCACATCCTTATTAAAAGGAGTTCAAGTTAACTTAGGTATAGATTTTCTACCTTTCAGGAAACCTGCTTCGGTTAATTTAGATACAATACTATTTATAGGAGCTGTAAACGTTACTGTGTCTTTGAAAGAGGAAAGTTTAAGATCTATAATAGATAAACGAACCCCTAAGAAAATTATTGATGATCCTTCCTTTGTATTAGATAAGTTAATAATCTCAAAAGCTTCTTTGGATACCTCTAAAAACAAATTTTGTTTAAAGAAATCTATAAGCAGATTCATAATATTTACACAATCCGAATAAGAACCTATTACACCTAAAATTAACTGATCTCCAACTCTTACATAAGATAATTTAATCTCTTTAGAGAACATTTTGGTGAATTGATATTCCAAAGAAGAAATATAATTATCTACACGTTCTAAGAAGATGTCAATAAGTATAGGGTATAACAAAGATCTTAAGTTCTTAATCGGTATATCAGATACTTCAGATTTTACACCAAAATAATGAAAATGACCTGCGTTTAAAGCCTTTCTTATCAAATCTGTAAATCTTCTGTCTTCTAATTTTTCTTCTAAAATAGACATTAATACGTTAAAGTCCATATGCTCGAAATATTTAAATAGATCTATCTTTATAATTCATTTGACACCTTTTAATTTTAACTTAAGCTCCCTTAAAGCATATTCATGAGTATTTGCTGAAGGGAAGGATAAATGTGTTATTTTACCCTTAGGGTTATCGATAATTGGACGAAAGCTTTGAGGTAAAGACTTAAATAAGGGCTCATAAAAAGCTTCTAATAAAATGACTATTGCTTTAATTAATAAAATATCTTTAGCTACAGAGAAATTATTAAGAATAGTAAACTTTTTAGGTCCCCCTTTTAGACTTAAGTCTGTAAATTTATAGTTTCCTTCTTTTATTCTAATTATTATATCCAAAATATCCGAAAGTTTTATCTCTCTCCCAAATATATTAGGATGCAGTAATGAACATCCGAAGATGTTTTTCAAGGATAATATATCTATACCTGTAATTACTACCTTACAAGGTTGAACAGTCAACATATCATAAGCTAGTAAATAAAGATTCTTGTCATAAAGTTGAGTGTATATTTTCTTTTTAAAGGCTACTTTTGTAAGTTGTAACATTTGTTGTTTTTTGTCATAAGCACTTAGTTTATCAACCTTACTTTGGCTGTTAAATTTAATTGTACTGTCAAAAGCAGCAACCTTAGTATAAGTAGATGCATATTTTCCTAGGACCCTTCCAAATAATTTATTCTCATTTATTCTAAACGCTAAATGCTTTACCAGAGAGAAAAAATATATTGTACTATGATCCTTCCGTTGCCGTGATCATCTCTGACTGTAGGCAATCCCGAAGTTCCACTTAACTGCTCCTTCTAATTTATCCTTAGGTAGTCCGTTCCCTAAATTAAGAGTATATTCTACACCCCGATCAAAATGTCCTTTAGTTAGAACCCAATTATCTAATCCTAACTCATTTTGTCTAGTCCAATCCTTAGCAAGACTAGGTCCGATAAAATAGACATCTTTTAAGTAGACTTCAAGTAGTATAACTTTTACCTTAGATAAAGCGGCTCGAAGATAATTTAGAACATCTAAGTTAATCCTAAAAACTCCTTCTAGCAAAGATGCTGTGTTCAGCTCAGGGCTTTCCCCCTTGCCTAACTTTGATGCCGAGATTATACAAAGGAAATAATCCGTATAAGCAGTCACGGACGTTCGGCGCACTAATTGATTATCTGCAATATACTGTACACCTGGACCACTAAGCTCCATCCTGATTAGTACAGAAAACGCTGTACCTAATAACCCCGAAAATAGTGCAAAGATTAAATACAACGTTCCAATATCTTTAGCATTAGTAGATAAGAACCACCGTTCAAACCACATACTAATAGAGGATTTCAACCCCTTATTTGTCACATCTTCATCTATGTGCCTATCCTCCAGATCCTGAACGATACACACAAGAATAAGCCTTCTTCATATAATAAATTAAAATTTATTAAAAAAAGTATATCATTAATGTATTTCATTAATTTATAGTTATAAAAAAGAAGCTAGAGTATTATTCGAATATTTCATAAGATTATGGAGGAATCGAACCTCATACTTAAGATCTGCAATCAAAGTGTAGACCTACTACATCATAATCTTTATTAATTTATAATAAATAAATTAATAGTAAGTAAAAAACCAGAAAATGTTGTGTATATTTATCGGCTCTGCTGTAAAAAAATAAAATATTCAATAACCCTTAAATAATGAAGAAATTATCTTTAGGTTTTTTTTTAGGTTCAGGGTCAGCCAAAGCTAAAAAAGATATTATTTATCATTTCTTCTAGATAACTCATCTTCTAAATCTGACTTACGCTGGTTTCACTCTTGCACTTCTTCATCAGTATCTAAATCAGGTATAAGATCATCTATATTATTTATAAAACTTCTTATAGTTGTAGTACTTAATTCTCTAGGTTCTCCTGATCAAAGATCATCTGACATACCAACACTACTTCTACCATCATCATCGCTTTCTTGTTCAGAAATATCACTTGCAGCATCTTCCCTATCTGGATCAGAATTACCCCTTTGGCTACTTCTATCATCATCTTCGCTATCTTGATCAGAATTACTACTTACATCAGAATCGCTATCTTCATCAAAATCACCCATTTCGTCATCAGAATCGGAAGGACTTTCAGCAAAAGCTGTAGAAATAAATAAAAGAGAACATAGAAATATTATTATTAAAAGATTAACCATAAAATTCCATACTTTTCCAAAAACCTTAGACTCTAATAAATAAAAAAAAAACCTCAAGTTTTCAAACTGGAAGTATGAATCTATCTTGAACTCTAATCATTTATCTAAAGAAGATAAATCTCTGAAAGTATTTTCTAGTAGACTTACAAAAGGAACTATAAATACAAATTGAGCGAAGTATAAAATAGTACTTATTTGTCCAAATTCTATAAATGGTGATTCTACATGTTTAGCACCTAATTGCATTAAAACTAAGAAATTAGCTACAAAAACAAAGAAAACTATCTTACTTAAAGGTCTAAATTGTCAACCTTTTGATCTACCAAAATCTGTAATAGGTAATAACATTATAGCTAATATCGCACTGAACATAGCAATAACACCTAATAGTTTATTAGGAATAGATCTTAATATAGCATAGAAAGGTAATAAATATCATTCAGGAACAATAGCAGGCGGTGTTTGCATTGGATTAGCCATAATGTAGTTCTCTGAATCACCCAGGTAATTAGGCATAAAGAACACAAATAAACTTAACACAAATATAAACATAAAGATTGTTATTAAATCTTTAAATAAGAAATAAGGAGCAAAAGGTAATCTGTCATAATTACCTGATACACCTATAGGGTTACTCGCATAACCACTTCGACTGTACATTAAGCATTCTATAAAGAATACCACCGGTGGTCCAGTCTGTAGCGACCATATTTTAGACAAAGTAAGGATTAATATGCCCGACGGTCTTGTGTTAAATATATTAATCTTTGACCGTATTCACCCGGCATTGCTAAACCAAAATATCGTTCAGATATTACGATTTAAGTTCCTCCCGGAAACTTAGAGATTCAACCTTGAATCTCACAACTACTTATATATATGTTATAATCCTAACTTGTAATGCATACTAGGTACCATATATGGCAACACTAATTTTCTGAATAAAGGGAGAGATTCTTGTTTAATATACAATTGATAATTACTATTATTTTTATGCAAGCTACTTTTTAAATTAAACTTTGAATCTAAGGCTAATGACAAAAGTTCTACCTCCTCTTTTGTAAAACAGTTAGTAGCTATTCTCACACCAGGTTTTCAAGTACCATCATCCATTATTCAAATGGCTAACGCCAAAGGTGTTAATAACTCAGAAATGTTCTTAGGTACAACTTTGACCTTATGATTAGTGTAAAACAATTTATATAATCACATTCAACTTGAAAACCCTAGGGTACCAAAACGATATGCTTGATATGTTTTATCCCCATATTTTTGCTCAAAAAGAACAGGTAAGTTTTTAGTACAATAACCCCTTTCATATAAAAAACCATGTAGCCAGAATATATACTCCTTATGCTTTACTTGCTGTCTAAATCTTACTCTTACACCTCCGTTTTGCAATCTCTCAGCGTATCCATCCCCTAATAATGAACCTACTATAACAGAGATAACCTCCTCATTGTGAGGACCAATTCGCGTATTGGGTTTAAAATTAGGTAATATAAAAGCCAAGGTCGTCTTAAGAGATGAAAGAGCTTTCATATATAGAAATTTAGGGCCAAATAACGAAGACCCTGCAGTGTCATGGAGTCCTATTAAGTGCATTAATGCTAATGCTGCTAAAACGACAATTATATTAAATTATAATAATAAATTTGTATGTAAGTAAATAGAATACCAAAATATATTAATAAAGATATATTAATGCATAAAGATATCTATATCCATCTATTTAAATAGAGGCATTGCAATTTTGTTTTAACCTCATCACGACGAAGTATGCCTCCTTCTTGCATATGTGAAGTAAGTTATCCCACAACAAAAGGAAACAACAAAGTTTACCTTTATTATGATACAAACTGCTAATTTTAGTAGTAAAGAAAAATAAACTTAACTTTTTATTCAAAAATAAAGATGATTTTGACATAGTCTAGTAGTACTTAATAACGACAAACCAGAGTATGCACCCCTTTAAAAGAAAATATAAGCCAAGCTATACGAAGGCACTCTTTTTTACTACAAGAAGAAGTATTATTATAAAACTGAGAACACTTATTCACTATTATATATACTAATCTTGAGGAAAATTTAGTTTTTTGTATCTGTCTGATTCCTTAAGATTATTTAACCAAGTTAAATAAGATTCTTTTTTGTAACCTATTAATGGGTAATGATTTTCAAATGAAAAAAAGTTAATAACCTTTTGGATATCTTTAACTGCTGCCATTCGAACTAGATATGCATTATTCTTCTCTGAATAATATATTTTTCTACTTGGTTCAAACAAAAGATAGATAGCTTTCATTAAAATACTATTTCCCTTCTGACTAATACTGAACCCTATTTCTTTATTGGCTTGTACGAAAAATGAACCTTCTGCCACTACAAAACCAACCAATCAATTGTTAAAGTATCAGACCTTTGACAAAATATCAACAGGGTTGTTAAAAACAAAAGGGCTGTAGTTAGGTATAACTTCGGGTAGTAACTCTCACTTTTTAAGATTATTTTCTAAAGTATACAAAAGTAAATTGTATTGTTTTATTCTATTATCGGTTAAGAAAAATAAATTATGTTTTAACAATAAAGGTACCAACACATGCTTTAATTCGTAATAATATAAAACAAACTTACTGCTGTCATTATCTACTTTAACAATAGACCCGCAATGTAATTTACCTAATATATACTCTAGAGTAGACAAATCTCTATTATGAAGAGCTATAACCAAATTAAACTCTATATATCCATTAGATCTTCTTCTAGCAAAGATATAACCATCACCATCAATAACACCAACTAAAAAAGCTAAAAAGCTAACATCCACATTAGGATGTATTAATTCCCTTTTATTAGTAACAGAAGTTTTAGTTAATTCTATTTTTTTAACTCAATAATCGTAAGTTTTAGTTTTTAAATTATTAAATTCTGCCACTAATTCAGGAATGATAAAACATACAACATTATTATAAAGTATATCCATTAACCTAGAAACGATATACTATCATTATCTCACGACAATGTTTAGACTATTTATTATAAATATACTTGTTATATTTTACTTTACCGTATAGTCGTTGAACCTATATACTTAAAATTAACCTAATTATCTAATTAATATGAAAATAGATATATCTGGCTTTTATGCGAAGCGACCAATTTACAGCTATTTAGTTATTATATTAAGTATATAAGAAACTTTAATTAAACGTAGAATAAATTTTTAGTATACTTTGCTGCTTATTAACATATAGTTTTTTAACTATTTCAAAAATAATATTCTATAGTCTTTCAAGCAATTAGGTAAATTTTTATACCCCATATCTTAGCAATAAGGTAATAAAAAGTGTAAAGCAAAGAATCTATTTAAAGTGGCATTATTAACAGAGAATCCACCTCAAATGACTTATCTTATACGTATAATGTTTAATTTATACTTTACACCTTTTGAGATGTCTTAGACTATTTCTTAAATCTTCCTAACGAAGATTTTGGGGATATCGTGTTGAGCTTATTGTTGGTATAACTCACTCATTAGTCGTTGAACGTTCTTAATCCCTTTTTATATACCGAATTAAGTTCCGCTACAAATAATTTAATATATCGGTGGATTGTTTTTTATTAAATGTCCTTGTAATTTTCCCCATTATGCCTCTAATAAATTTATTATTAAGGAGCCCACTGCGATTATTAATTTATATTTAGGTTACGACAAACTATCCACAATATTAATTTATTTTTGAGGGTAATTTAATTTACTATAACGTGAGCTTTCACGCAAGTTATTTAATCATTGAATATATTGTATATATTTTAACCCGATTAGAGGGTGTAAGCCAGAAAACGAGAAAAAATTTATAACTTTTTGTATATCAGATTTAGAACTGACACCAAATTGATTATAGTTGTCAGTTGTACCTATCTTTCTACTTGTATCAAAAATTAGTTTAAAAGCCTCAAATAAATTGGAATGTATTCGTTGTTTCAATTGAAAACAACCATCATTATTACATTTAATAAAGAATGAACCTTCTGAACAGGTGAATCCTACAATTCAATTTTTAAAAAAATATAATAATGTATAATCAAATGGATTTTTAGGTATTTCAAAAACAGCAGGTATATTATTAATACTAGGAATTTCACTATATAATTTTAGATCATTTTTCAAGATATATATAGCTAAATTAAACTGATCTATTCTAGTATTAGTTAAAAAAAAGATTTTATTATATATAAATAATGGAAACAATACTTCTTGTAAATCAGTTTTATTAATTACTAATTTGCAAGTAGGGCTTCTTAAATCTTTATATATATTTATTTTACCTAACTTTAAAACAGAATGAATATATTCTAAAGTAGAAATATCTTCTAAATGAAGAGATAAAACTAATTTCATGGTTATAAATCCTTTTGGTGTTTTACTTATCTGGATATATCCGTCCCCATCAATCAATCCAACTAAAAAGGCTAAAAAAGATGAAGGAATTGAAATATAATCTTTTTTATCCAATCTTAAAGATTTATTACCTTTTTTCAACGCATTCTTATGAACAACCCCTATTGTAGGTAAAGAAGCTTCCTTGGTAAAAACTCTTGAATATAATAAATATTTGTCTATAAAAAATAAAATAAGAATACCTAAACATAAATTAATAATAAAGTTTATGAACTCAACTATGTCCTGCCCTATTCAAGGAATAGCACTAATAAGGTTAGTAATACAAAATTAACCAATGGCGGTTCTTAGGCAGTCGTCTATTTATAAGAATTTGATTTTAAAGAAGAGTAAACTTTTATTCTTTTTATACATTGAGCCACTACCAGCCCTTCTTTATTTTTTACAGGTTTACCATCATTTAAACGTTGAGTTACAGTATTATCACTAATATGTAAGAATTTAGCACATGAAATTCCATTAGTAAAATAATTAAAAGAACCGTTTAAAAAATAAACTTTTATAATATAAGTAGATCGAATGTATTTTTTATTCGATATTATCATAGCTCTACCTTCAGAATCTATATGTATTAAAGGTTCTGATTTAATTAAATTACTTAACACTGATTTAAAGGTTTCATCTAAAACTACAGGATTAGAATTAGTAGATAATCTATTATTATTCATAGTATTACCTAATTTAATAATTAACTCTTTACCCTTATCAGTTAAATATTTACCTTCTAATATTAAAAAAGCTATGGTTTTAAAATCCAGATAATCCTGGAATTTTTTAGTTCTAAATTCTATACTATCAAAATAAGGTATTAATATATTACAAATAAAATCTATTTGTGAGATTTCTAAAATAGAGAAAGGTTTTTGATTATTTTTTACTACCTTTTTATCATTAATGCTGATTAGTTTAGTAGTACTACCGAGTAAATAAGAATGTTCATCCAATAAGCTTAAAATAAATTCACGAATTCTCTCTAAAACTATTCTATTTACTGTAGTAGTAACAAGTGAAACACGTACAGACAAATCGTGTTTATTTAAATAAAATGACCCATCTCCTTCTAATAAACCTATTAAATAGTTACCTGTAATTCTCACGCTATGATAATCAGGTAAAGAAAAATTCATTCTTTTAGTATTCATACCATCCTTTAACTCAATAATACTTGAATTAATCTCTAGTAAACTTAACTCATTATTCTTTAGGCTACGCAGAGATTTAAACATAAAAAAAGCTTTTTTAAAATCTAAATAATCCAAATATTTGGTAGTGTTTAACGGAAATTTTTCAAATATAGGAATCAATACGGATTCAATATCGCTTAGTTGAGATATTGTAAAAACTAAAACCTCTCTTTCGGCATTTAATCTCCCGCAGCCTAAAGTATTTTTTATGAATTCTAAAGTTTTTCTATCATCTCGATGTAAATAAATTCTAAATACGAATTCAAAACCTGACACTGCTCCTTTTTCATTTTTTCTTATTCTTATCAAAAAATTAGACTCTGCTTCACAGAGGCCTACAAACCACTCAATAAACTCAGGACGTGATTTGAGTATTTCTTTATGGACACCTTCCAATACCACATTTTTTCCACTATTAGGGCGACCTTGTAGCGAATAATTTGTGAAATAAATTTGAAAATATTTAGGTATAAAAAGTGATATTAAAAAAGTAATACAATAAACCTTTGTTTTAGCATAAAAAGAAACCCAATCATCTATTATAATTAACCATTAAACTATGGCAGTTAGTTCCTTTAGATGATTGAAAAATTTACCTTTAAGGTGGAGGCGCGACTCTCCATATCATTAAATTTCTTTAATGTATTGGACTATATCTTCATTCTTCGCTTATTTTATCTCAAAGCGACACTTTAAGATGAGAGAAATAAAGAATGCACCACGTAAAGTCTCTGAAGATCCCACTCATAATTATTTAAATTACTTTGGTTTCCTGCTGATTGTCTTATTCCATATAAGAGTTTCCAGCATATAGTGGTGTTTTACTACAGCTATTACTTCGCTGTTCAACTGTAGCCAAGTCTTTAATTTACTTAATATAGCTAAAAACTAGCTTTTTCATGTTTAAATTAAGTAAACCTCGTACTTTATGCTTATATTATAAAAATAATTATAATTTAGTATAAAGCCTTCTGTCTCAATGTAGCAAGATATTAATTTTATGTTGAGAAAAGACTCCGACTGTACATTAAGCATCATTTTAGATACCCACTAGTGACCCAGTCTGTTGCGATATTTTACTCTACCGACGGTCTCTATACTAAACAAATATATTTGACCGTTATCACTAGTATTGCTGCAATATTCTGAAAAAAAAAGGAGTTCTAAGTGAATATTACCTCACTTAATTATGCAACTATGTATAACTAATAAACCTAAAATCCAGACTGAATTCCATAACTCTCGTTTTTATATCTTCCATAACAACCCACTCACTGGATTCCTTCCAATACGAAATCTCCGAACTAGCTCTCACACAATCCCCAGGGTTCTCCCTCAAATGCTGCTCTACAACCCCTTCGAGTTTTTGAGCAAGCGTTTTGATTTGAGGGCGATTACGTATAATGGTTTGGGATGAAATCTTTTGAAGGGTTGGAGAACGTTTCGAATCTCGTTGTTTAAGATGTTCTCGAACTGATTTCGATCTACCGCTCAACCGTCGTGGGCCATAGCGCCATTCAACGCCATTATGATGAAGATGAGGTCTCACTAGTAAAACTTAATAAAACAATGTAAAGTGTAATAAAGAAGAGAGGAAACATACCTTCCCGGTTTGATAAGGGATTCACCGATGCATTCTTTCTATTCTGACCCTTGCTCAATTCCACGCTATCTACATACAAGTTCGCAGTAGTAGAGCCGAGAGGATCTTCATCACTACTTGAGCCAAAACCTTCAGCTGAAGGTTTACTCAAAGAGGTTGTTGAATCATTCAAGTTGGCAATGAATTCAGCTGAACCCTCTGATAGAGTGGTTGAAAATGCGTCACCCTTCGGAGGAAAATCGTCATTCTCCCTCTTAGGACTCCGAGGTGTGGTAGGCACGGATAGATCTCGGGTGTTGATTTGACCAAAACGGTAGGTACCCGGAACACAAGGAGGAAGATTCATGATTAAAACAAGTACAGAAGATAGCTTGATAAACAATGAGGATGCCTGCTTGATATGGTACTTTCAGAGTAAGGAGAAATGATGAAGCTTAAATAGATATAGGGAAGGAAAAATTTAATCATTCACGAACGATGACGCTTCAGAATGATGAATCATTATATCCCCATTTTACGTATTCTTATCTAGGATCTAGATCTGCCAAGATTACCCTACCCCTCGTGTATGGCCAATAGCAATAGATAAGCATAAACAAATCACATGGCAAAATCTACCATCCATCACACACCATATTCGATATACCTCATAATCATACCGCATAAACCCCTCAAAGATCAACCTAATCACCTCATCATTCATGAGTCACATGATAAATAATCTAGCAATCTTATTCGTGGTTTCATTTTGAATTGCTAGATCCATTCTGCTTATGACGATCATTGAGTCATAAAACAAGGATCTTTCAGGAAAACAGGTTGGCTTATCTAGGACCTAGATATGCCAAGACATCTTACATCTATATATATCCAATGAAAACTCTTTTTGGCATTTACTCACTATCTAATACGAGATCAACCTTGTCATATTCCATACACTTCATTATTGCCGCTTACTCTCACACAAACCACCATCACATTGCCTATTCTACCAATAAAAGATGAAATGACGCATCCCTTACATACAAATCATACGATAAAGACCACTTGATAGATTTAGCTGCCTAATACGAGATGATCGTCGAGGTTTATTAGCATTAGTCACACTTGTTTCGGAGGAAGAAAAAGTGCGGATCATGACGCGTAATCCTCCTTGTCATCATGGATCAGGCGAATACTCTAGCCAATCATTAACATTATTTCTCCTTTCAATTTAGCCACCTCCATATGCGGAGATCATTCCTAAACTAAACTTTTAGTCTTGTGATAGCTGATCAACCAATAGATTAACCGAGATAAATGAAGATCCTCCTTAGCATTTCCCCACTATCAAATACGAGATCACATGCTGCTCACCTAGCCGCGAGCGCATATTCCTTGAACTACCTCGCATAAATCCCTCAATCTTCTAACCAATCATATTTATTATTTCCTTATCTCTTGTTTCATTTTTGATCATCTGCCCTCTTTACCTAATGACCATGAAATCATGCAGATCCATAATGAGTCAAGGAAAGGAATCTCGGAGAACCCCGATACCTCAGATCTTGCTTAGAAATCCAACAGAATTTTACATGTGATATTCGAAAAAAATAGTATATAAGTTGAAGCTACCTCGTATGGTTTTCTTTATCCTACTTCAATTTACAGAATTACAATTATCCAACATTCCAGACAAACACGATACTTCTTTAAGTAGACTCCAGATAATACATTACCTTACTTAGATCATCAACCCTCAAAATGTCTTCTTATCCTACTATTGATATTCAGACCACTTACCCCATGATTAATGATCAACTCGACCTACCTATTTATACCGACCGCCTTATCATTAGAGCATTACAAAGTTCGGATCTTCTGGCATATCACAGCCTCCTGACTGATAAAGGAGCTATGAGGAACGAGCCCTTATCCCCAGACCTCTCGTACACTGAAAATGTCTTCCCAACTCCGCCCGGCGAAGCGGCAGAAGATGATCTATGGTTGGGTATCTTCCTCAAAGAACCAAACAATAGGGAAGGGAACCTGATTGGTGACGGCGGGGTGTACTATTTACTTCTCAGCACTGAATGGCCAAATTTGAGCTATCGCATCAAAGAACAGTACTGGAACAGAGGATACGCCACTGAGTTCGTGAGGGCTTTCATGAGATTTTGGTGGAGAATCCCTCGTCACCGTCAACTTAAAAACCTCACGATTCATCCAGCTACTCTGAATGCCCAGGACTCTCCTGACCAAGAGGTTAGAGAACGAGTGTATATATCCGTCACCCATGGGAATTCGGCAAATCAAAAGGTGTTGACCAAGGCAGGATTTGAGAAATTTGAAGGTATGGGGGAAGGAACCACTCATTGGCGACAAATCCGGGAAAACTAGCACTTATGGAAATTACAAATTGGTTTTTCATACCGAATACGGAGAGTATAAAAGCAGATTGTCTTAGGTTCTAATTGAAGGGTAAAAAGATTAAGAAGGGATTCACGATACGTATTATAAGATAGTATTCATTCCTTGACTAGTTTAGCCCCCTACTTTATCCCTAAAGAAATCACCCGGAGGGATCAGGGTCAGAAGCATGCGACCCCAGCTCTGTTGGTTTACAGGAGACGGAGGTACAACACCTACTAGATGTCAATCATCCTGATTTATTAGTTATACATTTGAGGCGATTTATATATTCTTTTTTACATAAGAAATTTATTTTATAAAATAAGTATGGTCTAGTTTAGTCTAATAGTGTCTTTATACCTTTTACTGTTTTTAAATAAGTCATTCATTATATTGAATAAGTTTATAACAACTGACTGCATATAAAATAGTATCAGAAGCAGAAAAAAAGTTCACTACTTTTTGTGCATACGAAGTTAGCGGATCCGTTTTTGAATTAAAAATTAACTGATAGCAATTAGAAGAATCAACCTTTATATTAGGTTCTCTATTTGCAATCAATACACATTTCGCTTTAATAATATTGTAATTTTCAATACCTTTTTGCTTAATTTGACAGAAAACAGAACCTATAGCTTTAAGACCAGAAGAACATTCGGCTATTGTAAAACCTGCCAATCAATAAGGAAAGGAACTTCAATTCAGGATTTATTGAACTGAAAAATTAGTAGGCGGAGCCTCGTAAAATTCACATTTTCCCAATGTACTATATTATTATCTATAATGTAATTAAATAGAGCTAATTGATTATACCTGTTAGCAGTTAAAAATTGTAAATCATATTCTTTAAAGGTATAATTACAGTAGTTAAATCCTTTTTTGTGCGAAGCGAACATTAATCTTATTTTATTAACTGAATCCAAATTAGAAATAGAACCACACCTAAAACTTTAGTTAAATAAGTTAGAAGAGATACATCTATTGAATGTAATCTAATAACTAAACGTGCTCTGATTGTACTCCTAGGAGTATTACCAGATTTATTATACTGTTTTTGAGGACCTATTTCAATATAACCATCACCATCAAAAAGACCCAGGACAAAACCTATTACAAAACTCCTAATAAAATCCATAAACTTATTTATTCAACTTCGACTTAAGCTTACTCATCCTGACTGCACCTTGAGGGGTTAAATGTTCTCCTGTATTTAGCATAGTTACAATTTCTTTTCACACATAAAAATGTAATAATTTATTTCCTGCGCCTCCTCTTCCCCTAATCCAAAGGATAAGGGGGACCGAAAAATTTACCGGAGGATAAGGGTCCTAAAGGATAATTATTAAAGTGGGGTAATATTGTATTACCCAGATCTGATCTCTTACTTACTCTAAAGTAACTAGCCTGACCAGTTTTATGATTACTAATTAGTAGGGTTATTTTTTTTATTCTTTTTATTCTATAGTATATTAAATTAAGAAATATTACAAAATTTAAGTGCCGGCTCATAAAAAGAATAAAAAAAAAAAATTCACCCACTAAACCTCCAAAGAAATTTTGAATTCTATTTAATAAAACAAACTCCTTTTCATGTTAACTTTATAATAAGCTTGAAATTGTTTACTATTGGCACTTTCTGAGATATAAAATGAAGAATCACCATCAGAAAATCCTGTAACTCAATTAGGATCTAAGGGTAAATTTAAATTATTGCTCTCTAATGGGACTTATACGGCGGAGTACTCCACATTTGGAAAGTTTTATTTTAAACCAGGAGCAAGTCCATTATTAAGTCCGATCTTCATCGAGACAATTTTAAGAGTGAAACGCCCCCTAATAAATTAGGCCATTAAAAACCCAAAAATCAATAAAAAACTAAAATCTAAATTCAATCTCTCAATTTTGTATAATACTTAAACCCCCGCTGTAAGAATGCAGCGGGGGTTTAAGATTTGATTTTTTATTGATTTTTAACCCTAGGCTTTTGCCTAACCTTCAGTTAGCTAAAGATAAGCCGAAGGCTAGCTTCGCTTATCCTGATCCCGAAGGGATATGGATCGGAAAAAGGAGGTCTTGAGTAAAATGTTCCTGATTAACCATAAGGTTAACAATGGCTTTTCATATACTATAATTAAGAAATTTAGCACTTTGTAAAGGATAACGTTCAAAATGAGGGATAAGATAGTCTGTAAAATAAATTAATTTATTTACATTAAATGAGGCTTTATTTCTTTTCTCATCTATTACAATACTACCTACACCCCCCCCCAAAAAAAATATTGTTGAATTAATAATAAAAGAGGTAAATCTTTTTTATCTAGATATATATCAAATCTAGCATTAACTCGTCAACCAAGGTTATTAGCGGATCTTTTAATAATACTTATTTGAAATGATGATTAAGCACCACCAAACCCTGCGATATATCAGGGGTTTAGTATAGCCATAAATTTCTTATAAGGCTTTGGAACAGAGGTTCCCTTACCTGTAGAATAATAAAATTTTTCACCTCATAGACTCATCTGCCCGTAGGGCAATACATACAAACTTACTTATTAACAAGTTATGTATAATAAGCTAGAATAACTTTAAATTCGTATATTCTATTAGTTAAATCAATTTAACCAAAAGTTCCGCCTGTGCATTAAACAGCATTTCAGCCACCCATTAGTGACCCAGTCTGTCGCGATCATTTATATGACCGACGATCTTAAAGCTTAAACTTCTTTGATCGTTTTCACTAACATCGCCAAATAATCTTAAAGACTATTCTATATCCTCGTCAGGATATACCACTTTAATCTTTCTTTCTCTATAAAAATTGCAGAAAGATTGTTACTCATGGAACTATAATTTAATATAAAAATAAAGTATAATAAAATATTGAGAATAAAATAACTATTTACTTGAAATCTTTTACTATTCATTGTCTTTTTACTAATCCTTTTTCTGTTTTTAATGCTCTTCTAATTGTTTTTTCGTCACAGTTTATAGATTTAGCTGCAGCTAAAATAGTAGAATATTTACCGTAAACAGTTCCATTCAAATTATACAAGACAACAGGTCTTGTATTAGTTATACACTTTTGTTTAGTTACATCTAACATAGGAGGTCTATTTAAAGCCTTTTCTCTCATTTTTTCTATTGTTTCAGGAGAAAACTTTTTACCTTTGTTTAGATTACCGATTCTTTCACGTCTAGCGTCACTATAAATATCTTTCATTTTTTGACGATCAATTTCAGTGTGTTTGTAACCAAAACTAGAACCTGCTTCTGTCAAAATATTATAGTTAGGGACTAACAATTTTAAATATTTATCTTCTAAATCCAATAATTCTTTGTTATTTTCCTGAGTAACAATATTAGGATATAAATCTAATACAATAAAAGCAAAATTTCTCAAATCATATTTTCTAATCGCTAACTTAACTATTTTGCTACCTCTGAAATAAATAACATGATTACTGAATCTAGCGTAAAATCTATTAGTTGCCGCAGAACCTATATAATAGTCTTTAGTTACTTTATTAACTATAATATATATACCGCTTAAACCTCTAGTGTCGCTTAAAATCTGTTTTCTAGTTTCTTCTAAATTTAATTTTTCATAAACATACACTGGCTTTAAACCTAATTCTTGAAGAATTGTTTTTAGTCTTTCAGAAATTTCAATATTATCAGAAGGACGACTTGTACAATATCCTCTTTTTACTATGCTTTGATTAAACAGTCTATTATTGTTTACTTTGTTATATTTTATTATAACCCCTTTATTACTTATATTAAATCATTTTGGGCTATATTCATAACCCAGGAAAGCTGTAGCCACCATAAGTATAAATATAACAGTACCTATAGCTCAAACTAATGTTCTTGGATATCTATAAGATCCGTAATATATACCTCTACCTATGTGTAAATAGACCAAAAAGAAAAAAGCAGACGCAGTGTTACTATGTAAGTAACGAATAAACCAACCATTAGAGACATCACGCATAATCATAGGTTACAAATATTAAACAACAAATTATCATCTACTATAATCTAATCCCTAGACGCTCTATCTATGGGCTTAGATGTGTAAATATATTTATTTTTATAAAGTCTATTTGTATCAATATAACGATTACAAGTATTACTACTAGGTTTTAATCCTAATGCCTTATGTGCTGAACTGAATGAAGTAAATGGCGATCCAGTTACCATTTCATTATTAACATAAATATAAACAATCTTAGGATTTTCAGATCTATTTTTTATACTATATTTACGCACATTCTCCGTATGTGGTATATTAAGTTTTACACAAAAAGGAGAATCTTTTTGCATAATATTCTTAAATCTTTCAGTTATATTATTAATAACTTCATTAGTATCACTAACGGATGGATATGTACTATATCTTTTATTGATAATTCCTGCAATATCTAAAAATAAATTCTTACCTTCTGTTGTATAATAATATCCATAAATCTTCAATAATAAAGCCATTCTTCATAATTTAAAATCTATCTCTTTACGAGAATAAAATTTAGATGAATCTAAAAACGGCAATAAATAATAGTATAAAGCATCTGTGTTAGCAATAGCTAATGATACCACATTAGTTCTTACATTAATAGTATTTGTAATGTTAATAGGTAGGATTTTACTATCAGGATCATTATTATATGTTCTAGCATTACTTGACAAGTTTAACAAAAAATTTGTTATACCATTTAAACATTCTTGACTTGTATTTTTCTGTGCTACTTGAAAATATAAAGAAGACCCTGTTTTAATTCCGAAAGTACCTTCACCTTCTATGAATCCTATGAATCAATTTGGGTTTATTATAATTTGAGATTTCGAAGCACCATATGTGAAAATTTCTCTTTTAGAATTCATACTGTTTTTAATAGATACAATTTTTTTCATATCTACATCAGATATTGCTTTATTAGTAGCTTTTATAAGTGAAACTTCATAAAAACTAAGAAAGTCTAATTTTTTACTGGTACGAAGAGGGTAATGATTAAATATATCACATAATTTATCTATATTTAAAGAATCTTCGACAATAAAAGAACAACTATTTCTACTGTTTTCTTCAACTATTCTACCAAAACCTAAATTAGATTCAATAGTATGAAGTACTTTTACATCATCAATATGCAAGCTAATTTTAAATCTTAATTTCACATATTTACTAGGATCGGCGTTTAAAAAAATAACCAACCTAAAATCTTAAGTATTATATAAAATTAATAAGTTAAATTTAGATTTTAGTTGGTTATTTTTTTCACCGCAGGAGCCTCTCAATTGAAACTAAAAAATTACCTTCCGCTCTTCCCCGGAGGGGAACAGGTAAACCCGCTAAATCAGTATAAAAAGTCCTTATTTGTAAAGTTGTCCCTTTGTACGTAAAAGTTTTCATTTAAACAAGTTGTAAAGTTACGAAATCCCATTTTATTTTTAGAACCCGATACATAAATAAACAATGCTAAAATTATGCCCTCAAAAAGGCATAGACAGATAATCTGAACTACTCTACTTCACAGCAGAGATTGGACTATATCATCACCTAGATTTAGTTCTAAATCTGATGTCAGGCGTATTAGTCTCTGAAGATCCCCCCGGGGACATAATACACATATACGTTGGTTTCCTGCTGATTGCCTTAGCAATTATAAGGTTTTCCAGCAATTAGCCCGATTTAAAGAGCACATTATGTTATATATTCAACTAAATTACATGCTTATATATATTAGGATTAGTGAACTAGAATAATATTTATCAACTTAGTGTGTTTTATCTAAAAAGAACTATTATGAATAGAAAAAAGGGGGAGATGGACGATTATTATCTCTATATGTACTTAGTAACCCCCGGATTTCTATAGTGTTTAAATTTTCTAAATCAGGAGAAATTTCCACAGCATATTCCTCAAAGCCAGTAAAAATTTTTAGGTCAAATACTGATGAGAAAAGTAACCATAAAACTCTATTAGGTGATTCGAAATTAATACTAATATGGTATTCTCTGTAATCAGACAGAAAGGGACCTATGATATCATATGATCCCTCGATATTAGAGATAGGCTGAATAGAATATACACAATATCATATACGAGGCTCCAACTCAGGACAATGTATAACTAATCCCTGAATATTACTATTTAACGCGTACAAACGCCTCAAATTGTATCCTGTAGGGTCCCTTAAATCTATAATAGCTCCATGATAACAATTTCCCTTTTTTAGAAGAATAGGGGTTAAATCTAATTCCAATTGCTTCCTATTATTTATAGCTAGATATAAGATAGCTAACAAAGTTAATATGATAAATCATAAGGTTAAATAATTTAAATCTAAACCTAATAGCTTCTTTATTAAAGCTATGATTTGGTCTATATTATCTAAATTAATACCATCAATGTCTAGTTCCAATCCTTCAACATCAATCCCCAGTCCCTCCAATACCTCTTTTAAACTAGGGTTTTTTTTATTAAAAAAATACATAGCTAATGTACCACCTGTTATAGTTTTTATATTAGTAACAGTACTAATATAAAAATTTTCTCATAATAATAGTTCTATTAAATAGTTAGCAAAAAACTCTACATAATACTTATGCTCTACTGAATGAAATGCTTCCATTATACTGGGATTATAATGCCATGAGGCTATATTATTTATTTATTTAAATTAGACAACTCTTTCATCAGAGCTTCTACTTTATTTTCTCTATGAGCTGATCTAGGATTTTTATGAAGAGTATTTACAATTTGAATTCAAACTGAATATTGTAAAGCTTTATTACCCTCTAAAGGGTATTTATCAAAAAAAGGAACTAAATCATTTAAAATTTGATCTCTAGGAACTAATCTAAATTTACTTATACCTCTTTTTTCAGTGTATACTTTACCGTACCCCAAGGTATTAACTATTAAATTTAAAAGATAAATATTATCACTTTTCTGACCCATTTCAAATACAAGTGTATAATCTTTAACTACATCCCCTGCAGCTTTTTGCCTTTTTCTAGTAAAGAATGTAAAAGAACTTTCACCTGTCGCAAATCCAGATATTCATCAAGGATCTAGTTTATCCTTTATATTTAACGACTCAACGGATGATAGTTCTAATTCCACACTAGGGATTATACCTAAAGGTGCTAATTTTTCAAGTAAAGATTCAGATAAGGGATTATTTAATTTATTTATTAAAGATAATAGTTTTAAGAACCCTTCAACGTTAGTATGTAATTTATTGTTCATAAGTTCTAATATTTTACAGAAACAAATAAAATTAACAAATTTAGTGGTTTGTAACGGATATTTTTCAAAATGTGCTATAATTGTTTTCAATTCTTGTCTAGATCTTACTCTGTAACGTGCAGTTTTATCACCAACTGTTGACACTGAACCTACACCAAAAAACAATTGAATTTTATTTAATAATTCTATATCTTTTTTATGTAAAGTAATAATAAAACAAGGTTCTATTGCTCAACCTACAGCAGCGGTTTTAGATTTAAAGACAGACATACTGAAAGATGATTCCGCGTCAGCAAACCCTGTAACGAATCAGGGACTTAATTTAATACCAGAATTTTTTACATCTACGATAACATTTGTGCTTGGTATGTTCGATTTATTATTTGAATTAGAAATTCCTCCATCTCTTGTGTTGTAGTTGGCTACTTTAACCGCTAAGTAAAATGTTGGAATTAATAAAGCTAATAAATAGGTAATAATATGCCCAAATTCCTTATTCTCTCGAAAGGCTGGACTATATCATCATGTGTACATTATTTTAATGAAGTAACACATGTCTTACCTTTAGTCTCTGAAGATTCAACATATTTATTTGCTGCTTCCCTGCTGATTGTCCAAAATACTATTGGGCGTTCCAGCAATTTGTAAGATTTTATAGCTACACATTTTTTCTTTCCATAGCTAATGTAACACCTGTTATAATTTCCTGACAAATATATACGAGTAAAAAAAAAGAGAGCTTTTTAAATCGCACAATTTTCATAAGGATAATAATATAACAGGGTATACACTAGCGGTAGCTTTAGCGACACAACAACCCCAATGACTCCGAAATCTTCTCTGGTTTAAATAAACAACGTACCATTATATTAAAAGGTAACTTTGAAGGCTAAAAAGTAATTTTCTTTTACTATGCTAATTAGATAGCAGAATCGCCTCGATTTCCAACAAAAGTATAATTAAATAATACATAACTAATATAAGGGGCTCCACCTAATATTCATCATCAAATAATTTTTTAAATCTAAATGTACCTTTCTTTGTTGTAACAGGTGAATTTTTACTGATTCATCTGCCTACTGTTACTTTACTTACTTCAAAGTAATTAGCACATTCAGCATTAGAATTAAATCTTAAACTACTAGTGTTTTCCTCATTAGTAGCTAAAACATATGAGCCTTGTCTATGGATTACACTAGATAAACCTTTAGAGTTTTTTCTTACTTTTAATATACCTGATTGATCAGTTTCAACGTAATTATTTTCACTATATAATAAATCCAAGGTTTCTTTACTAACGACTGGATCATTTATGTTACTATTAAGTCCCATATTTGATCTTAATTTAACAATTATATCTTTACCCTCAGGTAGAATATGTTTTCCTTCATAAACTAAAATATAAATTATAACTCAGTTTATAAAATCAACAACTTTAGTAGATAGTCAAGGTAAATTTATTAATAAAAAAATTAAAATGTAGGCAGTTTGGTTATTCTTACCTATGTATAGTTCAGTATAAGGTTTTTGTTTTAATTTATTAGATTTACTATCAAATAAGCTAATAACCATATTTGACCCGTATTTCATAAGATAGTCTTTAATATGAACTAATACGTATCTATTAATTGAGGTTTGAGCCAATTTAAAACATACGCTGAAATTATTAACATAAAAGCAACCTTCACCTTCAAAGAACCCAAGTAATCATTCATTAGTTATAATTACCACATGATTTTCAGGTAATCTGAAATTAGTTCTAGCTCTATTCATAAAACTTTTAATAGATAATATTTTCTCGTGTATAATCGAATATGAAGGGTCCAAATGTAAAGGTACTTCTTTGTCTCTTTCATCCATGAAATTTAAATATAAAGTACGAGCTTCATATCAAGCTAAAAAATCTAAAACTTTTATGGTATTTAATCTGGAAAAAGAATTATACATTAATTCTAATAATTTGTTAGTATCTTCTCTAGACGTTACAGCATATTTAGCTGATTTTTCGTTTTTATTTACAACACCTATACCTCCCAGAAATCTTTGAATATTATATAACACATTTAAATCTTTTATTGCTACGTGTAATATAAAAGAAAAATTAAAACGATGATAGTCAATTAATTCACCTGACTTATTTAATCTTTTTCTGGATGTTAATGTTATTAAAAAATAACCTTCCCCGTCTGTAAAACCTCTTAATCATTCCGAAAAATTTTCCTTTCCTCCGGAATAGCTAGCTCATGATTTAACTTTATCTTCTTTTAGGTGTAAAACCCTATCTTCTAAAGATTTAATATTATCTTTTAACTGTGTGCATGAAAAAGAAGGAATCACAGAAGAACTTAATACGTGTTTATTTAAGATACCCACCGATGGGTATTCTGCAGGATAAAACATAGAGACAAAAAATTGAAAAACTTTCATCGCTAACGTTACTCCCGTAACGATTTGGACAATAAGACACAAAGCTAATAAAGACCCAAAATTTCATAAATAGCTAATGTTACTAGGTTCTGATGCGTCAATAATATACGAATTAACTAATCTTAATAAAGGATTACTTTTTAATATTCTCATTTTTTGATTATTATTATAATTTTGGTTAAAAAAATTTAGAGTTAATAAAAGCTCTTATATGTATTATATACAATTAATGTAGAAGGAAGGTAATAATAATTTTTTTTTCCTTTATAATTCACGCTATGATATCGATGATTTACCACTAAATAAACTTATTACTGCAAAAGATCCTAACGTTTTGAAGTTAACCGAGATTTTTCTACTTTTGTGCTATACTTTCTGAACCTCCGTTCCCCTAGGGAGGGGGCCCCCATCCCCGATGGGGATACGGAGGGAGACCGAAGGTCGCGAAAATAAGAAGTATGCGTCCTTGATATCCTCTAAAAACTACCGTGGATAATCCTTTAAACGCAGAATCTAGGGTTTTTCTCGCAAAGCGGTCCCCCCCCTGGTTTAAGTTAGACGGCCAGGGCTACAATGGTATAAGATTAAAACCTATACAATAGTAACCGTACTACTATATTCTACCCTTAAATTCACACAGTTTTTTTTATTTTTGTGCCATATCCCATATCCTTCGGTGGCTACGCCTACAGAAGCGATCCATAAGGTAAATTTTTCCCGAAGGGATATGGATAAGGTAAATTTTTCCCAGAAGTTGGCGAGGCTTTTTTTTTTAGTTCTTATTTATATTTATTTAATATACCTTTATTTTCATTTGAACTGAGTCCACAGTTGAATAAGAAACAGTTTTAAGTTTTCCTCTTTAAGTTCACTAAGCTCTACAGCATTAGGTGTAGAAATATTTAAAGGATATTTTCTTTATATACTCTTACCCTTATCCAAAGAACATAATTCAACAGCTGGTGATTTAACTTAAGGGCTAGAGGCTTGTCTCATATACGGTAAACTAAACACGGGTAATTCATTAGCACCTAAACTATTATTCGATCTCGCATCTTTAATAGTACTAGTTGTATATTTATTTACTAAAATACGGGATCTTTATAAATAAGTAAAAGGTTATCCTACAGGAGTTATTTTAATTGGACATAATTAATATAGAATATTTAATTTATCTATACTAGTTAAACCCTTATTATTAACTATTCATAAAATACCTTTATTCCTGCTAAAAATTTATAGCTTATATAGTCTCAGAATCCACGGATTCTTACGGATTTTTTATAGTATCCATAAACTTAGGTTTATTTTTAGTGATCGCGCGCTTTTATCTGAGAGGACCTGACTTATACTTTCCTCTCTTTCTTTTATTTTTTTTAGTTCACTATCTATAATCCCTCCACCTTGAGGGTTAGAATTATCAGCTTGTAGTATATTAGGTTTATATTCTTTAATTTTAGTTTCTGTCACATCTCCACCTAAGGTATTTTATGCCAAAAGGGTCACTTGATTTGAGCTGCATTTAATAAATCTTTAAAAGTTATACTAAAAATTGTATTAAGAGCTTGCTGTTTTTCCTCAATAAATTACCCGGAGGGATCAAGAATGCCTGATCAAGAAAAAAAAAGAGATATTAAGGATTTATATACAAAACAACCTAAACTTAAAAAAAGTTTAGAATACTTAAAAACTTCATTATATAATCCTGTTAAAGACAATGTTAAACTAGTTCAACATGCTAAGAAAGCTTTACCTGGTATGTTGGCAATTATTAAAAGTAAAGTACGCATCATAAAGAGTTTGGTTAAAATTTGAGTAAACATTCTAAAAAAAGTTTTTGTAGTTTAATTTAGGTTAGTAAAATTTAGAGTTAAACATGTATTATATACTATTAATGTAAGTAATAATAATAATGCTTTGTCAAAAAATTCATAATATTTTATTTAATGAACTCATAATATTCTTCTAATCGTTAGAAAACAAAAAAAAATAAGAGACTTGAACTCCCATTTTTCGAAAATATAACGAATACTCTACCTTATTGAGTTTTTTTTTTATTTTTTATAATGTTTATTATCATATAAATCGAATAAGAAAAAATAAACAAAAAATCCTACTAATCTCTTCTACGTTTAGAAGTATCTGCTGTGATGTTATTATCTGCTACTCTTTTATTATCAGAAATTTCAGGAATATATTTCGCTCTACTACTTTTAAATTGACCTATAAGAGACATCTGATTCTCGAATTCTGATCTAATTGACTCCAATTTTTCTTTATCTTTAAGATAATTTATAGAATTAGGATCAAGCTTCTTGATATCTTCATCTATTTTTTTTATATCATCATGTACTTTATCTGCAAGAGATCTATACACATACTGTGATCCATCCCCCGTTAAATTTTCTTTATTAGGTTCTGAAGCATACGATATAAACCCTTCAGGAGTATCGAAAAATTATACAATTTACATACAAGAACAATTAACATATAAATACCCCATATTAATAATCAATACGAAGAAATTATATCTTGAATTTTATAAAATAAACATAAGAGAGATTTAAAAAAATTAGATTGTAAAAACTTATTTTTATTCTCATTATAGCCATAGTAATAGCTGAAAATACTTAATGAGAAAATAGCTAAGATCAATAATAATACCATCTTAAAACTTCATAGCCCCCAAAAAGCAACAGATAAATACCCTATAAAACCTATTAATATATATAAAGCATAACTTGTTACAACACCTGTGCTTAAAGATGAAATAGCTTTACTTAATTTAACCAATCCTAGCTCTAGACCGAAGGGTCCTAATAACTCTATGCTTCCTTTATCCAACACTTTAGTAGTCTGTCCTCCTAAATTTAAAACTAAGTTAGTGATATATTTATTGTAAAACATTTCAACCAAAAATCTTTGATTAAAAAAACCAAATAGATTGTAACCAAACCTAGATAATTTAAAGCTGATTAAAGATTCAGGTAAATATTCTGAAAAAATAATAGCTAACATACTAAAGATAACAGTGAAGACAAAAGGTAAAAGTTTAAATATAGTAGGTACTCCAAATTCTGTCTCAATGACTATTTCATGAACAGGATGTATAAAAATACTGTTATCAATAAAAAAACTTGAACCTAAACCTATAAATAGATCTTTAGTAATATAACCAAAGAATATAGAAAATACAGCTAGTATTACCAGAGGTAAACTTAAAAATAAATCACCTTCATGAGCATGTTTATAATATGTCATTGATCCATTAGGATTAGTTAAGAAAGTTAAATATAGGACTTTAAACTGAATACAATGTAGTAAATATTGCACCTATTACGACTATTACATATACAGGCTATACTACTAAAATAATATTGACCAAAAGCAGATTCTAATATAAAATCTTTACTATAAAATCCAGTCATGAAAGGAAATGCTACTAAACTAAAGAACTAGAATTAGCATAACAGAATAAATTAAAGGTAAGAATGAGATTAATCCACCGTATCTTCTAAAATCCTGGTTATCCCCCACTGCATGAATAACTGCTCCAGCTCCTAAGAAATAATTCCTTTATAAAAAGCATGATTAACAAGATGAATAAGGCTATGTGATATGAGATAAACCTACTGCTATTACCATCATACCTAATTGCGACTGTTACTATCATAAATTAAGAGCTTGTTAAAGCGTGTTAAATGTGACGTAAATTGGACCATTTCTTTATTAGTTTTTGTATTTTTCTCAATTGTCTTTGAATTAACTCATTCATTTAATTTAAAAACATCTTCGTTGTGTTTAGGTAATCTCGCTAAATAAATTGTTTTATTAAATTAACTCTTTTCATTTTTTCTGTTCTAAGAGGGTAATCACTAAAATAATTATCTATTAAATTAAAAAGTTCAGCCTTTCTATATATAACATATTTAAACGCTTCTATTTTAGGGGCTACTAATATCCACTCTTCCTCCATAAATATTTATTAAGGTTCTAATAAATATTTATTTTTTTGAGATATACCAATAAAAACTTGCCCAGATGATTCACTATAATAAACTGAACAATCACTATCAATAAACCCACTAAATCACCCATTATTAAATGTAAGATTATCAGGATACTTCAGTTCGATACTAAATTTTACGCAAAGTTTTATTCATTTGTAATAAACGTGTAGGATTTCTAATTAATCCATTAACATCATTTATTAATGCAATTAACCTGCTCTATTCCTTAATTTATATTTAAAAGCAAGGGCATTGGAAATCTGTTTAACCGTCCCCCCATACTTATGCTGTATTAAATATAAAACTTTTTGTCTCTAGCATCCATTGTGATTTCACAACTATTATATCCATTTTTAGTTAATATGAAGTAACCATCTCCATCTATTAACCCAGCTAATCATTCTTTAAAATGCAAGATCCTTAATGTTACTATTTATCTAAACTGTTCATATCTATATTTGTAGACTTTTTCTACTAAATATTGAACTTACGCCTAATGTTTATGTGTTTATAGTTACAAAATTAGAAAGTTTAAGGCGTCTCATTTCTATAATCAAATATTCTATTGGTTATTCATCTAGACAATATATTATTAAATTTTATTACCTAGCCAAAAGCAAAGTTACGCAGATAAGATACTCTGCCTGATAACTATATAAAACCACCAGAGGTGGGAGGCCTTAAAAAAAAAAATCAAAAACTAAATTCTAAATTTAGAATAATACTAAAAATAGATTCGTTTAAGAATTTATTTGGATTTTTTTTAGATAGGCTCCGCCTTAGCGAGATGATGCACGATGCTCCGCGAAATCCAACTTCTCTACCAAAGAAGCCAGAAACCATAAACCTTGATAAAGGAAAAGTTACGATGAATTTCAAAAAACCTTCAATCAATAACTTGAAGGTAGGACCTATTAAGTCTACACTCTTATAACTTACCAATAGCAAGAATTTGCTAGTCTGTGATATAATATTCTTTCCATCTAAGAGAAACCCTATTCAAAAAATTATTAGTGTAATGTACATTGTATATTTATTTAAAATTAAATTATTGTAAAACTTTTTTTTCCGTATGGAAGACTAAGATTAAATTACTATCTGATAGTAATGAAAAAGTATGGATTTACCACGCAACCTAAGTAATGTTTATTAAAGACAGAGAATTTTGACATTGAATTAACTAATCTAAATTCAATAAAAACTAATATCAAACGTATGGCCTCTGAGATTCCTACTAACTTACTAATAATCTCAAATTTTCACCTTATTAACACAGACATAATATGCTGGAATAACCTTATAATGGAAGATGAATAAAAAAAACTTGAAATTATAGTGATTATAAAAATAAACACGAGCTTTGGTTATCTGCGAATTGGCTATAATTTTTTTTTATAGCTTCTACGCTACTCCTCCCTTATCATAAGTATAATAAATTACTTATAATTTATTTTTTCTATTAAATATAATTTTTCTACTACTGATCCCTTTTTTACCTCATATAATTCTTTAATTAGACTAATTTTATTCCTTTTATTTGACATTAAAGGATATCTTACTAAGTAATTATCTATAATATTTAAAATTTCTTTTTTTCTGTAAATAGAATACTGAAAAGCTTGTCTAGAATCTAGAATTTTTATGCTACCTGAATATAATTTTATTAAAGAATCTAATAAATATTTATTTTTATGAGTTACACTTAAAATTAATTGATCTAACTTTTCATTATAATATATTGAACCATCACTATCGATGAATCCGCTAAATCATCCATTGTAGTAAGTCAAGGGTTTAGACACTTCAAACTCTATACCATATAACTTACAAACCTTATCTAATTGTAACATTCTTGTAGGATTTCTAATTAAACCATTAACACTACTGACTAATTTAATCAACCCGTATTTGTGGGCTAATTTATATTTTAAACCTGAAGATATCTCTTTAATAGATCCACCAAACTTATGCTTTATAGTATAAAGAGCAAATTTATCTTCTTTATCCATTACAATTTTAAAATTAGCATAACCTTTTTTAGATAAAAAAATTTACCGTCACCATCTATTAATCCAGATAATCATTCATTAAATTCCTGTGATGTATTAGAACGTGATTGTGAAGTTATATATGTTCTTTTTTGTTGTACATTAGTAATTAAGGATTTATTTATTCTTTTTTTATTTGTACCCAATTTTATTTGTTTAATTGATTCAAATCCTTCTGAAGTAATATGAGCTTTATTTTTAATTAATTCTGCTACACTATTAAAATCAGAAAAATCTAAATATTTAGATCCCTGTAAAGGATATTTATTAAAAAAAGGCAGAATTTTAGTGTAAATATCTTCAAATTTAGTAACA
>JAJTTP010000046.1:0-31966 GCA_023313575.1 Eutypella sp. D-1
AAATATATTAATCTTTGACCGTATTCACCCGGCATTGCTAAACCAAAATATCGTTCAGATATTACGATTTAAGTTCCTCCCGGAAACTTAGAGATTCAACCTTGAATCTCACAACTACTTATATATATGTTATAATCCTAACTTGTAATGCATACTAGGTACCATATATGGCAACACTAATTTTCTGAATAAAGGGAGAGATTCTTGTTTAATATACAATTGATAATTACTATTATTTTTATGCAAGCTACTTTTTAAATTAAACTTTGAATCTAAGGCTAATGACAAAAGTTCTACCTCCTCTTTTGTAAAACAGTTAGTAGCTATTCTCACACCAGGTTTTCAAGTACCATCATCCATTATTCCAAATGGCTAACGCCAAAGGTGTTAATAACTCAGAAATGTTCTTAGGTACAACTTTGACCTTATGATTAGTGTAAAACAATTTATATAATCACAATTCAACTTGAAAACCCTAGGGTACCAAAACGATATGCTTGATATGTTTTATCCCCATATTTTTGCTCAAAAAGAACAGGTAAGTTTTTAGTACAATAACCCCTTTCATATAAAAAACCATGTAGCCATAATATATACTCCTTATGCTTTACTTGCTGTCTAAATCTTACTCTTACACCTCCGTTTTGCAATCTCTCAGCGTATCCATCCCCTAATAATGAACCTACTATAACAGAGATAACCTCCTCATTGTGAGGACCAATTCGCGTATTGGGTTTAAAATTAGGTAATATAAAAGCCAAGGTCGTCTTAAGAGATGAAAGAGCTTTCATATATAGAAATTTAGGGGCCAAATAACGAAGACCCTGCAGTGTCATGGAGTCCTATTAAGTGCATTAATGCTAATGCTGCTAAAACGACAATTATATTAAATTATAATAATAAATTTGTATGTAAGTAAATAGAATACCAAAATATATTAATAAAGATATATTAATGCATAAAGATATCTATATCCATCTATTTAAATAGAGGCATTGCAATTTGTTTTAACCTCATCACGACGAAGTATGCCTCCTTCTTGCATATGTGAAGTAAGTTATCCCACACAAAAAGGAAACAACAAAGTTTACCTTTATTATGATACAAACTGCTAATTTTAGTAGTAAAGAAAAATAAACTTAACTTTTTATTCAAAAATAAAGATGATTTTGACATAGTCTAGTAGTACTTAATAACGACAAACCAGAGTATGCACCCCTTTAAAAGAAAATATAAGCCAAGCTATACGAAGGCACTCTTTTTTACTACAAGAAGAAGTATTATTATAAAACTGAGAACACTTATTCACTATTATATATACTAATCTTGAGGAAAATTTAGTTTTTTGTATCTGTCTGATTCCTTAAGATTATTTAACCAAGTTAAATAAGATTCTTTTTTGTAACCTATTAATGGGTAATGATTTTCAAATGAAAAAAAGTTAATAACCTTTTGGATATCTTTAACTGCTGCCATTCGAACTAGATATGCATTATTCTTCTCTGAATAATATATTTTTCTACTTGGTTCAAACAAAAGATAGATAGCTTTCATTAAAATACTATTTCCCTTCTGACTAATACTGAACCCTATTTCTTTATTGGCTTGTACGAAAAATGAACCTTCTGCCACTACAAAACCAACCAATCAATTGTTAAAGTATCAGACCTTTGACAAAATATCAACAGGGTTGTTAAAAACAAAAGGGCTGTAGTTAGGTATAACTTCGGGTAGTAACTCTCACTTTTTAAGATTATTTTCTAAAGTATACAAAAGTAAATTGTATTGTTTTATTCTATTATCGGTTAAGAAAAATAAATTATGTTTTAACAATAAAGGTACCAACACATGCTTTAATTCGTAATAATATAAAACAAACTTACTGCTGTCATTATCTACTTTAACAATAGACCCGCAATGTAATTTACCTAATATATACTCTAGAGTAGACAAATCTCTATTATGAAGAGCTATAACCAAATTAAACTCTATATATCCATTAGATCTTCTTCTAGCAAAGATATAACCATCACCATCAATAACACCAACTAAAAAAGCTAAAAAGCTAACATCCACATTAGGATGTATTAATTCCCTTTTATTAGTAACAGAAGTTTTAGTTAATTCTATTTTTTTAACTCAATAATCGTAAGTTTTAGTTTTTAAATTATTAAATTCTGCCACTAATTCAGGAATGATAAAACATACAACATTATTATAAAGTATATCCATTAACCTAGAAACGATATACTATCATTATCTCACGACAATGTTTAGACTATTTATTATAAATATACTTGTTATATTTTACTTTACCGTATAGTCGTTGAACCTATATACTTAAAATTAACCTAATTATCTAATTAATATGAAAATAGATATATCTGGCTTTTATGCGAAGCGACCAATTTACAGCTATTTAGTTATTATATTAAGTATATAAGAAACTTTAATTAAACGTAGAATAAATTTTTAGTATACTTTGCTGCTTATTAACATATAGTTTTTTAACTATTTCAAAAATAATATTCTATAGTCTTTCAAGCAATTAGGTAAATTTTTATACCCCATATCTTAGCAATAAGGTAATAAAAAGTGTAAAGCAAAGAATCTATTTAAAGTGGCATTATTAACAGAGAATCCACCTCAAATGACTTATCTTATACGTATAATGTTTAATTTATACTTTACACCTTTTGAGATGTCTTAGACTATTTCTTAAATCTTCCTAACGAAGATTTTGGGGATATCGTGTTGAGCTTATTGTTGGTATAACTCACTCATTAGTCGTTGAACGTTCTTAATCCCTTTTTATATACCGAATTAAGTTCCGCTACAAATAATTTAATATATCGGTGGATTGTTTTTTATTAAATGTCCTTGTAATTTTCCCCATTATGCCTCTAATAAATTTATTATTAAGGAGCCCACTGCGATTATTAATTTATATTTAGGTTACGACAAACTATCCACAATATTAATTTATTTTTGAGGGTAATTTAATTTACTATAACGTGAGCTTTCACGCAAGTTATTTAATCATTGAATATATTGTATATATTTTAACCCGATTAGAGGGTGTAAGCCAGAAAACGAGAAAAAATTTATAACTTTTTGTATATCAGATTTAGAACTGACACCAAATTGATTATAGTTGTCAGTTGTACCTATCTTTCTACTTGTATCAAAAATTAGTTTAAAAGCCTCAAATAAATTGGAATGTATTCGTTGTTTCAATTGAAAACAACCATCATTATTACATTTAATAAAGAATGAACCTTCTGAACAGGTGAATCCTACAATTCAATTTTTAAAAAAATATAATAATGTATAATCAAATGGATTTTTAGGTATTTCAAAAACAGCAGGTATATTATTAATACTAGGAATTTCACTATATAATTTTAGATCATTTTTCAAGATATATATAGCTAAATTAAACTGATCTATTCTAGTATTAGTTAAAAAAAAGATTTTATTATATATAAATAATGGAAACAATACTTCTTGTAAATCAGTTTTATTAATTACTAATTTGCAAGTAGGGCTTCTTAAATCTTTATATATATTTATTTTACCTAACTTTAAAACAGAATGAATATATTCTAAAGTAGAAATATCTTCTAAATGAAGAGATAAAACTAATTTCATGGTTATAAATCCTTTTGGTGTTTTACTTATCTGGATATATCCGTCCCCATCAATCAATCCAACTAAAAAGGCTAAAAAAGATGAAGGAATTGAAATATAATCTTTTTTATCCAATCTTAAAGATTTATTACCTTTTTTCAACGCATTCTTATGAACAACCCCTATTGTAGGTAAAGAAGCTTCCTTGGTAAAAACTCTTGAATATAATAAATATTTGTCTATAAAAAATAAAATAAGAATACCTAAACATAAATTAATAATAAAGTTTATGAACTCAACTATGTCCTGCCCTATTCAAGGAATAGCACTAATAAGGTTAGTAATACAAAATTAACCAATGGCGGTTCTTAGGCAGTCGTCTATTTATAAGAATTTGATTTTAAAGAAGAGTAAACTTTTATTCTTTTTATACATTGAGCCACTACCAGCCCTTCTTTATTTTTTACAGGTTTACCATCATTTAAACGTTGAGTTACAGTATTATCACTAATATGTAAGAATTTAGCACATGAAATTCCATTAGTAAAATAATTAAAAGAACCGTTTAAAAAATAAACTTTTATAATATAAGTAGATCGAATGTATTTTTTATTCGATATTATCATAGCTCTACCTTCAGAATCTATATGTATTAAAGGTTCTGATTTAATTAAATTACTTAACACTGATTTAAAGGTTTCATCTAAAACTACAGGATTAGAATTAGTAGATAATCTATTATTATTCATAGTATTACCTAATTTAATAATTAACTCTTTACCCTTATCAGTTAAATATTTACCTTCTAATATTAAAAAAGCTATGGTTTTAAAATCCAGATAATCCTGGAATTTTTTAGTTCTAAATTCTATACTATCAAAATAAGGTATTAATATATTACAAATAAAATCTATTTGTGAGATTTCTAAAATAGAGAAAGGTTTTTGATTATTTTTTACTACCTTTTTATCATTAATGCTGATTAGTTTAGTAGTACTACCGAGTAAATAAGAATGTTCATCCAATAAGCTTAAAATAAATTCACGAATTCTCTCTAAAACTATTCTATTTACTGTAGTAGTAACAAGTGAAACACGTACAGACAAATCGTGTTTATTTAAATAAAATGACCCATCTCCTTCTAATAAACCTATTAAATAGTTACCTGTAATTCTCACGCTATGATAATCAGGTAAAGAAAAATTCATTCTTTTAGTATTCATACCATCCTTTAACTCAATAATACTTGAATTAATCTCTAGTAAACTTAACTCATTATTCTTTAGGCTACGCAGAGATTTAAACATAAAAAAAGCTTTTTTAAAATCTAAATAATCCAAATATTTGGTAGTGTTTAACGGAAATTTTTCAAATATAGGAATCAATACGGATTCAATATCGCTTAGTTGAGATATTGTAAAAACTAAAACCTCTCTTTCGGCATTTAATCTCCCGCAGCCTAAAGTATTTTTTATGAATTCTAAAGTTTTTCTATCATCTCGATGTAAATAAATTCTAAATACGAATTCAAAACCTGACACTGCTCCTTTTTCATTTTTTCTTATTCTTATCAAAAAATTAGACTCTGCTTCACAGAGGCCTACAAACCACTCAATAAACTCAGGACGTGATTTGAGTATTTCTTTATGGACACCTTCCAATACCACATTTTTTCCACTATTAGGGCGACCTTGTAGCGAATAATTTGTGAAATAAATTTGAAAATATTTAGGTATAAAAAGTGATATTAAAAAAGTAATACAATAAACCTTTGTTTTAGCATAAAAAGAAACCCAATCATCTATTATAATTAACCATTAAACTATGGCAGTTAGTTCCTTTAGATGATTGAAAAATTTACCTTTAAGGTGGAGGCGCGACTCTCCATATCATTAAATTTCTTTAATGTATTGGACTATATCTTCATTCTTCGCTTATTTTATCTCAAAGCGACACTTTAAGATGAGAGAAATAAAGAATGCACCACGTAAAGTCTCTGAAGATCCCACTCATAATTATTTAAATTACTTTGGTTTCCTGCTGATTGTCTTATTCCATATAAGAGTTTCCAGCATATAGTGGTGTTTTACTACAGCTATTACTTCGCTGTTCAACTGTAGCCAAGTCTTTAATTTACTTAATATAGCTAAAAACTAGCTTTTTCATGTTTAAATTAAGTAAACCTCGTACTTTATGCTTATATTATAAAAATAATTATAATTTAGTATAAAGCCTTCTGTCTCAATGTAGCAAGATATTAATTTTATGTTGAGAAAAGACTCCGACTGTACATTAAGCATCATTTTAGATACCCACTAGTGACCCAGTCTGTTGCGATATTTTACTCTACCGACGGTCTCTATACTAAACAAATATATTTGACCGTTATCACTAGTATTGCTGCAATATTCTGAAAAAAAAAGGAGTTCTAAGTGAATATTACCTCACTTAATTATGCAACTATGTATAACTAATAAACCTAAAATCCAGACTGAATTCCATAACTCTCGTTTTTATATCTTCCATAACAACCCACTCACTGGATTCCTTCCAATACGAAATCTCCGAACTAGCTCTCACACAATCCCCAGGGTTCTCCCTCAAATGCTGCTCTACAACCCCTTCGAGTTTTTGAGCAAGCGTTTTGATTTGAGGGCGATTACGTATAATGGTTTGGGATGAAATCTTTTGAAGGGTTGGAGAACGTTTCGAATCTCGTTGTTTAAGATGTTCTCGAACTGATTTCGATCTACCGCTCAACCGTCGTGGGCCATAGCGCCATTCAACGCCATTATGATGAAGATGAGGTCTCACTAGTAAAACTTAATAAAACAATGTAAAGTGTAATAAAGAAGAGAGGAAACATACCTTCCCGGTTTGATAAGGGATTCACCGATGCATTCTTTCTATTCTGACCCTTGCTCAATTCCACGCTATCTACATACAAGTTCGCAGTAGTAGAGCCGAGAGGATCTTCATCACTACTTGAGCCAAAACCTTCAGCTGAAGGTTTACTCAAAGAGGTTGTTGAATCATTCAAGTTGGCAATGAATTCAGCTGAACCCTCTGATAGAGTGGTTGAAAATGCGTCACCCTTCGGAGGAAAATCGTCATTCTCCCTCTTAGGACTCCGAGGTGTGGTAGGCACGGATAGATCTCGGGTGTTGATTTGACCAAAACGGTAGGTACCCGGAACACAAGGAGGAAGATTCATGATTAAAACAAGTACAGAAGATAGCTTGATAAACAATGAGGATGCCTGCTTGATATGGTACTTTCAGAGTAAGGAGAAATGATGAAGCTTAAATAGATATAGGGAAGGAAAAATTTAATCATTCACGAACGATGACGCTTCAGAATGATGAATCATTATATCCCCATTTTACGTATTCTTATCTAGGATCTAGATCTGCCAAGATTACCCTACCCCTCGTGTATGGCCAATAGCAATAGATAAGCATAAACAAATCACATGGCAAAATCTACCATCCATCACACACCATATTCGATATACCTCATAATCATACCGCATAAACCCCTCAAAGATCAACCTAATCACCTCATCATTCATGAGTCACATGATAAATAATCTAGCAATCTTATTCGTGGTTTCATTTTGAATTGCTAGATCCATTCTGCTTATGACGATCATTGAGTCATAAAACAAGGATCTTTCAGGAAAACAGGTTGGCTTATCTAGGACCTAGATATGCCAAGACATCTTACATCTATATATATCCAATGAAAACTCTTTTTGGCATTTACTCACTATCTAATACGAGATCAACCTTGTCATATTCCATACACTTCATTATTGCCGCTTACTCTCACACAAACCACCATCACATTGCCTATTCTACCAATAAAAGATGAAATGACGCATCCCTTACATACAAATCATACGATAAAGACCACTTGATAGATTTAGCTGCCTAATACGAGATGATCGTCGAGGTTTATTAGCATTAGTCACACTTGTTTCGGAGGAAGAAAAAGTGCGGATCATGACGCGTAATCCTCCTTGTCATCATGGATCAGGCGAATACTCTAGCCAATCATTAACATTATTTCTCCTTTCAATTTAGCCACCTCCATATGCGGAGATCATTCCTAAACTAAACTTTTAGTCTTGTGATAGCTGATCAACCAATAGATTAACCGAGATAAATGAAGATCCTCCTTAGCATTTCCCCACTATCAAATACGAGATCACATGCTGCTCACCTAGCCGCGAGCGCATATTCCTTGAACTACCTCGCATAAATCCCTCAATCTTCTAACCAATCATATTTATTATTTCCTTATCTCTTGTTTCATTTTTGATCATCTGCCCTCTTTACCTAATGACCATGAAATCATGCAGATCCATAATGAGTCAAGGAAAGGAATCTCGGAGAACCCCGATACCTCAGATCTTGCTTAGAAATCCAACAGAATTTTACATGTGATATTCGAAAAAAATAGTATATAAGTTGAAGCTACCTCGTATGGTTTTCTTTATCCTACTTCAATTTACAGAATTACAATTATCCAACATTCCAGACAAACACGATACTTCTTTAAGTAGACTCCAGATAATACATTACCTTACTTAGATCATCAACCCTCAAAATGTCTTCTTATCCTACTATTGATATTCAGACCACTTACCCCATGATTAATGATCAACTCGACCTACCTATTTATACCGACCGCCTTATCATTAGAGCATTACAAAGTTCGGATCTTCTGGCATATCACAGCCTCCTGACTGATAAAGGAGCTATGAGGAACGAGCCCTTATCCCCAGACCTCTCGTACACTGAAAATGTCTTCCCAACTCCGCCCGGCGAAGCGGCAGAAGATGATCTATGGTTGGGTATCTTCCTCAAAGAACCAAACAATAGGGAAGGGAACCTGATTGGTGACGGCGGGGTGTACTATTTACTTCTCAGCACTGAATGGCCAAATTTGAGCTATCGCATCAAAGAACAGTACTGGAACAGAGGATACGCCACTGAGTTCGTGAGGGCTTTCATGAGATTTTGGTGGAGAATCCCTCGTCACCGTCAACTTAAAAACCTCACGATTCATCCAGCTACTCTGAATGCCCAGGACTCTCCTGACCAAGAGGTTAGAGAACGAGTGTATATATCCGTCACCCATGGGAATTCGGCAAATCAAAAGGTGTTGACCAAGGCAGGATTTGAGAAATTTGAAGGTATGGGGGAAGGAACCACTCATTGGCGACAAATCCGGGAAAACTAGCACTTATGGAAATTACAAATTGGTTTTTCATACCGAATACGGAGAGTATAAAAGCAGATTGTCTTAGGTTCTAATTGAAGGGTAAAAAGATTAAGAAGGGATTCACGATACGTATTATAAGATAGTATTCATTCCTTGACTAGTTTAGCCCCCTACTTTATCCCTAAAGAAATCACCCGGAGGGATCAGGGTCAGAAGCATGCGACCCCAGCTCTGTTGGTTTACAGGAGACGGAGGTACAACACCTACTAGATGTCAATCATCCTGATTTATTAGTTATACATTTGAGGCGATTTATATATTCTTTTTTACATAAGAAATTTATTTTATAAAATAAGTATGGTCTAGTTTAGTCTAATAGTGTCTTTATACCTTTTACTGTTTTTAAATAAGTCATTCATTATATTGAATAAGTTTATAACAACTGACTGCATATAAAATAGTATCAGAAGCAGAAAAAAAGTTCACTACTTTTTGTGCATACGAAGTTAGCGGATCCGTTTTTGAATTAAAAATTAACTGATAGCAATTAGAAGAATCAACCTTTATATTAGGTTCTCTATTTGCAATCAATACACATTTCGCTTTAATAATATTGTAATTTTCAATACCTTTTTGCTTAATTTGACAGAAAACAGAACCTATAGCTTTAAGACCAGAAGAACATTCGGCTATTGTAAAACCTGCCAATCAATAAGGAAAGGAACTTCAATTCAGGATTTATTGAACTGAAAAATTAGTAGGCGGAGCCTCGTAAAATTCACATTTTCCCAATGTACTATATTATTATCTATAATGTAATTAAATAGAGCTAATTGATTATACCTGTTAGCAGTTAAAAATTGTAAATCATATTCTTTAAAGGTATAATTACAGTAGTTAAATCCTTTTTTGTGCGAAGCGAACATTAATCTTATTTTATTAACTGAATCCAAATTAGAAATAGAACCACACCTAAAACTTTAGTTAAATAAGTTAGAAGAGATACATCTATTGAATGTAATCTAATAACTAAACGTGCTCTGATTGTACTCCTAGGAGTATTACCAGATTTATTATACTGTTTTTGAGGACCTATTTCAATATAACCATCACCATCAAAAAGACCCAGGACAAAACCTATTACAAAACTCCTAATAAAATCCATAAACTTATTTATTCAACTTCGACTTAAGCTTACTCATCCTGACTGCACCTTGAGGGGTTAAATGTTCTCCTGTATTTAGCATAGTTACAATTTCTTTTCACACATAAAAATGTAATAATTTATTTCCTGCGCCTCCTCTTCCCCTAATCCAAAGGATAAGGGGGACCGAAAAATTTACCGGAGGATAAGGGTCCTAAAGGATAATTATTAAAGTGGGGTAATATTGTATTACCCAGATCTGATCTCTTACTTACTCTAAAGTAACTAGCCTGACCAGTTTTATGATTACTAATTAGTAGGGTTATTTTTTTTATTCTTTTTATTCTATAGTATATTAAATTAAGAAATATTACAAAATTTAAGTGCCGGCTCATAAAAAGAATAAAAAAAAAAAATTCACCCACTAAACCTCCAAAGAAATTTTGAATTCTATTTAATAAAACAAACTCCTTTTCATGTTAACTTTATAATAAGCTTGAAATTGTTTACTATTGGCACTTTCTGAGATATAAAATGAAGAATCACCATCAGAAAATCCTGTAACTCAATTAGGATCTAAGGGTAAATTTAAATTATTGCTCTCTAATGGGACTTATACGGCGGAGTACTCCACATTTGGAAAGTTTTATTTTAAACCAGGAGCAAGTCCATTATTAAGTCCGATCTTCATCGAGACAATTTTAAGAGTGAAACGCCCCCTAATAAATTAGGCCATTAAAAACCCAAAAATCAATAAAAAACTAAAATCTAAATTCAATCTCTCAATTTTGTATAATACTTAAACCCCCGCTGTAAGAATGCAGCGGGGGTTTAAGATTTGATTTTTTATTGATTTTTAACCCTAGGCTTTTGCCTAACCTTCAGTTAGCTAAAGATAAGCCGAAGGCTAGCTTCGCTTATCCTGATCCCGAAGGGATATGGATCGGAAAAAGGAGGTCTTGAGTAAAATGTTCCTGATTAACCATAAGGTTAACAATGGCTTTTCATATACTATAATTAAGAAATTTAGCACTTTGTAAAGGATAACGTTCAAAATGAGGGATAAGATAGTCTGTAAAATAAATTAATTTATTTACATTAAATGAGGCTTTATTTCTTTTCTCATCTATTACAATACTACCTACACCCCCCCCCAAAAAAAATATTGTTGAATTAATAATAAAAGAGGTAAATCTTTTTTATCTAGATATATATCAAATCTAGCATTAACTCGTCAACCAAGGTTATTAGCGGATCTTTTAATAATACTTATTTGAAATGATGATTAAGCACCACCAAACCCTGCGATATATCAGGGGTTTAGTATAGCCATAAATTTCTTATAAGGCTTTGGAACAGAGGTTCCCTTACCTGTAGAATAATAAAATTTTTCACCTCATAGACTCATCTGCCCGTAGGGCAATACATACAAACTTACTTATTAACAAGTTATGTATAATAAGCTAGAATAACTTTAAATTCGTATATTCTATTAGTTAAATCAATTTAACCAAAAGTTCCGCCTGTGCATTAAACAGCATTTCAGCCACCCATTAGTGACCCAGTCTGTCGCGATCATTTATATGACCGACGATCTTAAAGCTTAAACTTCTTTGATCGTTTTCACTAACATCGCCAAATAATCTTAAAGACTATTCTATATCCTCGTCAGGATATACCACTTTAATCTTTCTTTCTCTATAAAAATTGCAGAAAGATTGTTACTCATGGAACTATAATTTAATATAAAAATAAAGTATAATAAAATATTGAGAATAAAATAACTATTTACTTGAAATCTTTTACTATTCATTGTCTTTTTACTAATCCTTTTTCTGTTTTTAATGCTCTTCTAATTGTTTTTTCGTCACAGTTTATAGATTTAGCTGCAGCTAAAATAGTAGAATATTTACCGTAAACAGTTCCATTCAAATTATACAAGACAACAGGTCTTGTATTAGTTATACACTTTTGTTTAGTTACATCTAACATAGGAGGTCTATTTAAAGCCTTTTCTCTCATTTTTTCTATTGTTTCAGGAGAAAACTTTTTACCTTTGTTTAGATTACCGATTCTTTCACGTCTAGCGTCACTATAAATATCTTTCATTTTTTGACGATCAATTTCAGTGTGTTTGTAACCAAAACTAGAACCTGCTTCTGTCAAAATATTATAGTTAGGGACTAACAATTTTAAATATTTATCTTCTAAATCCAATAATTCTTTGTTATTTTCCTGAGTAACAATATTAGGATATAAATCTAATACAATAAAAGCAAAATTTCTCAAATCATATTTTCTAATCGCTAACTTAACTATTTTGCTACCTCTGAAATAAATAACATGATTACTGAATCTAGCGTAAAATCTATTAGTTGCCGCAGAACCTATATAATAGTCTTTAGTTACTTTATTAACTATAATATATATACCGCTTAAACCTCTAGTGTCGCTTAAAATCTGTTTTCTAGTTTCTTCTAAATTTAATTTTTCATAAACATACACTGGCTTTAAACCTAATTCTTGAAGAATTGTTTTTAGTCTTTCAGAAATTTCAATATTATCAGAAGGACGACTTGTACAATATCCTCTTTTTACTATGCTTTGATTAAACAGTCTATTATTGTTTACTTTGTTATATTTTATTATAACCCCTTTATTACTTATATTAAATCATTTTGGGCTATATTCATAACCCAGGAAAGCTGTAGCCACCATAAGTATAAATATAACAGTACCTATAGCTCAAACTAATGTTCTTGGATATCTATAAGATCCGTAATATATACCTCTACCTATGTGTAAATAGACCAAAAAGAAAAAAGCAGACGCAGTGTTACTATGTAAGTAACGAATAAACCAACCATTAGAGACATCACGCATAATCATAGGTTACAAATATTAAACAACAAATTATCATCTACTATAATCTAATCCCTAGACGCTCTATCTATGGGCTTAGATGTGTAAATATATTTATTTTTATAAAGTCTATTTGTATCAATATAACGATTACAAGTATTACTACTAGGTTTTAATCCTAATGCCTTATGTGCTGAACTGAATGAAGTAAATGGCGATCCAGTTACCATTTCATTATTAACATAAATATAAACAATCTTAGGATTTTCAGATCTATTTTTTATACTATATTTACGCACATTCTCCGTATGTGGTATATTAAGTTTTACACAAAAAGGAGAATCTTTTTGCATAATATTCTTAAATCTTTCAGTTATATTATTAATAACTTCATTAGTATCACTAACGGATGGATATGTACTATATCTTTTATTGATAATTCCTGCAATATCTAAAAATAAATTCTTACCTTCTGTTGTATAATAATATCCATAAATCTTCAATAATAAAGCCATTCTTCATAATTTAAAATCTATCTCTTTACGAGAATAAAATTTAGATGAATCTAAAAACGGCAATAAATAATAGTATAAAGCATCTGTGTTAGCAATAGCTAATGATACCACATTAGTTCTTACATTAATAGTATTTGTAATGTTAATAGGTAGGATTTTACTATCAGGATCATTATTATATGTTCTAGCATTACTTGACAAGTTTAACAAAAAATTTGTTATACCATTTAAACATTCTTGACTTGTATTTTTCTGTGCTACTTGAAAATATAAAGAAGACCCTGTTTTAATTCCGAAAGTACCTTCACCTTCTATGAATCCTATGAATCAATTTGGGTTTATTATAATTTGAGATTTCGAAGCACCATATGTGAAAATTTCTCTTTTAGAATTCATACTGTTTTTAATAGATACAATTTTTTTCATATCTACATCAGATATTGCTTTATTAGTAGCTTTTATAAGTGAAACTTCATAAAAACTAAGAAAGTCTAATTTTTTACTGGTACGAAGAGGGTAATGATTAAATATATCACATAATTTATCTATATTTAAAGAATCTTCGACAATAAAAGAACAACTATTTCTACTGTTTTCTTCAACTATTCTACCAAAACCTAAATTAGATTCAATAGTATGAAGTACTTTTACATCATCAATATGCAAGCTAATTTTAAATCTTAATTTCACATATTTACTAGGATCGGCGTTTAAAAAAATAACCAACCTAAAATCTTAAGTATTATATAAAATTAATAAGTTAAATTTAGATTTTAGTTGGTTATTTTTTTTCACCGCAGGAGCCTCTCAATTGAAACTAAAAAATTACCTTCCGCTCTTCCCCGGAGGGGAACAGGTAAACCCGCTAAATCAGTATAAAAAGTCCTTATTTGTAAAGTTGTCCCTTTGTACGTAAAAGTTTTCATTTAAACAAGTTGTAAAGTTACGAAATCCCATTTTATTTTTAGAACCCGATACATAAATAAACAATGCTAAAATTATGCCCTCAAAAAGGCATAGACAGATAATCTGAACTACTCTACTTCACAGCAGAGATTGGACTATATCATCACCTAGATTTAGTTCTAAATCTGATGTCAGGCGTATTAGTCTCTGAAGATCCCCCCGGGGACATAATACACATATACGTTGGTTTCCTGCTGATTGCCTTAGCAATTATAAGGTTTTCCAGCAATTAGCCCGATTTAAAGAGCACATTATGTTATATATTCAACTAAATTACATGCTTATATATATTAGGATTAGTGAACTAGAATAATATTTATCAACTTAGTGTGTTTTATCTAAAAAGAACTATTATGAATAGAAAAAAGGGGGAGATGGACGATTATTATCTCTATATGTACTTAGTAACCCCCGGATTTCTATAGTGTTTAAATTTTCTAAATCAGGAGAAATTTCCACAGCATATTCCTCAAAGCCAGTAAAAATTTTTAGGTCAAATACTGATGAGAAAAGTAACCATAAAACTCTATTAGGTGATTCGAAATTAATACTAATATGGTATTCTCTGTAATCAGACAGAAAGGGACCTATGATATCATATGATCCCTCGATATTAGAGATAGGCTGAATAGAATATACACAATATCATATACGAGGCTCCAACTCAGGACAATGTATAACTAATCCCTGAATATTACTATTTAACGCGTACAAACGCCTCAAATTGTATCCTGTAGGGTCCCTTAAATCTATAATAGCTCCATGATAACAATTTCCCTTTTTTAGAAGAATAGGGGTTAAATCTAATTCCAATTGCTTCCTATTATTTATAGCTAGATATAAGATAGCTAACAAAGTTAATATGATAAATCATAAGGTTAAATAATTTAAATCTAAACCTAATAGCTTCTTTATTAAAGCTATGATTTGGTCTATATTATCTAAATTAATACCATCAATGTCTAGTTCCAATCCTTCAACATCAATCCCCAGTCCCTCCAATACCTCTTTTAAACTAGGGTTTTTTTTATTAAAAAAATACATAGCTAATGTACCACCTGTTATAGTTTTTATATTAGTAACAGTACTAATATAAAAATTTTCTCATAATAATAGTTCTATTAAATAGTTAGCAAAAAACTCTACATAATACTTATGCTCTACTGAATGAAATGCTTCCATTATACTGGGATTATAATGCCATGAGGCTATATTATTTATTTATTTAAATTAGACAACTCTTTCATCAGAGCTTCTACTTTATTTTCTCTATGAGCTGATCTAGGATTTTTATGAAGAGTATTTACAATTTGAATTCAAACTGAATATTGTAAAGCTTTATTACCCTCTAAAGGGTATTTATCAAAAAAAGGAACTAAATCATTTAAAATTTGATCTCTAGGAACTAATCTAAATTTACTTATACCTCTTTTTTCAGTGTATACTTTACCGTACCCCAAGGTATTAACTATTAAATTTAAAAGATAAATATTATCACTTTTCTGACCCATTTCAAATACAAGTGTATAATCTTTAACTACATCCCCTGCAGCTTTTTGCCTTTTTCTAGTAAAGAATGTAAAAGAACTTTCACCTGTCGCAAATCCAGATATTCATCAAGGATCTAGTTTATCCTTTATATTTAACGACTCAACGGATGATAGTTCTAATTCCACACTAGGGATTATACCTAAAGGTGCTAATTTTTCAAGTAAAGATTCAGATAAGGGATTATTTAATTTATTTATTAAAGATAATAGTTTTAAGAACCCTTCAACGTTAGTATGTAATTTATTGTTCATAAGTTCTAATATTTTACAGAAACAAATAAAATTAACAAATTTAGTGGTTTGTAACGGATATTTTTCAAAATGTGCTATAATTGTTTTCAATTCTTGTCTAGATCTTACTCTGTAACGTGCAGTTTTATCACCAACTGTTGACACTGAACCTACACCAAAAAACAATTGAATTTTATTTAATAATTCTATATCTTTTTTATGTAAAGTAATAATAAAACAAGGTTCTATTGCTCAACCTACAGCAGCGGTTTTAGATTTAAAGACAGACATACTGAAAGATGATTCCGCGTCAGCAAACCCTGTAACGAATCAGGGACTTAATTTAATACCAGAATTTTTTACATCTACGATAACATTTGTGCTTGGTATGTTCGATTTATTATTTGAATTAGAAATTCCTCCATCTCTTGTGTTGTAGTTGGCTACTTTAACCGCTAAGTAAAATGTTGGAATTAATAAAGCTAATAAATAGGTAATAATATGCCCAAATTCCTTATTCTCTCGAAAGGCTGGACTATATCATCATGTGTACATTATTTTAATGAAGTAACACATGTCTTACCTTTAGTCTCTGAAGATTCAACATATTTATTTGCTGCTTCCCTGCTGATTGTCCAAAATACTATTGGGCGTTCCAGCAATTTGTAAGATTTTATAGCTACACATTTTTTCTTTCCATAGCTAATGTAACACCTGTTATAATTTCCTGACAAATATATACGAGTAAAAAAAAAGAGAGCTTTTTAAATCGCACAATTTTCATAAGGATAATAATATAACAGGGTATACACTAGCGGTAGCTTTAGCGACACAACAACCCCAATGACTCCGAAATCTTCTCTGGTTTAAATAAACAACGTACCATTATATTAAAAGGTAACTTTGAAGGCTAAAAAGTAATTTTCTTTTACTATGCTAATTAGATAGCAGAATCGCCTCGATTTCCAACAAAAGTATAATTAAATAATACATAACTAATATAAGGGGCTCCACCTAATATTCATCATCAAATAATTTTTTAAATCTAAATGTACCTTTCTTTGTTGTAACAGGTGAATTTTTACTGATTCATCTGCCTACTGTTACTTTACTTACTTCAAAGTAATTAGCACATTCAGCATTAGAATTAAATCTTAAACTACTAGTGTTTTCCTCATTAGTAGCTAAAACATATGAGCCTTGTCTATGGATTACACTAGATAAACCTTTAGAGTTTTTTCTTACTTTTAATATACCTGATTGATCAGTTTCAACGTAATTATTTTCACTATATAATAAATCCAAGGTTTCTTTACTAACGACTGGATCATTTATGTTACTATTAAGTCCCATATTTGATCTTAATTTAACAATTATATCTTTACCCTCAGGTAGAATATGTTTTCCTTCATAAACTAAAATATAAATTATAACTCAGTTTATAAAATCAACAACTTTAGTAGATAGTCAAGGTAAATTTATTAATAAAAAAATTAAAATGTAGGCAGTTTGGTTATTCTTACCTATGTATAGTTCAGTATAAGGTTTTTGTTTTAATTTATTAGATTTACTATCAAATAAGCTAATAACCATATTTGACCCGTATTTCATAAGATAGTCTTTAATATGAACTAATACGTATCTATTAATTGAGGTTTGAGCCAATTTAAAACATACGCTGAAATTATTAACATAAAAGCAACCTTCACCTTCAAAGAACCCAAGTAATCATTCATTAGTTATAATTACCACATGATTTTCAGGTAATCTGAAATTAGTTCTAGCTCTATTCATAAAACTTTTAATAGATAATATTTTCTCGTGTATAATCGAATATGAAGGGTCCAAATGTAAAGGTACTTCTTTGTCTCTTTCATCCATGAAATTTAAATATAAAGTACGAGCTTCATATCAAGCTAAAAAATCTAAAACTTTTATGGTATTTAATCTGGAAAAAGAATTATACATTAATTCTAATAATTTGTTAGTATCTTCTCTAGACGTTACAGCATATTTAGCTGATTTTTCGTTTTTATTTACAACACCTATACCTCCCAGAAATCTTTGAATATTATATAACACATTTAAATCTTTTATTGCTACGTGTAATATAAAAGAAAAATTAAAACGATGATAGTCAATTAATTCACCTGACTTATTTAATCTTTTTCTGGATGTTAATGTTATTAAAAAATAACCTTCCCCGTCTGTAAAACCTCTTAATCATTCCGAAAAATTTTCCTTTCCTCCGGAATAGCTAGCTCATGATTTAACTTTATCTTCTTTTAGGTGTAAAACCCTATCTTCTAAAGATTTAATATTATCTTTTAACTGTGTGCATGAAAAAGAAGGAATCACAGAAGAACTTAATACGTGTTTATTTAAGATACCCACCGATGGGTATTCTGCAGGATAAAACATAGAGACAAAAAATTGAAAAACTTTCATCGCTAACGTTACTCCCGTAACGATTTGGACAATAAGACACAAAGCTAATAAAGACCCAAAATTTCATAAATAGCTAATGTTACTAGGTTCTGATGCGTCAATAATATACGAATTAACTAATCTTAATAAAGGATTACTTTTTAATATTCTCATTTTTTGATTATTATTATAATTTTGGTTAAAAAAATTTAGAGTTAATAAAAGCTCTTATATGTATTATATACAATTAATGTAGAAGGAAGGTAATAATAATTTTTTTTTCCTTTATAATTCACGCTATGATATCGATGATTTACCACTAAATAAACTTATTACTGCAAAAGATCCTAACGTTTTGAAGTTAACCGAGATTTTTCTACTTTTGTGCTATACTTTCTGAACCTCCGTTCCCCTAGGGAGGGGGCCCCCATCCCCGATGGGGATACGGAGGGAGACCGAAGGTCGCGAAAATAAGAAGTATGCGTCCTTGATATCCTCTAAAAACTACCGTGGATAATCCTTTAAACGCAGAATCTAGGGTTTTTCTCGCAAAGCGGTCCCCCCCCTGGTTTAAGTTAGACGGCCAGGGCTACAATGGTATAAGATTAAAACCTATACAATAGTAACCGTACTACTATATTCTACCCTTAAATTCACACAGTTTTTTTTATTTTTGTGCCATATCCCATATCCTTCGGTGGCTACGCCTACAGAAGCGATCCATAAGGTAAATTTTTCCCGAAGGGATATGGATAAGGTAAATTTTTCCCAGAAGTTGGCGAGGCTTTTTTTTTTAGTTCTTATTTATATTTATTTAATATACCTTTATTTTCATTTGAACTGAGTCCACAGTTGAATAAGAAACAGTTTTAAGTTTTCCTCTTTAAGTTCACTAAGCTCTACAGCATTAGGTGTAGAAATATTTAAAGGATATTTTCTTTATATACTCTTACCCTTATCCAAAGAACATAATTCAACAGCTGGTGATTTAACTTAAGGGCTAGAGGCTTGTCTCATATACGGTAAACTAAACACGGGTAATTCATTAGCACCTAAACTATTATTCGATCTCGCATCTTTAATAGTACTAGTTGTATATTTATTTACTAAAATACGGGATCTTTATAAATAAGTAAAAGGTTATCCTACAGGAGTTATTTTAATTGGACATAATTAATATAGAATATTTAATTTATCTATACTAGTTAAACCCTTATTATTAACTATTCATAAAATACCTTTATTCCTGCTAAAAATTTATAGCTTATATAGTCTCAGAATCCACGGATTCTTACGGATTTTTTATAGTATCCATAAACTTAGGTTTATTTTTAGTGATCGCGCGCTTTTATCTGAGAGGACCTGACTTATACTTTCCTCTCTTTCTTTTATTTTTTTTAGTTCACTATCTATAATCCCTCCACCTTGAGGGTTAGAATTATCAGCTTGTAGTATATTAGGTTTATATTCTTTAATTTTAGTTTCTGTCACATCTCCACCTAAGGTATTTTATGCCAAAAGGGTCACTTGATTTGAGCTGCATTTAATAAATCTTTAAAAGTTATACTAAAAATTGTATTAAGAGCTTGCTGTTTTTCCTCAATAAATTACCCGGAGGGATCAAGAATGCCTGATCAAGAAAAAAAAAGAGATATTAAGGATTTATATACAAAACAACCTAAACTTAAAAAAAGTTTAGAATACTTAAAAACTTCATTATATAATCCTGTTAAAGACAATGTTAAACTAGTTCAACATGCTAAGAAAGCTTTACCTGGTATGTTGGCAATTATTAAAAGTAAAGTACGCATCATAAAAGAGTTTGGTTAAAATTTGAGTAAACATTCTAAAAAAAAGTTTTTGTAGTTTAATTTAGGTTAGTAAAATTTAGAGTTAAACATGTATTATATACTATTAATGTAAGTAATAATAATAATGCTTTGTCAAAAAATTCATAATATTTTATTTAATGAACTCATAATATTCTTCTAATCGTTAGAAAACAAAAAAAAAATAAGAGACTTGAACTCCCATTTTTCGAAAATATAACGAATACTCTACCTTATTGAGTTTTTTTTTTATTTTTTATAATGTTTATTATCATATAAATCGAATAAGAAAAAATAAACAAAAAATCCTACTAATCTCTTCTACGTTTAGAAGTATCTGCTGTGATGTTATTATCTGCTACTCTTTTATTATCAGAAATTTCAGGAATATATTTCGCTCTACTACTTTTAAATTGACCTATAAGAGACATCTGATTCTCGAATTCTGATCTAATTGACTCCAATTTTTCTTTATCTTTAAGATAATTTATAGAATTAGGATCAAGCTTCTTGATATCTTCATCTATTTTTTTTATATCATCATGTACTTTATCTGCAAGAGATCTATACACATACTGTGATCCATCCCCCGTTAAATTTTCTTTATTAGGTTCTGAAGCATACGATATAAACCCTTCAGGAGTATCGAAAAAATTATACAATTTACATACAAGAACAATTAACATATAAATACCCCATATTAATAATCAATACGAAGAAATTATATCTTGAATTTTATAAAATAAACATAAGAGAGATTTAAAAAAATTAGATTGTAAAAACTTATTTTTATTCTCATTATAGCCATAGTAATAGCTGAAAATACTTAATGAGAAAATAGCTAAGATCAATAATAATACCATCTTAAAACTTCATAGCCCCCAAAAAGCAACAGATAAATACCCTATAAAACCTATTAATATATATAAAGCATAACTTGTTACAACACCTGTGCTTAAAGATGAAATAGCTTTACTTAATTTAACCAATCCTAGCTCTAGACCGAAGGGTCCTAATAACTCTATGCTTCCTTTATCCAACACTTTAGTAGTCTGTCCTCCTAAATTTAAAACTAAGTTAGTGATATATTTATTGTAAAACATTTCAACCAAAAATCTTTGATTAAAAAAACCAAATAGATTGTAACCAAACCTAGATAATTTAAAGCTGATTAAAGATTCAGGTAAATATTCTGAAAAAATAATAGCTAACATACTAAAGATAACAGTGAAGACAAAAGGTAAAAGTTTAAATATAGTAGGTACTCCAAATTCTGTCTCAATGACTATTTCATGAACAGGATGTATAAAAATACTGTTATCAATAAAAAAACTTGAACCTAAACCTATAAATAGATCTTTAGTAATATAACCAAAGAATATAGAAAATACAGCTAGTATTACCAGAGGTAAACTTAAAAATAAATCACCTTCATGAGCATGTTTATAATATGTCATTGATCCATTAGGATTAGTTAAGAAAGTTAAATATAGGACTTTAACTGAATACAATGTAGTAAATATTGCACCTATTACTGCTATTACATATACAGCTATACTACTAAAATAATATTGACCAAAAGCAGATTCTAATATAAAATCTTTACTATAAAATCCAGTCATGAAAGGAAATGCTACTAAACTAAGACTAGCAATTAGCATAACAGAATAAATTAAAGGTAAGAATGAGATTAATCCACCGTATCTTCTAAAATCCTGGTTATCCCCCACTGCATGAATAACTGCTCCAGCTCCTAAGAATAATAATCCTTTATAAAAAGCATGATTAACAAGATGGAATAAGGCTATGTTATATGATGATAAACCTACTGCTATTACCATCATACCTAATTGCGACGTTTACTATCATAAATTAAGAGCTTGTTAAAGCGTGTTAAATGTGACGTAAATTGGACCATTTCTTTATTAGTTTTTGTATTTTTCTCAATTGTCTTTGAATTTAACTCATTCATTTAATTTAAAAACATCTTCGTTGTGTTTAGGTAATCTCGCTAAATAAAATTGTTTTATTAAATTAACTCTTTTCATTTTTTCTGTTCTAAGAGGGTAATCACTAAAATAATTATCTATTAAATTAAAAAGTTCAGCCTTTCTATATATAACATATTTAAACGCTTCTATTTTAGGGCTACTAATATCCACTCTTCCTCCATAAATATTTATTAAAGGTTCTAATAAATATTTATTTTTTTGAGATATACCAATAAAAACTTGCCCAGATGATTCACTATAATAAACTGAACCATCACTATCAATAAACCCACTAAATCACCCATTATTAAATGTAAGATTATCAGGATACTTCAGTTCGATACTAAATTTTACGCAAAGTTTATTCATTTGTAATAAACGTGTAGGATTTCTAATTAATCCATTAACATCATTTATTAATGCAATTAAACCTGCTCTATTCCTTAATTTATATTTAAAAGCAAGGGCATTGGAAATCTGTTTAACCGTCCCCCCATACTTATGCTGTATTAAATATAAAACTTTTTTGTCTCTAGCATCCATTGTGATTTCACAACTATTATATCCATTTTTAGTTAATATGAAGTAACCATCTCCATCTATTAACCCAGCTAATCATTCTTTAAATGCAAGATCCTTAATGTTACTATTATCTAAACTGTTCATATCTATATTTGTAGACATTTTTCTACTAAATATTGAACTTACGCCTAAATGTTTATTGTTTATAGTTACAAAATTAGAAAGTTTAAGCGTCTCATTTCTATAATCAAATATTCTATTGGTTATTCATCTAGACAATATATTATTAAATTTTATTACATAGCCAAAAGCAAAAGTTACGGCAGATAAGATACTCTGCCTGATAACTATATAAAACCACCAGAGGTGGGAGGCCTTAAAAAAAAATCAAAAACTAAATTCTAAATTTAGAAATAATACTAAAATAGATTCGTTTAAGAATTTATTTTGGATTTTTTTTTTAGATAGGCTCCGCCTTAGCGAGATGATGCACGATGCTCCGCGAAATCCAACTTCTCTACCAAAGAAGCCAGAAACCATAAACCTTGATAAAGGAAAAGTTACGATGAATTTCAAAAAACCTTCAATCAATAACTTGAAGGTAGGACCTATTAAGTCTACACTCTTATAACTTACCAATAGCAAGAATTTGCTAGTCTGTGATATAATATTCTTTCCATCTAAGAGAAACCCTATTCAAAAAATTATTAGTGTAATGTACATTGTATATTTATTTAAAATTAAATTATTGTAAAACTTTTTTTTCCGTATGGAAGACTAAGATTAAATTACTATCTGATAGTAATGAAAAAGTATGGATTTACCACGCAACCTAAGTAATGTTTATTAAAGACAGAGAATTTTGACATTGAATTAACTAATCTAAATTCAATAAAAACTAATATCAAACGTATGGCCTCTGAGATTCCTACTAACTTACTAATAATCTCAAATTTTCACCTTATTAACACAGACATAATATGCTGGAATAACCTTATAATGGAAGATGAATAAAAAAAAACTTGAAATTATAGTGATTATAAAAATAAACACGAGCTTTGGTTATCTGCGAATTGGCTATAATTTTTTTTTATAGCTTCTACGCTACTCCTCCCTTATCATAAGTATAATAAATTACTTATAATTTATTTTTTCTATTAAATATAATTTTTCTACTGATCCCTTTTTTACCTCATATAATTCTTTAATTAGACTAATTTTATTCCTTTTATTTGACATTAAAGGATATCTTACTAAGTAATTATCTATAATATTTAAAATTTCTTTTTTTCTGTAAATAGAATACTGAAAAGCTTGTCTAGAATCTAGAATTTTTATGCTACCTGAATATAATTTTATTAAAGAATCTAATAAATATTTATTTTTATGAGTTACACTTAAAATTAATTGATCTAACTTTTCATTATAATATATTGAACCATCACTATCGATGAATCCGCTAAATCATCCATTGTAGTAAGTCAAGGGTTTAGACACTTCAAACTCTATACCATATAACTTACAAACCTTATCTAATTGTAACATTCTTGTAGGATTTCTAATTAAACCATTAACACTACTGACTAATTTAATCAACCCGTATTTGTGGGCTAATTTATATTTTAAACCTGAAGATATCTCTTTAATAGATCCACCAAACTTATGCTTTATAGTATAAAGAGCAAATTTATCTTCTTTATCCATTACAATTTTAAAATTAGCATAACCTTTTTTAGATAAAAAAAATTTACCGTCACCATCTATTAATCCAGATAATCATTCATTAAATTCCTGTGATGTATTAGAACGTGATTGTGAAGTTATATATGTTCTTTTTTGTTGTACATTAGTAATTAAGGATTTATTTATTCTTTTTTTATTTGTACCCAATTTTATTTGTTTAATTGATTCAAATCCTTCTGAAGTAATATGAGCTTTATTTTTAATTAATTCTGCTACACTATTAAAATCAGAAAAATCTAAATATTTAGATCCCTGTAAAGGATATTTATTAAAAAAAGGCAGAATTTTAGTGTAAATATCTTCAAATTTAGTAACAATAAAATCACCAGCTTCTGGTGAACTTAAACTATAACGTCCACAGTCAAAATAATTAACTAATTCTTTTAATAAATCGGTATCTCTAATGTGTTGTGTAATTTTAAATACTAAGCCTACACCTGTAGAATTATTGGTTAATGATATGTAAAAACACCCATCACCATCTACAAAACCAGAAACTCAATAAGGATTTATAGCTTCGAATTTAGGTGTAATAGTTTGAGGTCTTAAATAAGGAATAATATTTGGAAAAACAATTTTCAATTCTTCAGATAAACCGTTGTTAAAACTTGCTTTTAAAGACAATATTTCTTGAAAACCTTCTTGTGTTAAATGTTTTTTTTGTTTAATTAATTCAAATACTAATTTAAATATTTTATAATCAGATAGTTTTTGTGTAATTAATGGATAATTATTAAAATGATTTATAATAATTTCCATCTCTTTCATAGAATTTACTATATACTCAATATATCCGTCTTTTCTTGTATAAATTTTACCTACGTTAAAAAATTTGAAAATTCTTTCTAACAACTCACTATCTTTTGAATGCAGTTTTAATTTAAAAGATAGACTTACACTATAACCTAATTTTAGTGGGCTCCGCCCTACTGATCGAGATTGAATATTTATTAAAAAACTACCCTCAGCATCCGTAAATCCTGTTACATAATAAGGATTTAATATATTATTTTCAGTAGATGATCCCGAGCCTACGGCTACAGAATGATAATTTAAAGTACTTACACCTAAAGTGAATTTGGGACTAGTAGTTAATCTTTTTTTTATAGAAAATAAGAGAGAAGTAGACTCGCATATAGTTTGATGCCTGAATGTACTTGAATGAGAAGTACATTCTCGAGCCAATTGACTCATAGTAGAATAGGCTATAACTTTTTTAATATCTTGTTGGAACAATCCTACAAGAGAACTAAATACAGTTGTAATAGCACCTAATCATAAACAAAGTAATAATACTATTGAACTATATTCTATTAAAGGAGATGAACGCATTAATAAGTACACTCCTGCCGTTACCATAGTGGCAGCATGTATTAAAGCAGAAACTGGAGTAGGACCTTCCATCGCCATAGGTAATCATACGTGAAGGCCAACTTGAGAACTTTTGGCCATAGCACCTATTAATAAGCATATACCTACAATAGTTATAACATTTTCATTAATATACGGAGCTAATGAAAAAACTGTTGCATAATCTAAATTACCTAGAGATCATAAAATAGTGAACATACCTATAGTTAAAAAGCAATCACCCACTCTATTTGTTAAAAATGCAGATATAGAACTTTGGTTCGCAAATATCCGAGTAAACCAAAAACTTACTAGTAGATAAGAACAAACACCTACACCTTCTCATCCTACAAACATTAATAGATAATTATTAGCTGTTACTAATATAATCATCATAAAAGTGAATAAGCTTAAATAACTAAAGAAACGTTGTACATGGGGGTCATTGCTCATGTACGATATTGAATATATATGAACTAAAGAACTTATGATTAAGACAGGTATTAACATAGATACTGTTAAACTATCAAATTCAAAAGCTACCGTAATATTAATTCATTCTGAGTCTATTCATCTAAATAGTTCAATAGAAACAGGAATATTATTAAACCCTACTTCAAAAAAAGCTATTATTGCTAGTATTGTAGTTACTATTACACTAAAACATGTCATGAACTGTGCTCCGCGAACTCCAACTTTTCTACCAAAAAAGCCAGAAACTATAGATCCTAATAAAGGTAAAATTATTACTACTAAATACATTATTTATATTCTATCGAAACGCTTCCTCTTAATCTGTAAAAAGCGACTAGAATACCCAAACCTATCGCAGATTCCGCACCTGCAACTGCTATTATATATATAGCGTATGTTTGGCCTATTATATCATCAATGTTTAGTGAACTTACCAATATTAGAAATGTTATAGAAACTAACATCATCTCGATCGAGATGAGCATTAATATAATATTTTTTCTATTCAACACGAACCCTAAGATTCCTATTAAAAAAAGTATTAGTGTAATATTCATTGTATATTTATTAAATTTAAATTATTGTAATTAAATCCTTACTGAGTTATATAAATACCTCTGTATAAACACCTGTATTTATGCCTTCAATAAGGATAAGAGTGCGTTAGATTCGAACTAACATCTATAGACAGTTAAATAAACTGCCTTTATTTTACCTCTTAAACTAACACCCCTTAGGTAGAAATACCTTAGAACGCAATATCAATTATCATATTTCTTAATAACCACGACACAATAAGAAAGTAATTATTACTTATAAAATATAGAATAGATATTCTATATAAAGATTTTAAGGTAATATTACACCGTATACTCCGTTTATATATTATAGTATATAAACCTTTTTATTCTCGCGCTACGTAGTACGCTACAAAAAATAGTAATTTAATAAACCCTTATACCCTTATCCATATTAGTTTTCAATTATAAATTTTTAGCTTTTCTACGCCCTCTGGGGTGCGAAGCGGACATTCCTGCTTCGCACCAAAAGGAGGAGAAGGTTACATAAGAAAAATGTACTTTACTTTTTATTGATTTTGATCCCTCTGGTTTATCTTTTTCTACTTATTTTTGTGCCATATCCCTGTTGCTCCGCAGGGGTTAGGGATCAAGAAAATCAGAAGTATGTACGCCTTAAACAAAACATTAAGTCATATAAACAATATAATTCAATATATTTAGTAGCGAAGCGTCCGACGGCTTTATTTTTTTTTTCAAGGCAAAATTTTATCTACCTAAACCCCTGCACTACTGCAGGGGTTTGTGGAGGAGAGAACGCTCTTTTTTTATTTTTTTTAGCGATACTTTCACTAACAACTTTATATTGTTAATATCAGAACACTAAAAAAACCAAATACTCAAAAATTTAGAAGTGAAGCAAGAGCAAATCCTTAGATTACTCCTTTAAGAAATAGATAACTCGAACACCCAACCTTCTATGTACAAAACGGTTGCTCTACCCTCTAGCGAATTTAATTTATATAAAAATTTAGCTTATATATATCTTACTAATTAGTATACATTGTATGACTTTATGTTTAAGTAATCGTAAAGTAAGATAAATTATATATTAAAAGAACTACAAATTAAGTGTGTATAAGACTCGAACTTATATGACAGTAACCGTACTACTATATTCTACCATTAAACTAACACACCTTTATTTTAAATGCATCTTTGAATTCTTGAGAATAATTAAAATAACCTAAAATATAAATAAGGCACCAAGACTTTAGCCGAATAGGATGCAAATATTACTGGTTTTCTAATTAAGTGAGGAATTTTTCTATAGATACAGATTATATAACAATTGGCATACCACTGCGTAGTATTCCACATATTTATGAACATTGCAGATTATTTATACGATTTTGAATTTTTAATTAGTTTACTTACTTTGTAAAAAACAGAAAATTTCCTTAACTTTTATCTAATTATTTATAAGTTTTCCTGTTTCTATTCTACTTAAACCCCTGCAGTAGTGCAGGGGTTTGTAAAAGGTACGCTCCTAAATTTTCTGAGGATTTTTTTTCTCTCTTCTGTTCCCGGAGGGAAAAGCCTTGCTCTTTTCTCCTTCTTTTTTTTAAAGAAAAAAAAGAAGAGAGAAAATATTTAAAATTACTCCAGCGTCTTTTATCATTCAAAAAAATCCCATTTTTTGGTCGGATCAAAAAACTTGTGAGAGTAGTACGCTTTGCTCAAGAAGGAGAAAAGAGCGGAGCGCGATGCCGGCACTTAAAATAGTTATAATATTCTGAATTTAATATAGAATAAAAGAAAAATAAGGAAAAAAATAAACGAGAAATAGGAAAAGAGGGAGCCGCGAAGAATGCCCTGATCCGGAGGATAAGCTAATTAATTAGGCCGCCTAATTAATTACGCAGCAACAGCATACGAAGTTAAAGCGATCCATTTTAGATTTAGCATGATAATAAAGAGTACTACATGTAAGATCATAAACATATACAGCATCACCTTTTGTGCGAAGCGATCCAGCATTAACAACTCTTAATGTATTCAAATTAAACTATTTATTTAATAATATTGTTATAAAATTAAAGCATCTTGAACACTAAACTTATCACTATATATTTTAGAGATTATTAATTTAAAAGCTTTTAGTCCGTCTTTGTGAAGTCAAGGTAATAATTTTCCTTTATCCCGGAGGGATCAGAAGTACCCCTAACCCCCCCCCCCCCCCCGAAACTTGGTTTGTGCGAAGCACAGGCTCCGCCTTCAGCAGGGGGAACGGATACTAAAATCTCCTTTAAATTAATAATACATTATACGCCTTAGTAAATTAGATGAACCTACACATTTCTGACTTGTACTTTTATGTATAAATATATATATACACCTGAAAACCTTTATACTTGGATCTACCTGTTAATTCATCTAAGAGTTTGGTACCTTCCGATGTATATATAGGAAAATCCATTTATACACCTTATACTTTTAATAACTATTCTAATTTCGATACAGTAACAGATAAATTTTGATTTAAGAATATTTTATTTATTACTGAGGGAGTATTAGGCTTTTTCACTATTAATATGCTCTAACGCTAAGAGCTCTGAGTTATTTCCCAAAGATCTAATGAAACTAAAAGATTTAGTTCAGTGTAAAGCAGCTATAGAACCTAATCCTACATGTTTATCAAATATGAAGTTATTATTAGAAACACTTTTACTAATTGTATCATGCAAATACTACAATAGTCTTCCGCCCTAAAGACAAGTGCTTTAGGTTTGTTTTGATAATTATAAACTTAAAAGTTTATTTTTACACTAAAAAAATAAGTTTAGCAAACTATTATAAAGTTATCTAAATATAATCAACGAATTAAGATATATTTACTAAAATACTCCGATTTTTCTGCACCCTATCAGGTGGGCTGGAGCCTACTATATTTTAAGCCTTTTTAGAATAATAATACCAATCACCCACCGTCTAGTCGATGAACTGTGTACCTATCCCAGCCACTTGGCCGCGGATTGCCCATTGAAAAATCAATATTGATTTTACCTTACCACGAGTCATTACCTGTGCCATAAACTATGTTACCATACTTACTTGGTTAAGATTACTTTAAGGGTTTCCCGCAATTTGATGATTTTTAACCCTAGGTTCACTACAGTTTTGGCCATTGTTTAAGAAGACCCTAGAATACTCCTTCTCTATTTACAAAAACCAATACTTTATTGAATATACCTGGATCGTTAAACCTAATCATTTTGGTTACTGACATATTTTAAGATGTAACGATCTTTATATACTTTACCGCTAGCTATATACTAGCTATATAGTTTCTTAATGAACTTCTACAGAATGCCCCCAAAGAGAGTTCCAACTTTATAGGAAGAATATGAAATTTTTGTAGTATTAATACTAGAATCTAATACCTATACAGGTTTACCGTAAGATCTATGCAGTTTATTTAGACTCATTCTTCTAGGTTCATCTATTAATTATCGTAACTATAATTCAGTTAAACCAGCTGGAACTGTATCTGCTACTATATTGTTAGATATAGTAAAATAATCTAAAAAAAAGGACTATTTTTAGCTACATGTTTTGTATATGAAGAAGGGGTGTATACCTAAATATGCACAAAAACCTTTAAAAAGTTACTTGTATAATATAAAATCTGACGATATTTATCATGTAAATATATATTAAACCCTTTATTTACTATAAACTATCCTATGAATATTTAAGTTATATTTTTTATTTAAAAAACAATACTGCTCTAAAAAAGCATGAGAATATTTAGGGGGGGGAGGTAAGAAGAAGATATAACTGTAATTTCTGATATTTTTTTACTTATTTTATAATAAGTTAAATTAATAATATTATATATATTTAAAAATAAAAATAATAAAAAAATTTCGTAAACGCTTTCAACTCTTACTTTTATATCCTCGATAATAATATACCGGTGTCTTTATTATTAAATCATCCATTTTTTTTTTCAAACTACTGTTTAAATATTCTTGCTAAGTCATTACTAGATCCTACATATTTTTTTATCATTTTCTCTCTTATTTTTTTTCTTAAACAAAAAGTTTTACTGTTCCTTTTCGTAGCCTTCGGCGTCTTTTCTCATTCAAAAAAATCCCATTTTTTTGTCGGATCAAAAAACGAGTTTAACGAGTGAAAAGGAAGGGTAAAACAAACCCTGATCTCTTCTCCTAAGAGGAGAAGAGAGGGATTAGAAAGAGAAAAGAGCAGGGCGCGAATGTGAAAAACATATACCCCTGTTTTGCTACGTCTTGATCCAGATTATCCTACCAACCCTAATAAAGCAGGATATGTTTGATCTGTTGTGGGTAAATAAAAATTTACAGTAGGAAGAGCTAAAAGTTTATCTAGGAACTCCTGAGTTATATAAACTTTTTGGTTAAGTAACACACCATTTATAACTTCACTAGTAGGAGGGTTACCACTATTAATACGCTCTAATGCTAAAGAACTAAGGCAAAAATTAATTATTTTTTAGGCATAGTTAAGCTAGATTAAAATATAGATAACCAATTCAGATGGTTAAAATAAAAACATTTAATATTAAACACCTTTATATTAGGGCGTTCATTAAACCCTAAAAAAACTATTTTTATATGTTGTATTTTAGTCCAAGTACACCATACTTTGTTAATATTAAAATCTTAGATTAATTGTGTATCATGTTCCCGGAGGGAAAGCATTGAACAAATAATATAGCTTATTTAAAGATAAAAACGTGATAAATAATCCAAAACTAGATATTATCTGAAAATCGTACCAAAAATTTTACCCGGTTAAGACTGTTGTAGTAACTTTAATCTAGGGTTATTTTTATAAATAGTTAATACTATTTAGCATATTTAGCCTATAACCAGTTGTCCCAGCAACTAGAGTACCATCAGATTATTTATTGATTGAAAAACCGTCTACTCATGCTTTTT
>JAJTTP010000047.1:0-25551 GCA_023313575.1 Eutypella sp. D-1
CTAGTATAGATAAATTAAATATTCTATATTAATTATGTCCAATTAAAATAACTCCTGTAGGATAACCTTTTACTTATTTATAAAGATCCCGTATTTTAGTAAATAAATATACAACTAGTACTATTAAAGATGCGAGATCGAATAATAGTTTAGGTGCTAATGAATTACCCGTGTTTAGTTTACCGATATGAGACAAGCCCTCTAGCCCTTAAGTTAACTCACCAGCTGTTGAATTATGTCTTTGGATAAGGGTAAGAGTATATAAAGAAAATATCCTTTAAATATTTCTACACCTAATGCTGTAGAGCTTAGTGAACTTAAAGAGGAAAACTTAAAACTGTTTCTTATTACAACTGTGGACTCAGTTCAAATGAAAATAAAGGTATATTAAATAAATATAAATAAGAACTAAAAAAAAAGCCTCGCCAACTTCTGGGAAAATTTACCTTATCCATATCCCTTCGGGAAAAATTTCCCTTATGGATCGCTTCTGTAGGCGTAGCCACCGAAGGATAGGGATATGCACAAAATAAAAAAAAACTGTGTGAATTTAAGGGTAGAATAGTAGTACGGTTACTATTGTATAGGTTTTAATCTTATACCATTGTAGCCCTGGCCGTCTAACTTAAACCAGGGGGGGGACCGCTTTGCGAGAAAAAACCCTAGATTCTGCGTTTAAGGATTATCCACGGTAGTTTTTAGAGGATATCAAGGACGCATACTTCTTATTTTCGCGACCTTCGGTCTCCCTCCGTATCCCCATCGGGATGGGGGCCCCCTCCCTAGGGGAACGGAGGTTCAGAAAGTATAGCACAAAAGTAGAAAAAATCTCGGTTAACTTCAAAACGTTAGGATCTTTTGCAGTAATAAGTTTATTTAGTGGTAAATCATCGATATCATAGCGTGAATTATAAAGGAAAAAAAAATTATTATTACCTTCCTTCTACATTAATTGTATATAATACATATAAGAGCTTTTATTAACTCTAAATTTTTTTTAACCAAAATTATAATAATAATCAAAAAATGAGAATATTAAAAAGTAATCCTTTATTAAGATTAGTTAATTCGTATATTATTGACGCATCAGAACCTAGTAACATTAGCTATTTATGAAATTTGGGTCTTTATTAGCTTTGTGTCTTATTGTCCAAATCGTTACGGGAGTAACGTTAGCGATGAAAGTTTTTCAATTTTTTGTCTCTATGTTTTATCCTGCAGAATACCCATCGGTGGGTATCTTAAATAAACACGTATTAAGTTCTTCTGTGATTCCTTCTTTTTCATGCACACAGTTAAAAGATAATATTAAATCTTTAGAAGATAGGGTTTTACACCTAAAAGAAGATAAAGTTAAATCATGAGCTAGCTATTCCGGAGGAAAGGAAAATTTTTCGGAATGATTAAGAGGTTTTACAGACGGGGAAGGTTATTTTTTAATAACATTAACATCCAGAAAAAGATTAAATAAGTCAGGTGAATTAATTGACTATCATCGTTTTAATTTTTCTTTTATATTACACGTAGCAATAAAAGATTTAAATGTGTTATATAATATTCAAAGATTTCTGGGAGGTATAGGTGTTGTAAATAAAAACGAAAAATCAGCTAAATATGCTGTAACGTCTAGAGAAGATACTAACAAATTATTAGAATTAATGTATAATTCTTTTTCCAGATTAAATACCATAAAAGTTTTAGATTTTTTAGCTTGATATGAAGCTCGTACTTTATATTTAAATTTCATGGATGAAAGAGACAAAGAAGTACCTTTACATTTGGACCCTTCATATTCGATTATACACGAGAAAATATTATCTATTAAAAGTTTTATGAATAGAGCTAGAACTAATTTCAGATTACCTGAAAATCATGTGGTAATTATAACTAATGAATGATTACTTGGGTTCTTTGAAGGTGAAGGTTGCTTTTATGTTAATAATTTCAGCGTATGTTTTAAATTGGCTCAAACCTCAATTAATAGATACGTATTAGTTCATATTAAAGACTATCTTATGAAATACGGGTCAAATATGGTTATTAGCTTATTTGATAGTAAATCTAATAAATTAAAACAAAAACCTTATACTGAACTATACATAGGTAAGAATAACCAAACTGCCTACATTTTAATTTTTTTATTAATAAATTTACCTTGACTATCTACTAAAGTTGTTGATTTTATAAACTGAGTTATAATTTATATTTTAGTTTATGAAGGAAAACATATTCTACCTGAGGGTAAAGATATAATTGTTAAATTAAGATCAAATATGGGACTTAATAGTAACATAAATGATCCAGTCGTTAGTAAAGAAACCTTGGATTTATTATATAGTGAAAATAATTACGTTGAAACTGATCAATCAGGTATATTAAAAGTAAGAAAAAACTCTAAAGGTTTATCTAGTGTAATCCATAGACAAGGCTCATATGTTTTAGCTACTAATGAGGAAAACACTAGTAGTTTAAGATTTAATTCTAATGCTGAATGTGCTAATTACTTTGAAGTAAGTAAAGTAACAGTAGGCAGATGAATCAGTAAAAATTCACCTGTTACAACAAAGAAAGGTACATTTAGATTTAAAAAATTATTTGATGATGAATATTAGGTGGAGCCCCTTATATTAGTTATGTATTATTTAATTATACTTTTGTTGGAAATCGAGGCGATTCTGCTATCTAATTAGCATAGTAAAAGAAAATTACTTTTTAGCCTTCAAAGTTACCTTTTAATATAATGGTACGTTGTTTATTTAAACCAGAGAAGATTTCGGAGTCATTGGGGTTGTTGTGTCGCTAAAGCTACCGCTAGTGTATACCCTGTTATATTATTATCCTTATGAAAATTGTGCGATTTAAAAAGCTCTCTTTTTTTTTACTCGTATATATTTGTCAGGAAATTATAACAGGTGTTACATTAGCTATGGAAAGAAAAAATGTGTAGCTATAAAATCTTACAAATTGCTGGAACGCCCAATAGTATTTTGGACAATCAGCAGGGAAGCAGCAAATAAATATGTTGAATCTTCAGAGACTAAAGGTAAGACATGTGTTACTTCATTAAAATAATGTACACATGATGATATAGTCCAGCCTTTCGAGAGAATAAGGAATTTGGGCATATTATTACCTATTTATTAGCTTTATTAATTCCAACATTTTACTTAGCGGTTAAAGTAGCCAACTACAACACAAGAGATGGAGGAATTTCTAATTCAAATAATAAATCGAACATACCAAGCACAAATGTTATCGTAGATGTAAAAAATTCTGGTATTAAATTAAGTCCCTGATTCGTTACAGGGTTTGCTGACGCGGAATCATCTTTCAGTATGTCTGTCTTTAAATCTAAAACCGCTGCTGTAGGTTGAGCAATAGAACCTTGTTTTATTATTACTTTACATAAAAAAGATATAGAATTATTAAATAAAATTCAATTGTTTTTTGGTGTAGGTTCAGTGTCAACAGTTGGTGATAAAACTGCACGTTACAGAGTAAGATCTAGACAAGAATTGAAAACAATTATAGCACATTTTGAAAAATATCCGTTACAAACCACTAAATTTGTTAATTTTATTTGTTTCTGTAAAATATTAGAACTTATGAACAATAAATTACATACTAACGTTGAAGGGTTCTTAAAACTATTATCTTTAATAAATAAATTAAATAATCCCTTATCTGAATCTTTACTTGAAAAATTAGCACCTTTAGGTATAATCCCTAGTGTGGAATTAGAACTATCATCCGTTGAGTCGTTAAATATAAAGGATAAACTAGATCCTTGATGAATATCTGGATTTGCGACAGGTGAAAGTTCTTTTACATTCTTTACTAGAAAAAGGCAAAAAGCTGCAGGGGATGTAGTTAAAGATTATACACTTGTATTTGAAATGGGTCAGAAAAGTGATAATATTTATCTTTTAAATTTAATAGTTAATACCTTGGGGTACGGTAAAGTATACACTGAAAAAAGAGGTATAAGTAAATTTAGATTAGTTCCTAGAGATCAAATTTTAAATGATTTAGTTCCTTTTTTTGATAAATACCCTTTAGAGGGTAATAAAGCTTTACAATATTCAGTTTGAATTCAAATTGTAAATACTCTTCATAAAAATCCTAGATCAGCTCATAGAGAAAATAAAGTAGAAGCTCTGATGAAAGAGTTGTCTAATTTAAATAAATAAATAATATAGCCTCATGGCATTATAATCCCAGTATAATGGAAGCATTTCATTCAGTAGAGCATAAGTATTATGTAGAGTTTTTTGCTAACTATTTAATAGAACTATTATTATGAGAAAATTTTTATATTAGTACTGTTACTAATATAAAAACTATAACAGGTGGTACATTAGCTATGTATTTTTTTAATAAAAAAAACCCTAGTTTAAAAGAGGTATTGGAGGGACTGGGGATTGATGTTGAAGGATTGGAACTAGACATTGATGGTATTAATTTAGATAATATAGACCAAATCATAGCTTTAATAAAGAAGCTATTAGGTTTAGATTTAAATTATTTAACCTTATGATTTATCATATTAACTTTGTTAGCTATCTTATATCTAGCTATAAATAATAGGAAGCAATTGGAATTAGATTTAACCCCTATTCTTCTAAAAAAGGGAAATTGTTATCATGGAGCTATTATAGATTTAAGGGACCCTACAGGATACAATTTGAGGCGTTTGTACGCGTTAAATAGTAATATTCAGGGATTAGTTATACATTGTCCTGAGTTGGAGCCTCGTATATGATATTGTGTATATTCTATTCAGCCTATCTCTAATATCGAGGGATCATATGATATCATAGGTCCCTTTCTGTCTGATTACAGAGAATACCATATTAGTATTAATTTCGAATCACCTAATAGAGTTTTATGGTTACTTTTCTCATCAGTATTTGACCTAAAAATTTTTACTGGCTTTGAGGAATATGCTGTGGAAATTTCTCCTGATTTAGAAAATTTAAACACTATAGAAATCCGGGGGTTACTAAGTACATATAGAGATAATAATCGTCCATCTCCCCCTTTTTTCTATTCATAATAGTTCTTTTTAGATAAAACACACTAAGTTGATAAATATTATTCTAGTTCACTAATCCTAATATATATAAGCATGTAATTTAGTTGAATATATAACATAATGTGCTCTTTAAATCGGGCTAATTGCTGGAAAACCTTATAATTGCTAAGGCAATCAGCAGGAAACCAACGTATATGTGTATTATGTCCCCGGGGGGATCTTCAGAGACTAATACGCCTGACATCAGATTTAGAACTAAATCTAGGTGATGATATAGTCCAATCTCTGCTGTGAAGTAGAGTAGTTCAGATTATCTGTCTATGCCTTTTTGAGGGCATAATTTTAGCATTGTTTATTTATGTATCGGGTTCTAAAAATAAAATGGGATTTCGTAACTTTACAACTTGTTTAAATGAAAACTTTTACGTACAAAGGGACAACTTTACAAATAAGGACTTTTTATACTGATTTAGCGGGTTTACCTGTTCCCCTCCGGGGAAGAGCGGAAGGTAATTTTTTAGTTTCAATTGAGAGGCTCCTGCGGTGAAAAAAAATAACCAACTAAAATCTAAATTTAACTTATTAATTTTATATAATACTTAAGATTTTAGGTTGGTTATTTTTTTAAACGCCGATCCTAGTAAATATGTGAAATTAAGATTTAAAATTAGCTTGCATATTGATGATGTAAAAGTACTTCATACTATTGAATCTAATTTAGGTTTTGGTAGAATAGTTGAAGAAAACAGTAGAAATAGTTGTTCTTTTATTGTCGAAGATTCTTTAAATATAGATAAATTATGTGATATATTTAATCATTACCCTCTTCGTACCAGTAAAAAATTAGACTTTCTTAGTTTTTATGAAGTTTCACTTATAAAAGCTACTAATAAAGCAATATCTGATGTAGATATGAAAAAAATTGTATCTATTAAAAACAGTATGAATTCTAAAAGAGAAATTTTCACATATGGTGCTTCGAAATCTCAAATTATAATAAACCCAAATTGATTCATAGGATTCATAGAAGGTGAAGGTACTTTCGGAATTAAAACAGGGTCTTCTTTATATTTTCAAGTAGCACAGAAAAATACAAGTCAAGAATGTTTAAATGGTATAACAAATTTTTTGTTAAACTTGTCAAGTAATGCTAGAACATATAATAATGATCCTGATAGTAAAATCCTACCTATTAACATTACAAATACTATTAATGTAAGAACTAATGTGGTATCATTAGCTATTGCTAACACAGATGCTTTATACTATTATTTATTGCCGTTTTTAGATTCATCTAAATTTTATTCTCGTAAAGAGATAGATTTTAAATTATGAAGAATGGCTTTATTATTGAAGATTTATGGATATTATTATACAACAGAAGGTAAGAATTTATTTTTAGATATTGCAGGAATTATCAATAAAAGATATAGTACATATCCATCCGTTAGTGATACTAATGAAGTTATTAATAATATAACTGAAAGATTTAAGAATATTATGCAAAAAGATTCTCCTTTTTGTGTAAAACTTAATATACCACATACGGAGAATGTGCGTAAATATAGTATAAAAAATAGATCTGAAAATCCTAAGATTGTTTATATTTATGTTAATAATGAAATGGTAACTGGATCGCCATTTACTTCATTCAGTTCAGCACATAAGGCATTAGGATTAAAACCTAGTAGTAATACTTGTAATCGTTATATTGATACAAATAGACTTTATAAAAATAAATATATTTACACATCTAAGCCCATAGATAGAGCGTCTAGGGATTAGATTATAGTAGATGATAATTTGTTGTTTAATATTTGTAACCTATGATTATGCGTGATGTCTCTAATGGTTGGTTTATTCGTTACTTACATAGTAACACTGCGTCTGCTTTTTTCTTTTTGGTCTATTTACACATAGGTAGAGGTATATATTACGGATCTTATAGATATCCAAGAACATTAGTTTGAGCTATAGGTACTGTTATATTTATACTTATGGTGGCTACAGCTTTCCTGGGTTATGAATATAGCCCAAAATGATTTAATATAAGTAATAAAGGGGTTATAATAAAATATAACAAAGTAAACAATAATAGACTGTTTAATCAAAGCATAGTAAAAAGAGGATATTGTACAAGTCGTCCTTCTGATAATATTGAAATTTCTGAAAGACTAAAAACAATTCTTCAAGAATTAGGTTTAAAGCCAGTGTATGTTTATGAAAAATTAAATTTAGAAGAAACTAGAAAACAGATTTTAAGCGACACTAGAGGTTTAAGCGGTATATATATTATAGTTAATAAAGTAACTAAAGACTATTATATAGGTTCTGCGGCAACTAATAGATTTTACGCTAGATTCAGTAATCATGTTATTTATTTCAGAGGTAGCAAAATAGTTAAGTTAGCGATTAGAAAATATGATTTGAGAAATTTTGCTTTTATTGTATTAGATTTATATCCTAATATTGTTACTCAGGAAAATAACAAAGAATTATTGGATTTAGAAGATAAATATTTAAAATTGTTAGTCCCTAACTATAATATTTTGACAGAAGCAGGTTCTAGTTTTGGTTACAAACACACTGAAATTGATCGTCAAAAAATGAAAGATATTTATAGTGACGCTAGACGTGAAAGAATCGGTAATCTAAACAAAGGTAAAAAGTTTTCTCCTGAAACAATAGAAAAAATGAGAGAAAAGGCTTTAAATAGACCTCCTATGTTAGATGTAACTAAACAAAAGTGTATAACTAATACAAGACCTGTTGTCTTGTATAATTTGAATGGAACTGTTTACGGTAAATATTCTACTATTTTAGCTGCAGCTAAATCTATAAACTGTGACGAAAAAACAATTAGAAGAGCATTAAAAACAGAAAAAGGATTAGTAAAAAGACAATGAATAGTAAAAGATTTCAAGTAAATAGTTATTTTATTCTCAATATTTTATTATACTTTATTTTTATATTAAATTATAGTTCCATGAGTAACAATCTTTCTGCAATTTTTATAGAGAAAGAAAGATTAAAGTGGTATATCCTGACGAGGATATAGAATAGTCTTTAAGATTATTTGGCGATGTTAGTGAAAACGATCAAAGAAGTTTAAGCTTTAAGATCGTCGGTCATATAAATGATCGCGACAGACTGGGTCACTAATGGGTGGCTGAAATGCTGTTTAATGCACAGGCGGAACTTTTGGTTAAATTGATTTAACTAATAGAATATACGAATTTAAAGTTATTCTAGCTTATTATACATAACTTGTTAATAAGTAAGTTTGTATGTATTGCCCTACGGGCAGATGAGTCTATGAGGTGAAAAATTTTATTATTCTACAGGTAAGGGAACCTCTGTTCCAAAGCCTTATAAGAAATTTATGGCTATACTAAACCCCTGATATATCGCAGGGTTTGGTGGTGCTTAATCATCATTTCAAATAAGTATTATTAAAAGATCCGCTAATAACCTTGGTTGACGAGTTAATGCTAGATTTGATATATATCTAGATAAAAAAGATTTACCTCTTTTATTATTAATTCAACAATATTTTTTTTGGGGGGGGGTGTAGGTAGTATTGTAATAGATGAGAAAAGAAATAAAGCCTCATTTAATGTAAATAAATTAATTTATTTTACAGACTATCTTATCCCTCATTTTGAACGTTATCCTTTACAAAGTGCTAAATTTCTTAATTATAGTATATGAAAAGCCATTGTTAACCTTATGGTTAATCAGGAACATTTTACTCAAGACCTCCTTTTTCCGATCCATATCCCTTCGGGATCAGGATAAGCGAAGCTAGCCTTCGGCTTATCTTTAGCTAACTGAAGGTTAGGCAAAAGCCTAGGGTTAAAAATCAATAAAAAATCAAATCTTAAACCCCCGCTGCATTCTTACAGCGGGGGTTTAAGTATTATACAAAATTGAGAGATTGAATTTAGATTTTAGTTTTTTATTGATTTTTGGGTTTTTAATGGCCTAATTTATTAGGGGGCGTTTCACTCTTAAAATTGTCTCGATGAAGATCGGACTTAATAATGGACTTGCTCCTGGTTTAAAATAAAACTTTCCAAATGTGGAGTACTCCGCCGTATAAGTCCCATTAGAGAGCAATAATTTAAATTTACCCTTAGATCCTAATTGAGTTACAGGATTTTCTGATGGTGATTCTTCATTTTATATCTCAGAAAGTGCCAATAGTAAACAATTTCAAGCTTATTATAAAGTTAACATGAAAAGGAGTTTGTTTTATTAAATAGAATTCAAAATTTCTTTGGAGGTTTAGTGGGTGAATTTTTTTTTTTTATTCTTTTTATGAGCCGGCACTTAAATTTTGTAATATTTCTTAATTTAATATACTATAGAATAAAAAGAATAAAAAAAATAACCCTACTAATTAGTAATCATAAAACTGGTCAGGCTAGTTACTTTAGAGTAAGTAAGAGATCAGATCTGGGTAATACAATATTACCCCACTTTAATAATTATCCTTTAGGACCCTTATCCTCCGGTAAATTTTTCGGTCCCCCTTATCCTTTGGATTAGGGGAAGAGGAGGCGCAGGAAATAAATTATTACATTTTTATGTGTGAAAAGAAATTGTAACTATGCTAAATACAGGAGAACATTTAACCCCTCAAGGTGCAGTCAGGATGAGTAAGCTTAAGTCGAAGTTGAATAAATAAGTTTATGGATTTTATTAGGAGTTTTGTAATAGGTTTTGTCCTGGGTCTTTTTGATGGTGATGGTTATATTGAAATAGGTCCTCAAAAACAGTATAATAAATCTGGTAATACTCCTAGGAGTACAATCAGAGCACGTTTAGTTATTAGATTACATTCAATAGATGTATCTCTTCTAACTTATTTAACTAAAGTTTTAGGTGTGGTTCTATTTCTAATTTGGATTCAGTTAATAAAATAAGATTAATGTTCGCTTCGCACAAAAAAGGATTTAACTACTGTAATTATACCTTTAAAGAATATGATTTACAATTTTTAACTGCTAACAGGTATAATCAATTAGCTCTATTTAATTACATTATAGATAATAATATAGTACATTGGGAAAATGTGAATTTTACGAGGCTCCGCCTACTAATTTTTCAGTTCAATAAATCCTGAATTGAAGTTCCTTTCCTTATTGATTGGCAGGTTTTACAATAGCCGAATGTTCTTCTGGTCTTAAAGCTATAGGTTCTGTTTTCTGTCAAATTAAGCAAAAAGGTATTGAAAATTACAATATTATTAAAGCGAAATGTGTATTGATTGCAAATAGAGAACCTAATATAAAGGTTGATTCTTCTAATTGCTATCAGTTAATTTTTAATTCAAAAACGGATCCGCTAACTTCGTATGCACAAAAAGTAGTGAACTTTTTTTCTGCTTCTGATACTATTTTATATGCAGTCAGTTGTTATAAACTTATTCAATATAATGAATGACTTATTTAAAAACAGTAAAAGGTATAAAGACACTATTAGACTAAACTAGACCATACTTATTTTATAAAATAAATTTCTTATGTAAAAAAGAATATATAAATCGCCTCAAATGTATAACTAATAAATCAGGATGATTGACATCTAGTAGGTGTTGTACCTCCGTCTCCTGTAAACCAACAGAGCTGGGGTCGCATGCTTCTGACCCTGATCCCTCCGGGTGATTTCTTTAGGGATAAAGTAGGGGGCTAAACTAGTCAAGGAATGAATACTATCTTATAATACGTATCGTGAATCCCTTCTTAATCTTTTTACCCTTCAATTAGAACCTAAGACAATCTGCTTTTATACTCTCCGTATTCGGTATGAAAAACCAATTTGTAATTTCCATAAGTGCTAGTTTTCCCGGATTTGTCGCCAATGAGTGGTTCCTTCCCCCATACCTTCAAATTTCTCAAATCCTGCCTTGGTCAACACCTTTTGATTTGCCGAATTCCCATGGGTGACGGATATATACACTCGTTCTCTAACCTCTTGGTCAGGAGAGTCCTGGGCATTCAGAGTAGCTGGATGAATCGTGAGGTTTTTAAGTTGACGGTGACGAGGGATTCTCCACCAAAATCTCATGAAAGCCCTCACGAACTCAGTGGCGTATCCTCTGTTCCAGTACTGTTCTTTGATGCGATAGCTCAAATTTGGCCATTCAGTGCTGAGAAGTAAATAGTACACCCCGCCGTCACCAATCAGGTTCCCTTCCCTATTGTTTGGTTCTTTGAGGAAGATACCCAACCATAGATCATCTTCTGCCGCTTCGCCGGGCGGAGTTGGGAAGACATTTTCAGTGTACGAGAGGTCTGGGGATAAGGGCTCGTTCCTCATAGCTCCTTTATCAGTCAGGAGGCTGTGATATGCCAGAAGATCCGAACTTTGTAATGCTCTAATGATAAGGCGGTCGGTATAAATAGGTAGGTCGAGTTGATCATTAATCATGGGGTAAGTGGTCTGAATATCAATAGTAGGATAAGAAGACATTTTGAGGGTTGATGATCTAAGTAAGGTAATGTATTATCTGGAGTCTACTTAAAGAAGTATCGTGTTTGTCTGGAATGTTGGATAATTGTAATTCTGTAAATTGAAGTAGGATAAAGAAAACCATACGAGGTAGCTTCAACTTATATACTATTTTTTTCGAATATCACATGTAAAATTCTGTTGGATTTCTAAGCAAGATCTGAGGTATCGGGGTTCTCCGAGATTCCTTTCCTTGACTCATTATGGATCTGCATGATTTCATGGTCATTAGGTAAAGAGGGCAGATGATCAAAAATGAAACAAGAGATAAGGAAATAATAAATATGATTGGTTAGAAGATTGAGGGATTTATGCGAGGTAGTTCAAGGAATATGCGCTCGCGGCTAGGTGAGCAGCATGTGATCTCGTATTTGATAGTGGGGAAATGCTAAGGAGGATCTTCATTTATCTCGGTTAATCTATTGGTTGATCAGCTATCACAAGACTAAAAGTTTAGTTTAGGAATGATCTCCGCATATGGAGGTGGCTAAATTGAAAGGAGAAATAATGTTAATGATTGGCTAGAGTATTCGCCTGATCCATGATGACAAGGAGGATTACGCGTCATGATCCGCACTTTTTCTTCCTCCGAAACAAGTGTGACTAATGCTAATAAACCTCGACGATCATCTCGTATTAGGCAGCTAAATCTATCAAGTGGTCTTTATCGTATGATTTGTATGTAAGGGATGCGTCATTTCATCTTTTATTGGTAGAATAGGCAATGTGATGGTGGTTTGTGTGAGAGTAAGCGGCAATAATGAAGTGTATGGAATATGACAAGGTTGATCTCGTATTAGATAGTGAGTAAATGCCAAAAAGAGTTTTCATTGGATATATATAGATGTAAGATGTCTTGGCATATCTAGGTCCTAGATAAGCCAACCTGTTTTCCTGAAAGATCCTTGTTTTATGACTCAATGATCGTCATAAGCAGAATGGATCTAGCAATTCAAAATGAAACCACGAATAAGATTGCTAGATTATTTATCATGTGACTCATGAATGATGAGGTGATTAGGTTGATCTTTGAGGGGTTTATGCGGTATGATTATGAGGTATATCGAATATGGTGTGTGATGGATGGTAGATTTTGCCATGTGATTTGTTTATGCTTATCTATTGCTATTGGCCATACACGAGGGGTAGGGTAATCTTGGCAGATCTAGATCCTAGATAAGAATACGTAAAATGGGGATATAATGATTCATCATTCTGAAGCGTCATCGTTCGTGAATGATTAAATTTTTCCTTCCCTATATCTATTTAAGCTTCATCATTTCTCCTTACTCTGAAAGTACCATATCAAGCAGGCATCCTCATTGTTTATCAAGCTATCTTCTGTACTTGTTTTAATCATGAATCTTCCTCCTTGTGTTCCGGGTACCTACCGTTTTGGTCAAATCAACACCCGAGATCTATCCGTGCCTACCACACCTCGGAGTCCTAAGAGGGAGAATGACGATTTTCCTCCGAAGGGTGACGCATTTTCAACCACTCTATCAGAGGGTTCAGCTGAATTCATTGCCAACTTGAATGATTCAACAACCTCTTTGAGTAAACCTTCAGCTGAAGGTTTTGGCTCAAGTAGTGATGAAGATCCTCTCGGCTCTACTACTGCGAACTTGTATGTAGATAGCGTGGAATTGAGCAAGGGTCAGAATAGAAAGAATGCATCGGTGAATCCCTTATCAAACCGGGAAGGTATGTTTCCTCTCTTCTTTATTACACTTTACATTGTTTTATTAAGTTTTACTAGTGAGACCTCATCTTCATCATAATGGCGTTGAATGGCGCTATGGCCCACGACGGTTGAGCGGTAGATCGAAATCAGTTCGAGAACATCTTAAACAACGAGATTCGAAACGTTCTCCAACCCTTCAAAAGATTTCATCCCAAACCATTATACGTAATCGCCCTCAAATCAAAACGCTTGCTCAAAAACTCGAAGGGGTTGTAGAGCAGCATTTGAGGGAGAACCCTGGGGATTGTGTGAGAGCTAGTTCGGAGATTTCGTATTGGAAGGAATCCAGTGAGTGGGTTGTTATGGAAGATATAAAAACGAGAGTTATGGAATTCAGTCTGGATTTTAGGTTTATTAGTTATACATAGTTGCATAATTAAGTGAGGTAATATTCACTTAGAACTCCTTTTTTTTTCAGAATATTGCAGCAATACTAGTGATAACGGTCAAATATATTTGTTTAGTATAGAGACCGTCGGTAGAGTAAAATATCGCAACAGACTGGGTCACTAGTGGGTATCTAAAATGATGCTTAATGTACAGTCGGAGTCTTTTCTCAACATAAAATTAATATCTTGCTACATTGAGACAGAAGGCTTTATACTAAATTATAATTATTTTTATAATATAAGCATAAAGTACGAGGTTTACTTAATTTAAACATGAAAAAGCTAGTTTTTAGCTATATTAAGTAAATTAAAGACTTGGCTACAGTTGAACAGCGAAGTAATAGCTGTAGTAAAACACCACTATATGCTGGAAACTCTTATATGGAATAAGACAATCAGCAGGAAACCAAAGTAATTTAAATAATTATGAGTGGGATCTTCAGAGACTTTACGTGGTGCATTCTTTATTTCTCTCATCTTAAAGTGTCGCTTTGAGATAAAATAAGCGAAGAATGAAGATATAGTCCAATACATTAAAGAAATTTAATGATATGGAGAGTCGCGCCTCCACCTTAAAGGTAAATTTTTCAATCATCTAAAGGAACTAACTGCCATAGTTTAATGGTTAATTATAATAGATGATTGGGTTTCTTTTTATGCTAAAACAAAGGTTTATTGTATTACTTTTTTAATATCACTTTTTATACCTAAATATTTTCAAATTTATTTCACAAATTATTCGCTACAAGGTCGCCCTAATAGTGGAAAAAATGTGGTATTGGAAGGTGTCCATAAAGAAATACTCAAATCACGTCCTGAGTTTATTGAGTGGTTTGTAGGCCTCTGTGAAGCAGAGTCTAATTTTTTGATAAGAATAAGAAAAAATGAAAAAGGAGCAGTGTCAGGTTTTGAATTCGTATTTAGAATTTATTTACATCGAGATGATAGAAAAACTTTAGAATTCATAAAAAATACTTTAGGCTGCGGGAGATTAAATGCCGAAAGAGAGGTTTTAGTTTTTACAATATCTCAACTAAGCGATATTGAATCCGTATTGATTCCTATATTTGAAAAATTTCCGTTAAACACTACCAAATATTTGGATTATTTAGATTTTAAAAAAGCTTTTTTTATGTTTAAATCTCTGCGTAGCCTAAAGAATAATGAGTTAAGTTTACTAGAGATTAATTCAAGTATTATTGAGTTAAAGGATGGTATGAATACTAAAAGAATGAATTTTTCTTTACCTGATTATCATAGCGTGAGAATTACAGGTAACTATTTAATAGGTTTATTAGAAGGAGATGGGTCATTTTATTTAAATAAACACGATTTGTCTGTACGTGTTTCACTTGTTACTACTACAGTAAATAGAATAGTTTTAGAGAGAATTCGTGAATTTATTTTAAGCTTATTGGATGAACATTCTTATTTACTCGGTAGTACTACTAAACTAATCAGCATTAATGATAAAAAGGTAGTAAAAAATAATCAAAAACCTTTCTCTATTTTAGAAATCTCACAAATAGATTTTATTTGTAATATATTAATACCTTATTTTGATAGTATAGAATTTAGAACTAAAAAATTCCAGGATTATCTGGATTTTAAAACCATAGCTTTTTTAATATTAGAAGGTAAATATTTAACTGATAAGGGTAAAGAGTTAATTATTAAATTAGGTAATACTATGAATAATAATAGATTATCTACTAATTCTAATCCTGTAGTTTTAGATGAAACCTTTAAATCAGTGTTAAGTAATTTAATTAAATCAGAACCTTTAATACATATAGATTCTGAAGGTAGAGCTATGATAATATCGAATAAAAAATACATTCGATCTACTTATATTATAAAAGTTTATTTTTTAAACGGTTCTTTTAATTATTTTACTAATGGAATTTCATGTGCTAAATTCTTACATATTAGTGATAATACTGTAACTCAACGTTTAAATGATGGTAAACCTGTAAAAAATAAAGAAGGGCTGGTAGTGGCTCAATGTATAAAAAGAATAAAAGTTTACTCTTCTTTAAAATCAAATTCTTATAAATAGACGACTGCCTAAGAACCGCCATTGGTTAATTTTGTATTACTAACCTTATTAGTGCTATTCCTTGAATAGGGCAGGACATAGTTGAGTTCATAAACTTTATTATTAATTTATGTTTAGGTATTCTTATTTTATTTTTTATAGACAAATATTTATTATATTCAAGAGTTTTTACCAAGGAAGCTTCTTTACCTACAATAGGGGTTGTTCATAAGAATGCGTTGAAAAAAGGTAATAAATCTTTAAGATTGGATAAAAAAGATTATATTTCAATTCCTTCATCTTTTTTAGCCTTTTTAGTTGGATTGATTGATGGGGACGGATATATCCAGATAAGTAAAACACCAAAAGGATTTATAACCATGAAATTAGTTTTATCTCTTCATTTAGAAGATATTTCTACTTTAGAATATATTCATTCTGTTTTAAAGTTAGGTAAAATAAATATATATAAAGATTTAAGAAGCCCTACTTGCAAATTAGTAATTAATAAAACTGATTTACAAGAAGTATTGTTTCCATTATTTATATATAATAAAATCTTTTTTTTAACTAATACTAGAATAGATCAGTTTAATTTAGCTATATATATCTTGAAAAATGATCTAAAATTATATAGTGAAATTCCTAGTATTAATAATATACCTGCTGTTTTTGAAATACCTAAAAATCCATTTGATTATACATTATTATATTTTTTTAAAAATTGAATTGTAGGATTCACCTGTTCAGAAGGTTCATTCTTTATTAAATGTAATAATGATGGTTGTTTTCAATTGAAACAACGAATACATTCCAATTTATTTGAGGCTTTTAAACTAATTTTTGATACAAGTAGAAAGATAGGTACAACTGACAACTATAATCAATTTGGTGTCAGTTCTAAATCTGATATACAAAAAGTTATAAATTTTTTCTCGTTTTCTGGCTTACACCCTCTAATCGGGTTAAAATATATACAATATATTCAATGATTAAATAACTTGCGTGAAAGCTCACGTTATAGTAAATTAAATTACCCTCAAAAATAAATTAATATTGTGGATAGTTTGTCGTAACCTAAATATAAATTAATAATCGCAGTGGGCTCCTTAATAATAAATTTATTAGAGGCATAATGGGGAAAATTACAAGGACATTTAATAAAAAACAATCCACCGATATATTAAATTATTTGTAGCGGAACTTAATTCGGTATATAAAAAGGGATTAAGAACGTTCAACGACTAATGAGTGAGTTATACCAACAATAAGCTCAACACGATATCCCCAAAATCTTCGTTAGGAAGATTTAAGAAATAGTCTAAGACATCTCAAAAGGTGTAAAGTATAAATTAAACATTATACGTATAAGATAAGTCATTTGAGGTGGATTCTCTGTTAATAATGCCACTTTAAATAGATTCTTTGCTTTACACTTTTTATTACCTTATTGCTAAGATATGGGGTATAAAAATTTACCTAATTGCTTGAAAGACTATAGAATATTATTTTTGAAATAGTTAAAAAACTATATGTTAATAAGCAGCAAAGTATACTAAAAATTTATTCTACGTTTAATTAAAGTTTCTTATATACTTAATATAATAACTAAATAGCTGTAAATTGGTCGCTTCGCATAAAAGCCAGATATATCTATTTTCATATTAATTAGATAATTAGGTTAATTTTAAGTATATAGGTTCAACGACTATACGGTAAAGTAAAATATAACAAGTATATTTATAATAAATAGTCTAAACATTGTCGTGAGATAATGATAGTATATCGTTTCTAGGTTAATGGATATACTTTATAATAATGTTGTATGTTTTATCATTCCTGAATTAGTGGCAGAATTTAATAATTTAAAAACTAAAACTTACGATTATTGAGTTAAAAAAATAGAATTAACTAAAACTTCTGTTACTAATAAAAGGGAATTAATACATCCTAATGTGGATGTTAGCTTTTTAGCTTTTTTAGTTGGTGTTATTGATGGTGATGGTTATATCTTTGCTAGAAGAAGATCTAATGGATATATAGAGTTTAATTTGGTTATAGCTCTTCATAATAGAGATTTGTCTACTCTAGAGTATATATTAGGTAAATTACATTGCGGGTCTATTGTTAAAGTAGATAATGACAGCAGTAAGTTTGTTTTATATTATTACGAATTAAAGCATGTGTTGGTACCTTTATTGTTAAAACATAATTTATTTTTCTTAACCGATAATAGAATAAAACAATACAATTTACTTTTGTATACTTTAGAAAATAATCTTAAAAAGTGAGAGTTACTACCCGAAGTTATACCTAACTACAGCCCTTTTGTTTTTAACAACCCTGTTGATATTTTGTCAAAGGTCTGATACTTTAACAATTGATTGGTTGGTTTTGTAGTGGCAGAAGGTTCATTTTTCGTACAAGCCAATAAAGAAATAGGGTTCAGTATTAGTCAGAAGGGAAATAGTATTTTAATGAAAGCTATCTATCTTTTGTTTGAACCAAGTAGAAAAATATATTATTCAGAGAAGAATAATGCATATCTAGTTCGAATGGCAGCAGTTAAAGATATCCAAAAGGTTATTAACTTTTTTTCATTTGAAAATCATTACCCATTAATAGGTTACAAAAAAGAATCTTATTTAACTTGGTTAAATAATCTTAAGGAATCAGACAGATACAAAAAACTAAATTTTCCTCAAGATTAGTATATATAATAGTGAATAAGTGTTCTCAGTTTTATAATAATACTTCTTCTTGTAGTAAAAAAGAGTGCCTTCGTATAGCTTGGCTTATATTTTCTTTTAAAGGGGTGCATACTCTGGTTTGTCGTTATTAAGTACTACTAGACTATGTCAAAATCATCTTTATTTTTGAATAAAAAGTTAAGTTTATTTTTCTTTACTACTAAAATTAGCAGTTTGTATCATAATAAAGGTAAACTTTGTTGTTTCCTTTTGTTGTGGGATAACTTACTTCACATATGCAAGAAGGAGGCATACTTCGTCGTGATGAGGTTAAAACAAAATTGCAATGCCTCTATTTAAATAGATGGATATAGATATCTTTATGCATTAATATATCTTTATTAATATATTTTGGTATTCTATTTACTTACATACAAATTTATTATTATAATTTAATATAATTGTCGTTTTAGCAGCATTAGCATTAATGCACTTAATAGGACTCCATGACACTGCAGGGTCTTCGTTATTTGGCCCTAAATTTCTATATATGAAAGCTCTTTCATCTCTTAAGACGACCTTGGCTTTTATATTACCTAATTTTAAACCCAATACGCGAATTGGTCCTCACAATGAGGAGGTTATCTCTGTTATAGTAGGTTCATTATTAGGGGATGGATACGCTGAGAGATTGCAAAACGGAGGTGTAAGAGTAAGATTTAGACAGCAAGTAAAGCATAAGGAGTATATATTCTGGCTACATGGTTTTTTATATGAAAGGGGTTATTGTACTAAAAACTTACCTGTTCTTTTTGAGCAAAAATATGGGGATAAAACATATCAAGCATATCGTTTTGGTACCCTAGGGTTTTCAAGTTGAATGTGATTATATAAATTGTTTTACACTAATCATAAGGTCAAAGTTGTACCTAAGAACATTTCTGAGTTATTAACACCTTTGGCGTTAGCCATTTGAATAATGGATGATGGTACTTGAAAACCTGGTGTGAGAATAGCTACTAACTGTTTTACAAAAGAGGAGGTAGAACTTTTGTCATTAGCCTTAGATTCAAAGTTTAATTTAAAAAGTAGCTTGCATAAAAATAATAGTAATTATCAATTGTATATTAAACAAGAATCTCTCCCTTTATTCAGAAAATTAGTGTTGCCATATATGGTACCTAGTATGCATTACAAGTTAGGATTATAACATATATATAAGTAGTTGTGAGATTCAAGGTTGAATCTCTAAGTTTCCGGGAGGAACTTAAATCGTAATATCTGAACGATATTTTGGTTTAGCAATGCCGGGTGAATACGGTCAAAGATTAATATATTTAACACAAGACCGTCGGGCATATTAATCCTTACTTTGTCTAAAATATGGTCGCTACAGACTGGACCACCGGTGGTATTCTTTATAGAATGCTTAATGTACAGTCGAAGTGGTTATGCGAGTAACCCTATAGGTGTATCAGGTAATTATGACAGATTACCTTTTGCTCCTTATTTCTTATTTAAAGATTTAATAACAATCTTTATGTTTATATTTGTGTTAAGTTTATTTGTGTTCTTTATGCCTAATTACCTGGGTGATTCAGAGAACTACATTATGGCTAATCCAATGCAAACACCGCCTGCTATTGTTCCTGAATGATATTTATTACCTTTCTATGCTATATTAAGATCTATTCCTAATAAACTATTAGGTGTTATTGCTATGTTCAGTGCGATATTAGCTATAATGTTATTACCTATTACAGATTTTGGTAGATCAAAAGGTTGACAATTTAGACCTTTAAGTAAGATAGTTTTCTTTGTTTTTGTAGCTAATTTCTTAGTTTTAATGCAATTAGGTGCTAAACATGTAGAATCACCATTTATAGAATTTGGACAAATAAGTACTATTTTATACTTCGCTCAATTTGTATTTATAGTTCCTTTTGTAAGTCTACTAGAAAATACTTTCAGAGATTTATCTTCTTTAGATAAATGATTAGAGTTCAAGATAGATTCATACTTCCAGTTTGAAAACTTGAGGTTTTTTTTTTATTTATTAGAGTCTAAGGTTTTTGGAAAAGTATGGAATTTTATGGTTAATCTTTTAATAATAATATTTCTATGTTCTCTTTTATTTATTTCTACAGCTTTTGCTGAAAGTCCTTCCGATTCTGATGACGAAATGGGTGATTTTGATGAAGATAGCGATTCTGATGTAAGTAGTAATTCTGATCAAGATAGCGAAGATGATGATAGAAGTAGCCAAAGGGGTAATTCTGATCCAGATAGGGAAGATGCTGCAAGTGATATTTCTGAACAAGAAAGCGATGATGATGGTAGAAGTAGTGTTGGTATGTCAGATGATCTTTGATCAGGAGAACCTAGAGAATTAAGTACTACAACTATAAGAAGTTTTATAAATAATATAGATGATCTTATACCTGATTTAGATACTGATGAAGAAGTGCAAGAGTGAAACCAGCGTAAGTCAGATTTAGAAGATGAGTTATCTAGAAGAAATGATAAATAATATCTTTTTTAGCTTTGGCTGACCCTGAACCTAAAAAAAAACCTAAAGATAATTTCTTCATTATTTAAGGGTTATTGAATATTTTATTTTTTTACAGCAGAGCCGATAAATATACACAACATTTTCTGGTTTTTTACTTACTATTAATTTATTTATTATAAATTAATAAAGATTATGATGTAGTAGGTCTACACTTTGATTGCAGATCTTAAGTATGAGGTTCGATTCCTCCATAATCTTATGAAATATTCGAATAATACTCTAGCTTCTTTTTTATAACTATAAATTAATGAAATACATTAATGATATACTTTTTTTAATAAATTTTAATTTATTATATGAAGAAGGCTTATTCTTGTGTGTATCGTTCAGGATCTGGAGGATAGGCACATAGATGAAGATGTGACAAATAAGGGGTTGAAATCCTCTATTAGTATGTGGTTTGAACGGTGGTTCTTATCTACTAATGCTAAAGATATTGGAACGTTGTATTTAATCTTTGCACTATTTTCGGGGTTATTAGGTACAGCGTTTTCTGTACTAATCAGGATGGAGCTTAGTGGTCCAGGTGTACAGTATATTGCAGATAATCAATTAGTGCGCCGAACGTCCGTGACTGCTTATACGGATTATTTCCTTTGTATAATCTCGGCATCAAAGTTAGGCAAGGGGGAAAGCCCTGAGCTGAACACAGCATCTTTGCTAGAAGGAGTTTTTAGGATTAACTTAGATGTTCTAAATTATCTTCGAGCCGCTTTATCTAAGGTAAAAGTTATACTACTTGAAGTCTACTTAAAAGATGTCTATTTTATCGGACCTAGTCTTGCTAAGGATTGGACTAGACAAAATGAGTTAGGATTAGATAATTGGGTTCTAACTAAAGGACATTTTGATCGGGGTGTAGAATATACTCTTAATTTAGGGAACGGACTACCTAAGGATAAATTAGAAGGAGCAGTTAAGTGGAACTTCGGGATTGCCTACAGTCAGAGATGATCACGGCAACGGAAGGATCATAGTACAATATATTTTTTCTCTCTGGTAAAGCATTTAGCGTTTAGAATAAATGAGAATAAATTATTTGGAAGGGTCCTAGGAAAATATGCATCTACTTATACTAAGGTTGCTGCTTTTGACAGTACAATTAAATTTAACAGCCAAAGTAAGGTTGATAAACTAAGTGCTTATGACAAAAAACAACAAATGTTACAACTTACAAAAGTAGCCTTTAAAAAGAAAATATACACTCAACTTTATGACAAGAATCTTTATTTACTAGCTTATGATATGTTGACTGTTCAACCTTGTAAGGTAGTAATTACAGGTATAGATATATTATCCTTGAAAAACATCTTCGGATGTTCATTACTGCATCCTAATATATTTGGGAGAGAGATAAAACTTTCGGATATTTTGGATATAATAATTAGAATAAAAGAAGGAAACTATAAATTTACAGACTTAAGTCTAAAAGGGGGACCTAAAAAGTTTACTATTCTTAATAATTTCTCTGTAGCTAAAGATATTTTATTAATTAAAGCAATAGTCATTTTATTAGAAGCTTTTTATGAGCCCTTATTTAAGTCTTTACCTCAAAGCTTTCGTCCAATTATCGATAACCCTAAGGGTAAAATAACACATTTATCCTTCCCTTCAGCAAATACTCATGAATATGCTTTAAGGGAGCTTAAGTTAAAATTAAAAGGTGTCAAATGAATTATAAAGATAGATCTATTTAAATATTTCGAGCATATGGACTTTAACGTATTAATGTCTATTTTAGAAGAAAAATTAGAAGACAGAAGATTTACAGATTTGATAAGAAAGGCTTTAAACGCAGGTCATTTTCATTATTTTGGTGTAAAATCTGAAGTATCTGATATACCGATTAAGAACTTAAGATCTTTGTTATACCCTATACTTATTGACATCTTCTTAGAACGTGTAGATAATTATATTTCTTCTTTGGAATATCAATTCACCAAAATGTTCTCTAAAGAGATTAAATTATCTTATGTAAGAGTTGGAGATCAGTTAATTTTAGGTGTAATAGGTTCTTATTCGGATTGTGTAAATATTATGAATCTGCTTATAGATTTCTTTAAACAAAATTTGTTTTTAGAGGTATCCAAAGAAGCTTTTGAGATTATTAACTTATCTAATACAAAGGAAGGATCATCAATAATTTTCTTAGGGGTTCGTTTATCTATTATAGATCTTAAACTTTCCTCTTTCAAAGACACAGTAACGTTTACAGCTCCTATAAATAGTATTGTATCTAAATTAACCGAAGCAGGTTTCCTGAAAGGTAGAAAATCTATACCTAAGTTAACTTGAACTCCTTTTAATAAGGATGTGATTATTTTGCTTTATCAGTCTTGGTTCCTAAGTATAATGGATTACTACGGTAAGGTAAGAAATAAATATCAGTTGGCCTCTTATTTATATAGGGTATTAAATTCTTCTTGCGCTAAACTCTTGGCTTCGAAGTATACACTTTCTTCACAAAAAAAGGTGGAGAAAAAATATGGTAGCATACTACCACGATTGGGAGCTACGTCATCGATAACTCGAAGCCCTATAGTAAATAATGATTTAGCTCGGGTTGTCAATGGACTAGATAAAGCAAGTAAAAAAAGACTAAGTACTATGTTATATTTAGTGGAAATTAAGAGATTTGGTTCAAGCAAAGCAGCTAATGGGCGTAACGAATCTGCCTTGTCCACCGTAGTATTAGGGAAATGAGTTGAAAGTGGAAAAGCTTTTAATGTGAAAGCTTATATAGCAGGGTTTATCGATGCGGAAGGAAACTTCTTTATAAAAGTAGTTAAAAGTTCTACTAAGAGAATTGGTTATTCGGTTCAACTTTCATTTGGCTTAATACTACATGAAAGAGAGTTAGATTTACTTAAACTAATTCAAGCGGAATTATCAGGAGTAGGTTACATTTCAGAAGGTATACCTGGGAGAGTTCATTATCAAATTTCAAGTATAAAGGATCTCGAGATATTGTTTGTTCTTTTAGATGAATTTCCTTTGTTAACTCGAAAAATGAAAAATTATCGGCTATTCAAAGAAGCGTGGCGTATGATATCTAATAAGGAACATTTAATTAAAGAGGGTTTGATTAAAATAGTATCTCTCAAAGCAGCTTTTAATAATTCAGGTTTATCAGAAAAACTACAGGAATAATTTCCTAATTTAGTGCCTCTAGCTGAAATATGTACACCAGAAGAACAAGACATAGAACGTAGTATCTATGATCCTAGTTGATTAGCTGGATTCGCAGATGGGGAGGGTTGCTTTTTTGTTCAATTGAGAAAAGCTGCTGGTTATAAGGTTGGCTATCAAGTATCTATGAAATTCCAAATAACTCAGGATATTTTAGATAAGAAGCTTTTACAAAACATAGTGGAATACTTAGGTTGTGGTTATTATAGAGAAGTAGCCAAAAATAGTGATGGTAGATTTGAAGTAGAAAGTGCCAAAGAGATATTAGCTAAAATTATTCCTTTTTTTGATAAATATCCTTTATTAGGGACAAAAGCCAAAGATTGTGTCGATTTTAAACAAGTAGCTTTACTTATAGAAAAAAAGGCTCATTTAACTCCGGAAGGTTTAGAACAAATTAGTAAAATAAAAGCCGGGATGAATAGAGCTAGAGGTAAAGATTAATTTGAAGACGCTCCGCATAAATTAGTCTTATTTTGATTTGTTAAAGTAGAGTTGTAGATGTTGTAACTTTTTTGTTAAGGTTATTTTTCTTAATATGTATATTTTTTTTTTTTATTATTTTTTTTTATATTTTTTTTTAATTCTAAAGAGACTAAACTAGTTAGTCAGTGGGCATACTAAAGGTAAGTTGGCTTTATTCTTAGATCGAAGGATGTTAAGTAGCAAATTTAATTAGTATTGCCAAGGGAGGAGGAGGGTATAAAATATAAATATATAATTAATTGATAGGTACTAATATTAAGGAGATGTAATTACTTTAAGCACTATGTTAGTATTTTCTGGAGAGCCGTATGAAGGGAGACTTTCACGTACGGTTCGGGAAAGGGGTAGATACTTTTACTTTACCTAATGCAAGTAAAGAGTGGTATCTACTCTAGTTCACTACAATAGTATCATAACAGCTCATGCTATACTAATGATATTTTTATGGTTATGCCCGCTTTGATCGGAGGTTTCGGTAAAATCAAGATGAATACAGTAAAAATATATTTTAGTACAGAGTCAAATGTTAAAACAGAATCAAATTTAAGATCAAAATAGGACCCTACCTTGCAGGATTAATAGAAGCTGACGGTTCTATAGCCGTTCATGATAAAGATTCTAATGCTAAAAAATATCGTCCTAAAATACTTGTGGTATTTAGTACAGCAGATGAACCTTTAGCTAAAAAATTAGCTTCTATAACTAATGCTGGTAAAGTTTATAATAAATACAATGCAGGTTGCGTTATTTGACATATTCAAAGAACAGAAGATGTCCTAAAAATTCTTGATATAATTAATGGTTATATGCGTACACCTAAAATAGAAGCATTGCATCGTGCTATAAATTGATTTAATGAATTTGACAATTGCAGTATCAATTGTTTAGGTTT
>JAJTTP010000048.1:0-25073 GCA_023313575.1 Eutypella sp. D-1
TTCCTGTAGGCACGGCAATAATCAATGTTGCGGCGGTGAAGTATGCTCTTGTATCCACATCTAATCCAACTGTGTACATGTGATGCTTAACTGTTAGTAAATATTTTTTTTATTTTTGTATTTACCTATACAAATTTGTATACTTCTTTCACAAGAAGTGTCGGACTATATCTTCATCTTTATGCCGCTCCTGTTTTATTTGTCATACTGTTATTTAAATTAATTTGTTTTTGCATAATTCTTACCTGAGCTAACCCTTCTTCAGTTAAAGGTAATTTATTAGATACCAGGTTATGTACAGTACATCATTTTTCAATAGAAATAGCTTTTTTAGTATATAATGGAAATAATTTAAAGTATGATATTACATCATTCAATGGTTTAAACCCAGTAGCTGTATAACGATAAACATTGTCAGTTCCAGTTCTTAATGTTACTTTACCAAATCCAAATAATTCACATATTTTATTTAGTATTACACTATCTTTTTGTCGGGCGGAGCCCACCAATAAATAACGCATTTTAATAACATAACCTAAAGTATATCTAGTGTTTGCTGTAACAGATACATTAAAACATCCTTCAGCGTCAGTAAATCCTGATAATCACGCATCATGTAATGTAATCGAAACAGGAGTATTGTTTAACTTGATAGTATCAGAACCAAAACGATTATTTAAAGCATTAATTCATAGAGCTAACTGTTTTATTCTATTATTAATAGCTAAATTACCATTAAATAAAAAAGCTAAAAGTAAAATATGTGAAGGGTCATCAACCATTCATCTGTAAAAATCATTATTTTTTCCACTTTTCCCTTGAGGAAAATGTCTAACAACACCAATGTTGAATTTATGTTGTATATCACAAAGTATAGCACTTTCTTTTTGAGTAAGAACAAAACGTACTCTCTTACCTTCTGAATATGTTTGGATAGCTCCATCTCCTTCTGCAAAACCAATAAATCAAGTTAATCAGTCATCAGTTAAATGGTCACTATTTTTAAATAATGTATTAAAATAAGCACGGAATGCGGAAAATATAAAAGATGTCTTGCGTGTAGCCTCTGAGACACTATATTTGCTATCCTCTAGGGAATTCAGGGACATATTGTCTGCCGATTGAGTATAGCTAATGAAACTTTTACCTTTCAAGGTGTTAATTAGCACTAAACTGTTCCAGCATATAGCAAGATTAATTAAATTCCTTATATCACTATAAGGTGAAGCCATTTCACAACTTCATACAATAAATCCTAATATTCCAATAGACATCATGGCATAAACCATTCCTATGTACTGATCATAAACTTATTAAAAATTTTTACTATAAATACATAATTATTAATTATATTTGAACATATCAGCTCTCTACACACATATATTCATATTTTAGTTTTTGCCCCCGTCCCCACCCTACTAATAATAAATTATAACTAAATAAACAGTAAACTTTACTGGTTGCTTATAAATAATTACTTAGTATGCCTATATAATACCAAATTATATAAATTAAACTAATTATCAATTAAATATGTTTTTTGTGTAGAGAGAATATTCAAAATTGTATAATATGTTTATATTTTTAATAAATCTTATGAAAATGGACCATCTCTTAACCAATATATTAACAATAATACTTTAAAGCTATTTATCCATGAAACTATTTCATTTGATAGTATAATACTTTCAAGCTTTACCTAAATCTGAGTTATCCGAAGCAGAATGAGCGTGAAGATTTCTAAGTTTATAAAAATCATTTACCATACTAATTCTCATCATTTTCTCAGATCTACAAGGATTAACTTTAAAATAATCATTTACCAAAGATAAAACCTCCTTTTTCTTATAACAAGTTCATTTAAAAGCCTCTTGTTTAACCATAGGGTATATTGTACCCCCGTACAATTCAACTAAAGCTTCTAATATGTATCTATTCTTTTGAACAGCTGTTATAAAAAGTTGACCTGACATTTCATTAAAATATATACTACCATCAGTATCAAAAAATCCAGCTAATCATCCACTATGATAAGTTAAAGGTTTAGGATCCTTTAATTCTATTTCATAAATTTCACAAATTCTACCTAATTGTAAAATTCTTATAGGGTTTCGCATTAACCCATTAATCTTATTAATTAATTTTAATAGGCCTTCTTTGTGATGTAGTCTATATCTTAAATGATTATTTCCACTTATTAATTTAACAGATCCGCCAAATTGTTGTTTTATTAAATATAGAATCTTTTTATCTCTAAGTTGTGTAACAATCTCTAAACTACAGTATCCTTTTTTAGATACTAAAAAACAACCATCTCCGTCAATAACTCCGGCTAACCATTCGTAAAATTTCATATTTTTGTTATTTTCGCGACCTTCGGTCTCCCTCCTCTGGAGGTCTTGGTTATCTAGATACTGATAAGAATCATTACTACCTTCATCTTCTTCGCTAGTTTCAGGATTGTCAGATTTCGATACATAATTTAACACTTCAGTTGTCAAACAAGAGTTTTTAATTAACATAAATAAATAATTTAAAGTATTAAAAAAAATCGATCACAAACGTATGGCCTCTGAAATTCCTACTAACTGATAATAATAATTTTTCATTTACAAAAATGGATTAATAAACAATTTTGTCTCACTTATCTTGAAATTGTATTCATTGGTTGAATTTATCAAGATTCTTAACATCTAAATTACTATGATGCTGCAATAGATAAAAATCCTTTATTAAATTAAGCTTACGTTTTTTATAAGATCTTAGAGGACATTTTTGAAAATAATTATCTACTAAATTTAATATTTCTTCTTTTCTAAAAATAGAATATTGAAACGCATCTTTAGTACTTACAATTCTAATTCTTCCTCCGTACAGTATTTGTAACGGTTCTAGTAAATATTTATTCTTTTGAGTGACACTAATAATTAATTGTCTTGACTTTTCATCAATATAAATCGAACCATCACTATCTATAAACCCACTAAATCAACCATTATTATAAGTTAAACCTTTAGGTTCTAGAAGGTTTATTCCATATAAATCACATATCCTGCTTAGTTGAAGCATTCTTAGAGGGTTTCTAATTAAACCATTAACATCATTAATTAAATTGATTAAACCTTTAGGGCTTTGTAATTTATATTTCAATACATTAGATCCTGCTATGTTTTTAATAAACCCTCCATATTTGTGTTTTATTACATATAATATGGGTTTATCGTTAATATGCATTATAATTTTAAAACTAGAAAAACCTTTTTTAGTAAATTGAAATTGACCGTCTCCATCTATTAATCCCGCCAACCATTGGCTAAATATAGTTTGATCGGTTATAAATTGCTTTTTGTGATTAGGAATTGGAGTAGTAGAGTAATGTCTTTTATTTACCGAGAAAGTAACCTTGCTTGACCGTAAAGTGCTTGGATTCAATACTTTTTGGTTTTTAGTAAGTGAATCTTCACCAGATTCCCCGATTCTACCCTTATTCATTCCTAATTTTATTTCTTGAATATAATCCAACGCTTCTCTAGTTAAAGTATTATTACCCCCCTTTAGTAATAATACTTTTTTAAAATCGCTAAAATCGGAAGATTTTACACCATGAATAGGGTACTTCTCAAAAAAAGGAATAATTTTATTTTTAATGTCATTTAATCTTGTAACAAGGTAATCCCCATGCATTGGACTGTGAGGTCGAATATAATATTTACCACATCCTAAATAATCTACCAAACTTTTTAATAATTCTGCATCTCGTATATGCTGAGTAACTAAAAATCTGAAACCAACAGAACCTCCTTTTAACGACTCCTTGGTTATCAATAAAAAGCAACCTTCAGCACTTACAAAGCCAGATATTCAATTAGGGTCTAAGATTTTTCTTACTGTAACTTGAGGTCTTAAAACCGGGATTATTTCAGGGAAAGCTGCTTTTAAATTCTCAGGTAAACCCTTATTTAATACAGCTTTAATTGAAACTACCTTTTGTAAACCTTCTTTTGTTAAATGCTTCTTACCATTCATTAAATCTATCACTTGTTTAAATAACTGATAGTCTGATCATTTTTGCGAGATCAAAGGATAATTATCAAAGTGATTAATAATAACTTGTAAATCTTTCAAAGAACCAACTCAATATTGAATACAATCAGACCCTCTCATTGTAACTGTTCCAACGCCAAAATAATTTTCAATGTCTTCTACTAATGTTTTATCTTTTATGTGTAAAGCTACCTTGAAAACTAATTCTATAGAAAAACCAATTCTCATTTTAGAATTAGGTCTAACATTAATTAGAAAGCAACCTTCACCATCAGTAAAACCAGTTACAAAGTAAGGATTTAATTTATTCGCAATAAGGCGAGATCCATCATTATCTTTTGCTACATTAGACAATGAATGAGTATATCTTAATTGTTTAAAATATTCCATTTTAGGTCAGATCGTGACAAATGAATTAATAAAATTATTATTATTACGGTATTTATGTGAAAACATGCATAACCCGGTAAATTCTTTTATACCTGGTTTGAAGTATTCACTTCGTGCTTTGGTTATCTGCGGGTCATCATAAATTACTAAGATTTTTACTAATGATACTCTAAATTCTGATATCATGGGAGTACTTAATAATATATCTAAAAAGAGACTGACTTTCCTGCATATAGTTTGTTGCGTTAATAAAATAAATTTTATTAAAGAGCTACTTGTGTAACCGAAGACTGATTTATTGGAATTCGCAGATATGCTTGTACTAATTATACCAAAACCTGGTATAATTAATATATAACAAATTTTTGATAAACCAAACAGTTATTCCAATAATCTGTTTGAATTTATACTCAAGAATTTCACGTTCTTGTTAGGACTTTATCTTAAACAGTAGTATCATTTAATCTGTTCATTGTACTTTTTAATTTAGAAATTCTTTTAGGCTCATAGCTTAAATGATACCCCTCACTTTGAACTATTAAATGGGCTTTTCTTCATTTTAAATAATTAATGTGCTTACTAGATAATAAATGAAAGCGATCAAAATAATTAATAACATTTATGCCTGAACCAGAACTATCTGAAGAATAAGTATATTCATTTTTTGATTCATCACAGGAAATACTACCACCTAAAAAATCTTTAATTAATAATAGAATATTATTTTTCTGTGGTAGGCTTCATACGAAGTTAGAGCTAGCCACTATTTGAAAATTTAATCTAACTTCAACTTTATCACTACTATTAAGTATTTTTATCTGAAAACTACAGGATCTCTGCAAAAGCGATACGGGGGATAAAGCATCAGAAAACCCGGCTAATCAATGATTTTTTAAATCTTTCTTAAAATTCGTTTTAAAATCAATTTTTTCTCTTAATTCAAGATAATTCTCATTATTTAATATATTATCCTTTATCTGATCTAATTTACTTTCCGTTCTAATTTTTTTATTGATTAAATAAATGACTTTTTCCATTCCTTTTTTAGCTGCTATTATTAAAAGAAAAGCATTTCCATCTTTAACTTTTCTGACACTTCCAAAACCCAAACGTCTTTTAATGTAATAAGCTAAAGAAGCATCTAATGAATGAAATACAATAACCAATTGTTGTTTACCATTAAATTCTCCACCACCATCTATTAAACCAGCCAAGTAATGCCCAAATTGATCATCGCAGAGAGGTTTAGAATGTTTAGGTACATGCACAGAAATTAATTTCACGTTTTCTGTGTTTACTACAGTTTCGTTGCGTAAAGTCTCGGAGGTTTCATACTTAATATATCTGTCACCTGCTGATTTACCTCATTGTTTTAACTTTTTAACTGTATCATTTAAATTGAAGTATTTAAAACTAGATATCAAAGTAGTTCCAGCATATAGCAACGTTAAGAGGCCTACTTTTTCGACCTCTGGATGACCGAAGAATCCAATTCCGTATTATATAATTATTTATAACATCCCTTTAATTATATAACTTAGTATAATATACTAACCTAGGGTAAAATACCTAGAGGAATCCGACAGTACATTAAGCAGCATTTCAGCCACCCACCGGTGAACCAGTCTGTAGCGATTTCTTAGAAAACCGACGGTCTTAATTTTATTGGGAAAATTTTTGACCGTTAGACTATATTTATTATAATAGTCACACCAATATTGCTCAAGCATTTTATTGTTTCTTTCTAAGAATTGCACAATAAATAATATAGCAAGAACTAGGGTTAAGATATACTTAATAGTATTTATCATCTAAGGTCTTATTTTTATTTTCATCTGCCTTAGACAATTATAATAGATTGTAGCTGCTAAATCTTACCCTTTTTTCCTAATTTATATAAATTATCTCGTTTTATTAATTTGTTTAGCTAAATTAATTAATTCTAATCTAGTATCATTACTTAAATGATCTTTATTGACTAATCTATTATAAAGTGATTTTCACTTCAAATAACTATCTTTCTTTTTAGAAATAAGATTATAATTCTCAAAATAAATAAATAAACCTTTACAATTTTTTAGTCCATTTATCCTAAGTTCTCATACATTATCTGCATGATGACCCACTACAGAACCCTCAATTGAATGTTTATTTAATAATCTCAAGATATGTTCAAAAACATATTTATTTGCTTCCCACTTTTGAGTTAATATAAATCTAAATCTAAAAGCAGAACTCTTAGAAAGTAATGAACAAGTAAAAGAACCTTCTCCGTCACTTATACCAGATAGTCAACCATCTTCTAAAGTAGGTGTTACACAATTATCCAAAGGAATTATAGTATTAAGATTCTTTCTTATTAACCTTTCATTAAAAGTAGATAAAAAAATTAAAAATCTCGCTTTCCTTGTAGGAAATACCATGTTCCCATTGAAGAGTAAACAAATTAGATAAAGATTTTTAAAATCTTGTATAACAAATCTATGCGTATTTTGTTTAATAGATTGTTTAATCACTCTACCAAAACCTAAATTATCTTTAATGTAATTTAATACTTCTATATCTGAACTAGATTGAGTAACAACAAAAGATAAGTCACCTCTTTTAGCTAGAATAAAAGAACCTTCTCCTTCTGAAAAACCTATTAGTCATTCTAAAAATCTACTATCAGGTTCCTTTAAATCTGGATAATATTCTTTAAATTTAGAGTAAAAAGAAGAAAACTCAAAAGATTTTTGAATTGTACTATCTAATCCTAAAGATATGCAAGTTATGAAAAATTTTGTAAACCAAACTAATAAAACTATTTTTAATAAACTTCTTACAATTCCGTACTATATAATTATTTTTATTCTACCCTAATTATAAGCTTAATTTCCTAAAAAAAAATTTTTTTTATTTTTACTCTTATCAATCCCTATCCCGATCACCAGGAGGGTGCGGGATTACCCTACGGGTATAAAAAAAAATTTAGGGATTAGGAGGAGCTAACTTCGTACACACAAAAAATGAGTAGCTTGCTCCTTCAAGAGAAAAAAGGAAACTAACCTGGAATAACTTACCAGAGGAATCCGACTATACATTAAGCAGCGTTTCAGCCACCCATTGGTGAACCAGTCTGTAACGGTAAGTAAATAACCGACGGTCTTGTCGCGGTAAAGCGGTTTTAACCGTTAACACCAACATAGCTATATGAATATATGGATTATATGTAATTTATATTCATACTTACCTTCTAGGCAAATAATCCTTTATGATAAATAGTTATTTCCGTCTAGATATAGAACCGAGAAACTATTATAATATAATTCCTTCTACCAGTTACTTATATTAAGAGATTACAACTAAACAGTAGCTTCTTTTTATTTACAGAGGGTAACCCAGCTGTGCCAAAAAGAATATAATAATATAGTCTTTTGATATTATAATATCCAACAAATTTATAAATATATTTCATAAACCAACACCTGCTATATTATTATAGATTGATACATTAGAATCATCTAATGATTTAGTTAAGATTTAGCTTCACTACCCTTCAAAGTATATAATAGGAAAAGGATAAATGCTCCAGCTTTTTATTTTACGTCCCCAACCCAACTTCACCCCTTGACGAAAAATAATTTTATACCTGTAACCTTACGTAGCGCGCCTACGTTGAAAAAAAAATAAATCGACGTGCCTAACTCAGTACGCGATTTTTTTTTAACTCAAAGCATCCCATTTAGTAGTACGAAATACGAAGTAATGGTCTTTCCTTATTAACATAACGAGGTAGTGCTAAAGCCTCCACTTAACGGACTACTGCTTCCGTTTTTCCAATTGTTTAAATTAATCTTATTAAGAATACTTATTTACAGTTTTAGACAGACTTATCAATTTTTGTCTTTGTACAGGATCTAAATGTTCTTCTTGCTTTATAGAATTACGTATTTGTTTTCATAATAAATAACTAGAAGCTTTTTTAGTTAATAATGTAAAATCTGAATTTTCCAAATAATTAATAACAGCTAAAGTATCATATAAACCATTTACTCTAAAATATCAAATATTGTCATGGTAATGTCTATTTATAATCCCTACTTTGAAAAGTTCAAAAAGTCTGTCTAAAACCACTTTTTTATTATCAACCCCTTTTTGAGTTAAATCGAAACCAAGGCGATAATACCGGTTTTCCTCACGCAGTGAGGAAAATCCTACATGAAAACACCCCTCTGCGTCTATAAACCCTAGTAATCATGTATCATCTAAGGTTATAGTTTTTGTTGTTTTAATAGGTTCTATATATTCATAAACACTTGTATCTAATCCAAATTCTTTCAACTTACTTAAGGCACGACTTCTAGACTTTTTAATACTTATGTTAAGCGCATATAAAAATTTATTAAAAGACTCCAGCTTATCCGGAGTTCTAAGATTACCATTAAAAATTAAAGCAATCAAATACAAACCTAATTTATCTTGAACTACAAATCGTGAAGTAGTTTTTCCTTGAGATAGAACTTTCCCAAGGTTAAGTTCTTTTTGAATATACTCTAAGACTTGTTTATCTCTGGTATCTTGACTAATTACAAAATAAAGATCACCTCTTGTTGATTTAATAAAACTACCGTCTCCTTCACTAAACCCAATTAACCAGTTTAGAAACTCAGGGCTCGGTTGTTTATTTTTTCCTGCATCTGTATTTTTTACGGCTACGCATCTGGCATTTAATTGATAATATTTTTTAAACATATCTTCTTTATCTCCTTTATACAGTAACTGCGCAGATATTGAAGTATGTAATGCCTCTAAAGTCGGTTGATAATTAAAATAAGTACCGCAATAATAAATAAAAATAAAAACAGGGCCGTAGAAAAGATGTTGGAACAGAATAGGATCACCCCCACCTGCTAATTCAAAAAATGAGGTATTGAAATTTCTATCTGTCAATACCATAGTTATTCCCTGTTTTTCGCATTAATCTACCTACCTTAGTACTTATAATAATCTTTGTTCAAAGAATTTTAAAAATTCTAAAAAAAATCAATAATTTTCGGTAGATATTCAACACATCACTACGTTGGTTGGACTATCTCTTATATATTTTTTTCTTTTTTTTTTTTTTTTACCTGTACTTATACTGATACCGAAGGGATATGGCAGGCCTAATTTATTAGAAAATAATGAATTTAGATTATCTTGATTCCAAATATTGTCACGATTATTTTCTAATTTAAAAATAAGTTCCTCATAAGATATATGAGGGTTTTTTTTCTGAGATTATTATTATAATATACAAAAAATTTTTGAGATATTTCCTATTTTATTTCAACTCTAAAGATATAATTCCTAATCTTAATTAACTAATTGTTATTATTATTATTATTATTTAATGATGAAACAGCCTGAAGTGTAGGTGAATTATTATTCACATGATTTATAAGATCTTGTCTAAATCTACGCATACTATCTAATGTACGCTCTTGAGATTGCACAACAGCAGGACTTCGAGTAGCCCCTTCGGTTTCCATAATGTCTTCAAAATTTGCTATTACAACATTAAGTCTACTTACTCCAAATCTTGCGTGATCTAGAGGCATTTGATTCATAGCAGTAACTCTACCTCAAATATATCAAGGTGAAGTTGGATTATCTATGAAGGGACCACCTATATGATTTGTAGTTCCAGGTATTCCACTACCTGGCATTAACGCAGCACGCCACACGCGATTAAGAGATATATCTAAAGCAGCTACAGCTTTACTTCGAACACCTCGTTGACCAAAATATTCAGCTGTAGCTTGATGAGGCATTTGAGGGTGATTCTCCGCACCCACATCCAAACCATCATACGGTCGAGGGTCATAATCCGCTCTGTTGTCCACACTACTATTACGAGAAGATGCTTGAGAACTTGGTCTAGAATTCCCGGGATTCATAGAATTAGGAGATTCTGACCTCCTTGACTCTAATATTTCCTTTATATTACTCTCCTTTAATGAGTCTGCTCCATTATCTAATGATATACCACCTAACGGTAAACCTAAAAATTTACCTTCACAACCAGCTAATAAGTTTGATATTTTTATATTAAAGAATTTACCTGCGAAAGGTAAATGTAGTGAATAAATAAAACCCGGTATACTAACTATATTAGTTAATACATAAAAATCAAAAATATAATGAATACCGCACTTTATAAGAAAACCATACAAACCAGAACACAAACAAGTTAATAACATTAATCAAGTAAACTTAGGAATTATCCCCCTTCATATTCCACTTTGTAAAGGTAGACTTACAAAGGCGTGAGGTTTAGGTGGACTATTTAAAGCCAAACCTAAGATCATATGACCTCTTAAAGAGGGATTTCTAGCTACTCCTAAAATTAATGCACCTAAAAATCAAAAAATTAATACACCTGAAAATACATAAAAAACAGAGAGAATTCCCAAGTTTAACTATGGTATATACTAGATAAAAAAAAAAAAAAAGAAAAAAATATACTTTGGCATATAGTCTCTGAAGGTTATAGAAAACATTATTTTCTAGCTTTCCTGCTGATTGTCATTATTAAAAGAGTTTCCAGCAATTAGCCAAATTTAGAGCCGGCAGAACTGATTTACCGGCTAATACAGGTAAAGATAATAATAATAATACAGCTGTAATAACTACAGCTCATCCAAATAAAGCTAATTTCAATTTTATAACTAAAATCCATATATTCAAGTCGCAAAAAGCCCCTGATATTTTTTTGTTTATTAGTACCCTAGCGTATTTACCTTAAGGTACAAGAGTCTACTAATAAATTAAAATATTTATCTTCATGCATAATATCATATTCTACTTTCTATTAAAATTCATATTAGATTTTATTGCTAATATTTCATCTAATCCTTCTTTAGTTAAATGAGATTTCCGAGCCATTAAATCAGATACTCTTTTAAAATCCTCATAATTTCTTAATTTATCCCCTACTAAAGAATATTTATCAAAAAAAGGGATAATTTTATTTTGTATGTCTGACAATTTTGTTACTGCAAATCTTATAACAGATGAAGACTCACTAATTGTGATAGATCCACAACCTAGTGCTAATTTTATTTCTTCCATTAATTGCATATCTCTTAGACCTTGCACCACTATAAAATTTAAAGTTACACTTAAACCTAATTTGTGAGTTTTAGATTTACTAGTTTTTACATAAAAACAACCCTCCCCATCTACAAATCCTGCTATTCAATAATTTATATCGAATAATTTATCATTTTTATCTAAAGTAAATTCTGGTCTTACCTCTGGATTAGCATTAGGAAATTCTGATAATAATCTTTCAGGTAAACCTTTATTCATCGAAGCTCTGATATTGACTAAATTTCTCATATCCTGTAAATGTTCTTTATTTGCTATAAGATCGTAAGCTTTTTTAAATAATATAAAATCACTATGTTTTTGACTTCTTAAAGGGTACGAATTAAAATGCTCCATTACTCTTAATAAATCTGTCAAAGATACTACTTGATAATTAGCAGCATCTTTATGTATAGTCACATTACCCACCAAAAAAAATTTTTGTATCTTATATAAAACATCAACTTCTTTTACATGAAGGTGTATAGAAAAGACCAATCTTACACTCCATCCTGATCTCACTTTAGGGTTTTTATATATAACTAGTTGAAAACATGACTCCGCGTCACAAAACCCTGTCACTCAATTTGGATTTAATTTTTCATTGTATGTAGAATATTTCGTTAAATAATTATACGCCACATAAAATACGGCGAGGAAAATTAATATATAACTTCCAATAACCAGATTTCCTGGTCTCTAGAGCACACCTTACAATTATGACTGAATAATTGAAGAACCATCTACTCGTTGCTCTTTTGCAGACTTTAAAATTAAATCTGACTTAGATCCGCGATCACCCATTACTACTGCCGTAATCTCTAATAATGTTACTATACCCTAAGTCATTAATCAGGCCGGATGTAAAGTTTCCTGTACATCTTTAGTTATTAGAGCTTTAGGGCTTTCCCGGAATTTGGCTCTTTTGCACAAATTAGCTACATTTATGCAATTTAATACCAGGAGTTCTCATATTAACTATTGTAGTTATGACACTTAAATTCATTTTCACCCTCCGGTCCCACGTAACTCTGAGGAGATTCGCTTACCTGACAATTATACCCCGCTCTATTCCCCTTTTACCGGGCTAGGCGGAAGTAAAATAATAGGGTGAAATCCAGGAATGTCTTTTCCGGATTATATTTAGATATTAACATAATATTACTACTATGGTTGGACCATATCTTAAGCGCATCGATAAATCGACACGGTCTATAACGTATGGCCTCTGAAGATCTTACTAATAAAAAAGTAAGTTTCCTGCTGATTGTCCTAAATATTCTATATACTATTAATAGTGATTTAGGATATCCCAGCAAACAGTTAAAAATTTTATATCAACCTCATATTAACTACTAAATTTTTTTCATAATTAATTATATTATTTTACAAAAGTTTTACAAATATACCCATGATAAGTTATATTCGTATCTAACCGCTTAACTATTGTTTTTTGAGAAACCGGGAAACCTTTACTTGAAAAAAACTTTACACATTGACCTAAGCTTTCCAATACTATTTCCTCTCTACTTTCAATATTAATTAACAATATAGATTTACTTAAGCTGTTAACAGGTTTACTTCTATTAAACTTAACTCTATCCTGTTGTAACATTATAGATATTTCTGGTAAAGTCATCTCGGTGACTTTAGCTGTATCTACCCGTTCTCTTAAAAATAAATACTTACCTAAATAATAAGTACCCTCAGTAAGGTGTTTAGTAAATGTAAAATGACTAATATTAAGTTTAGATATAAAATCTTTTTGTTGTAAAGTAAAATAATAAAGTATGGATTTGTCCCTGTTATACATGTATAAAGGTTTAGCTGTAGATCCACTAGGATTGTTTGCAACTTTTATAGTGTTTAAATTAAAAGTAGGATCTAATAGAAAATATTGTTCTAGAACTATCTCTGGCCTAAACTCAGGGTAATAAGGTAAACATATTACTTCTAATCTAAACCAAGCTAGACCTTTTTGGTCAATTAAAGGAATTAGTTGACCTGTATCTTTATGTGTTTTATTTAAGTAACCTCTTAATCTCAAAGCCAACTGAGAAGATGAACCTACATATTTTTGGTTCGTATCCAAACAAGTAAATATATAAACACCTCGTCGTTGTGTTTTACTATGAGGCAAACCTAGCTTATCATCAATTAAAGTTCTAGTTTCTTTTTTATGTAAATCATTAAAAACCATCCTAGGCATATTTATTAAAGAATTCAATGTCTCTTCACTAACTAATATATTAGAGTAAGCTAATATTTCATTTAACACCTTTATAGTTAACTGTTTACCGCTATTAATCTGAGCTTTAGCTAACTCATGAGCATAAACACTGTTTCCTTTTCTACCTAAAATAAGACCCCAGTCTAGTTTTTTATTAGAATCTTTAAAAGGTTCTATTTCAGATTCCAGGTCTGAACACTTCTCTGAGCGAGAGAAGTTATTAGATTTACTACTATAGTTAGCTGTAAATATTAAACTACCTCCATAATAGTTAAATCCTCCTGGTCCACAAGAATAGTTAAATTTGTGCGAAGCGGCGACTTTGTATTTTTCATTATTAAAAATTAATAAAAATTGAGAAAAAAAGAACTCGAAATTGATAGCTCCTAAAAGTGAAGAAACACCCGATAAATGAAGAGCAAATATAGCTAGATCTACACTAGGTCCACTATGACTTTGTACTCCTGCTAACACGGCAATAAAATTTATCCAACAAATTCTTAATAGTCTTCTTTTTATTATTAACCTGGATCCCTGCCTACGAAGTCAGGAGGGATAAGAATAAAAGCAAAGCTTGTGCCCTACTTTGCTTTAACCTTCTAGTAGTAAATATACAAAAAGAAAACTAATCTTACAGTAAATAAATAGATTATTAACCTGTTAAATTTCCATAATCTCCCTACTTAACCAAAATCTTATTCTGAATATCGAGGATACATACCTGAGATACCGTGTATTACAGATGACTACCGTCTTCACTACCAGAACAAAAAAGAAGTAAAAAGCTAGCCTGAAAAAGGGGAATTTTATACCCCACCTGAATGAAATTAGCCACCCTCAGACTACACATCTAAAAATGCAAAGCAATGTGACCTACTGTGTCGTCTTACTCGGTAAAAACTCCCCTGAAATAGTAAAAATAAACTTTACTAAAAATAGCTACAATGCAACAATAACAGCAAACAATAAGCAGCCAAATAAAGCTAAAGTTGTCTTCCTTTATTTATACCTGATTTTAAGGTAATAATCCGATTTAACCCTTCTTCAGTTGTATGTTGCTTAGCTTTTATTATTTCAGCAGCTCTACATCAATCTTTGAAGTTATCCGATTTCACCCCAAAAACATTACACTTTTGAAAAAATGGAATTATTTTTTCATAATTATCTGAAAACTTGTAAACCGAAAAATTAACAATAGGATCTCTAGAAGATGCCTCTAATATTCCACACCCAAAAAAAGCAATAAAACTCTCCAGTAATCTCTCATCACGAGAATGTTGAGTGATTTGGAATACTAAATATACCTGGTCTATTCTTCTGTTGGGTCGTTTTACTAAAGTTATTTTAAAACAACCTTCAGCAGAAGTAAATCCGGCCATTCACTGGCCATCTGGTACTGTTTTATTTTCTACACAAGGTCTAAAAGTAGGTATAACGTCAGGAAAGTAAACCTGTAATTCAGCTGGCAAACCAAGATTAATAACAGCTTTAATTGATACAATTTTATTTAATCCTTTCTTAGTTAAATGTTCTTTATTTATCATCATGTTAACAACTTCTCTGAATAGAATATAATCTGCTAACTTATGAGTTATTAAAGGGTATTTATCAAAGTGTGGGATTACTTTATTAACAATATCCTTTACAGATTCAACTTTAAATTTGACTTTATTATTTAAATCATTTCTTATGTAACCTACTCCGAAATATGTTTGAATCTCTTGCAAAATCATAAGATCTTTTTTATGTAGAGTTATTGAAAAACCAGCTTCAACCGTAAAACCTAAACGATATTTAGGTTTTCTTCTTACTCTAATCATAAATGAACCCTCTCCATCTACAAACCCTGTAATAAATCAAGGATGAAGAGCACAACTCGTCACCTCAACCTCAGGATTTTTAATTGAAGACTGAGAAGAAATTGAAGAAAATTCTCGGAATATAGGTAAGCAAATTTGATTAGAAAGGATTTTCATTTGATAATTTCTCGCGAAACCCGTTAGAGTACATCTTAATTGTATACTGTTTATACAACAACTACCATTAACTCGTTGCTCTTTTACAACAACACCTTCGGATATTGCTGACTTAGATCCGCGATAACCCACCTCCTTTTCAGAATCCTCCAAGCTTGTTACCGTACATGAATAATTACTTCATCCACTTATACTTCCTAAAGCATAGCTTGGTACTTGGTGTTCAAGGGTGTCCCCGGAATTTGATAGTTTATCCCGCACGAATGATCTCCCACATCGTTCAGCAGGAGGGTAACTTTTTATTAATAACCTCATATTTCTATTATAATTTATTGAATTTATTATATTTATACCGCCCCTAATAATATTAAAAATCCACGAGTCGCGCCTTATCTTTGATCGGCGCAACGACTAAAAAAAAAATCAAAAACTAAATTCTAAATTTAGAAATAATACTTTAATAGATTCGTTTAAGAATTTATTTTGGATTTTTTTTAAAGGAGGCTCGCGATTCAAAAAATCAAAAAATAAAATATAATAAAATAACTATCGTTATATCCATCATTCACATGATGGGTTGGACTATACCATCATCCTAATAATAAACCTTAATCCTGATGAATATTTTTAAAATCTTTATCTAATCTAGTTGATCTTAAATTTCTCACCAATTTTCTTATTTTACTTAATTTTTCATATTTTCCTTTATGTTTTACATAACTTCTAGCTCAAATTCTAAACTCTACTCCTTTCATACCTTTAAAGCAATTACAAAAGTAAGACATTATATTTTCTATAGCACGAGAATTGGTTGTAATTACTGCGTTATATGTATTTTTTTTTACTACGTTAACACCTAGTATTAAAGAAATAGCTTTCAAAACAATAACATCTAATTTTTGAGTTATCTCAAAAGCATGGACTATACGAGTAGATGTTTTACTTACTAAATAAAAACTACCTTCAGCTTCTGTAAAACCAATTAATCAATACTTACTAATTACTAATTTAGCTTCATTAGTATTATTCACTTCAAAGTTAACAACTTCTCAAGCAGGTGAAACATAGTTATCAGCCTTCTGTTCATTAATTAAGTCTAATAATAACCTATCTTTCTCTTGTTTAGCTAAACTACTATTTTCTAAAATGTGATAAGCTTCTTTAAATTTACAATAAGAGTAGTGTTTACTTGTTAATAAAGGGTATTTATCAAAAATGGGTAAAATAATAGATCCAATGGTTTTTCTATCTCTAACTCTAAAATCAGCTTTTGTATTATCAGCATTAGTATTTACTGAACCAACTCCTAATTGAGTTTTAACAAAGTATAATAATCTTAAATTATATGTACTTTGAGTCAATTTAAAGAAAAGAGTTCATTTACCATCTTTAGACCTATAGATAGTAAAACTTCCATCGCCATCTGTAAAACCAACTAATCATTGATGAAAATTTTCCTTATTTTCGTAATATTTAGATTTGTTAATTCATCTTGAATGATCATGAATATAATTAGGATGCCCTACGTTCAGTCTCTGATGGGAATTAAACATTATTAGTGTTTTATCCCAGGCATATTGTCTTAAATCTAATTTAATAAATAAAACTAGAAAAATTAAGTACCTTCTTACTGTTATATATAATAATAACGAGTAGTACATAACTCTATCAATAAAGATATTAAGAGTTCTACGCATCGAATAGGGTTTTATAACCCTTGAGTTACCTCAAAGCAACTCCTTACCCTTAAGAGTTCATCCTGTACCAGCTCCTCCTTCTATTACAGCAGAGAACACTAATAATAGTAAACTAGGTATTAATAGTCAAAAACTGATATTATTAAGACGAGGGAATCGTTGCACATATATATATTAACCGTTTTCTTTTAAATGCTTTATAAGTTTTTCTACAATAGTCTGCCCGGGAGTCTTACTAAAAAGACCAGTATTTCTATATAAACCTCTATAATCATTAAGATACCGCTCTATAGGACTCCTAGGTTTATTAAATTTTATACCTAAATCCCTTAATTGAACAGATTCCTGACTTACATTCCCATTATAAGTAGTTTTTGTTGCCTTTGCCCATTCGGTACCCTTTCCATGAAGATATTCAAGATGAGCAATAGCATCTTCTCTACCCTTAATTTCAGTCTTAGAAGATAAATCAGCTGCTCATTCAGAAGATCCTTCAGGTTTAGAGTCATAATCTCTTGAAAGACTAGCGTGAACACCTTCTCCAGGATTTGGCCCTCCTCCTGGATTTGGCCCTCCTCCTGGAGAAGGTCCTCCTGGAGAAGGTCCTCCTCCTGGAGAAGGTCCTCCTCCTGAACCATTATTAGAATTATCTCCGAAAAGTTCGAAAGAAAAACATTCCAAGCTAAAATCATAAATCGAAGTAAACAAAAAATTCATTAGATTTAAAATAAAGACAAACCAAACATAAATTACAGGTACATATTTGCCATATTCAATAAAAAAAAGATATCATCTGAAAAATATATTACTACCATAATCATATATTAATATGTATATAGACTTAAATTTAAAAAAAACACTATTTTTGAGACAAAAAAAATAATAAAATATATGTACAGCAATTCCACTATAGAATCTTTGAAATTATTTAATTTACTAAAAAAAATAAAAAAAAACATGTAAAAAAGTAGTATTACTTATATGGACTATATATTCACCCTTTATTATAAAAAAGGGGCCTCGCGTGTAGTCTCTGAGGATCCTACTTATAATTTCAAAATACAGTATTTGAAATTATTTTGGTTTCCTGCATATTCTTCCCATGTATACATAAGTGTTACTACTAATTCAGTTGAAAATACAATTTTATAAAAAACTTAAATTAGGTGTCTATGTATCTGTTGACTGGAAAATTAATTCCAATTTAGAGAAATTCCATGCATATAGCGAAGTAATAATTAAAGAGCTCACACTCTTTAACGGCATTCTTATGTTTAGGGTTTAAATTGAATTTTAGTAGATTTAAATATCTAAAATTTTTAATTAATCTCAATTAAAGTAAGTTCTTCTAGTATTCATATTGTCTTTTTTTTGCATATTTTATGAACCTCCGTTCCCCTAGGGAGGGGGCCCCCATCCCCGATGGGGATACGGAGGGAGACCGAAGGTCGCGAAAATCAGAAGTTAGCGCGCCATACTGAGCGGCTGCATATGGAATAGCTGCTTCATCTGATCAAACCCCCCCCCATTATCCTTTGGATTAGCGAAGCGACCCCATATTTATTTTCTAATATTAATTAAACGACTTATTCTCAATCTTTATAATCCAAATATTTACTTGAAAATAAAGTATAATCCACAATAATATTTAAAGATTTTCGAGATGTAGCTAATGTATAGTAATCATTACCTGTTTATTTTTTTAGTTTTAGTAGGGCTAACGAAATACGCCCAAACCAGGTGTTTAATTCATATATCACCATCTCCTTCATATTAACCAGCTAAATAACCTATAAATTTGTTATAATTAATATTATCTAAATTACTACTAAAATGTCTTTTAAACCCAGGGAGGACATTTTTTTGCCATATCAGGTCCCCCTACTAATAATGGTAACAAGAAATTCATTTTGTTATAACCGTTAGGTTATATTTGGACTATCTCTTCATCCTTAATAAAGGAGCATAACGTATAGTCTCTGAGGATCCTAGAAAAATAATAAAATTTTTCATCGTTTCCTGCGGATTGTCCATTTTTTTTTATAACAAGCTTATAAAAAAAATTCTTTTTACTATCTAATATTGTGTACGCTTCAACTGAGGTTTGTACTAAAAAAGTTTTCACAACTCTTATAAAAAGACTTTAGGAGTTTCCCGCACATAGTTATGTAATAGGGGCAATATTGCTACTACCCACGGCAATTTCTTATAAAAATACAATATAAAAATATAGCAAGTAAAATCGCTAAGATAACCCGAGTATTAGATTATCTTTTCTAAGTGTGAAAAATCAAACGACTTACGTTTACTGTTAAATTGTGCTTTAATCATTTCAACCTCTGAGATTTCTTTTTGAGTTAAAGCTTTACCAGCACGTAATCTAGTTTGTTCAACCACAAAAGACCAATCTTTGTAAGCCAAATATTTAGAAGAATACAACGGAAAACGATCAAAATAACTTATAACCTTAGCATGGCTAGCTGCGCTGTGAGACATAACCGTAAAGGAATAAAACACTTTATCATTTTGTTCTCTAGTTCTAGAGTACAAATTTACACCTAAATATGTTGCTATTTTACTCAATATAGTAAAATAACTGGTTCCACCTTGTTCTACCGAAGCATCACGATGATAAGTTTGTCTTATTTCAAGACGGAAAAAAGCTTGTACTCTTTTACTTGTAATTTGTCCTCTTTTCTTTCTATTTGTTAAAGTAATAGAAAAATTTCCATCTCCATCAGCAAAACCAGCTAATCAAGCATTAGAGTCAATGCTTGACTGATCTAAACCTAAACAATTGATACTGCAATTGTCAAATTCATTAAATCAATTTATAGCACGATGCAATGCTTCTATTTTAGGTGTACGCATATAACCATTAATTATATCAAGAATTTTTAGGACATCTTCTGTTCTTTGAATATGTCAAATAACGCAACCTGCATTGTATTTATTATAAACTTTACCAGCATTAGTTATAGAAGCTAATTTTTTAGCTAAAGGTTCATCTGCTGTACTAAATACCACAAGTATTTTAGGACGATATTTTTTAGCATTAGAATCTTTATCATGAACGGCTATAGAACCGTCAGCTTCTATTAATCCTGCAAGGTAGGGTCCTATTTTTGATCTTAAATTTGATTCTGTTTTAACATTTGACTCTGTACTAAAATATATTTTTACTGTATTCATCTTGATTTTACCGAAACCTCCGATCAAAGCGGGCATAACCATAAAAAATATCATTAGTATAGCATGAGCTGTTATGATACTATTGTAGTGAACTAGAGTAGATACCACTCTTTACTTGCATTAGGTAAAGTAAAAGTATCTACCCCTTTCCCGAACCGTACGTGAAAGTCTCCCTTCATACGGCTCTCCAGAAAATACTAACATAGTGCTTAAAGTAATTACATCTCCTTAATATTAGTACCTATCAATTAATTATATATTTATATTTTATACCCTCCTCCTCCCTTGGCAATACTAATTAAATTTGCTACTTACATCCTTCGATCTAAGAATAAAGCCAACTTACCTTTAGTATGCCCACTGACTAACTAGTTTAGTCTCTTTAGAATTAAAAAAAAATATAAAAAAAAATAATAAAAAAAAAAAATATACATATTAAGAAAAAATAACCTTAACAAAAAAGTTACAACATCTACAACTCTACTTTAACAAATCAAAATAAGACTAATTTATGCGGAGCGTCTTCAAATTAATCTTTACCTCTAGCTCTATTCATCCCGGCTTTTATTTTACTAATTTGTTCTAAACCTTCCGGAGTTAAATGAGCCTTTTTTTCTATAAGTAAAGCTACTTGTTTAAAATCGACACAATCTTTGGCTTTTGTCCCTAATAAAGGATATTTATCAAAAAAAGGAATAATTTTAGCTAATATCTCTTTGGCACTTTCTACTTCAAATCTACCATCACTATTTTTGGCTACTTCTCTATAATAACCACAACCTAAGTATTCCACTATGTTTTGTAAAAGCTTCTTATCTAAAATATCCTGAGTTATTTGGAATTTCATAGATACTTGATAGCCAACCTTATAACCAGCAGCTTTTCTCAATTGAACAAAAAAGCAACCCTCCCCATCTGCGAATCCAGCTAATCAACTAGGATCATAGATACTACGTTCTATGTCTTGTTCTTCTGGTGTACATATTTCAGCTAGAGGCACTAAATTAGGAAATTATTCCTGTAGTTTTTCTGATAAACCTGAATTATTAAAAGCTGCTTTGAGAGATACTATTTTAATCAAACCCTCTTTAATTAAATGTTCCTTATTAGATATCATACGCCACGCTTCTTTGAATAGCCGATAATTTTTCATTTTTCGAGTTAACAAAGGAAATTCATCTAAAAGAACAAACAATATCTCGAGATCCTTTATACTTGAAATTTGATAATGAACTCTCCCAGGTATACCTTCTGAAATGTAACCTACTCCTGATAATTCCGCTTGAATTAGTTTAAGTAAATCTAACTCTCTTTCATGTAGTATTAAGCCAAATGAAAGTTGAACCGAATAACCAATTCTCTTAGTAGAACTTTTAACTACTTTTATAAAGAAGTTTCCTTCCGCATCGATAAACCCTGCTATATAAGCTTTCACATTAAAAGCTTTTCCACTTTCAACTCATTTCCCTAATACTACGGTGGACAAGGCAGATTCGTTACGCCCATTAGCTGCTTTGCTTGAACCAAATCTCTTAATTTCCACTAAATATAACATAGTACTTAGTCTTTTTTTACTTGCTTTATCTAGTCCATTGACAACCCGAGCTAAATCATTATTTACTATAGGGCTTCGAGTTATCGATGACGTAGCTCCCAATCGTGGTAGTATGCTACCATATTTTTTCTCCACCTTTTTTTGTGAAGAAAGTGTATACTTCGAAGCCAAGAGTTTAGCGCAAGAAGAATTTAATACCCTATATAAATAAGAGGCCAACTGATATTTATTTCTTACCTTACCGTAGTAATCCATTATACTTAGGAACCAAGACTGATAAAGCAAAATAATCACATCCTTATTAAAAGGAGTTCAAGTTAACTTAGGTATAGATTTTCTACCTTTCAGGAAACCTGCTTCGGTTAATTTAGATACAATACTATTTATAGGAGCTGTAAACGTTACTGTGTCTTTGAAAGAGGAAAGTTTAAGATCTATAATAGATAAACGAACCCCTAAGAAAATTATTGATGATCCTTCCTTTGTATTAGATAAGTTAATAATCTCAAAAGCTTCTTTGGATACCTCTAAAAACAAATTTTGTTTAAAGAAATCTATAAGCAGATTCATAATATTTACACAATCCGAATAAGAACCTATTACACCTAAAATTAACTGATCTCCAACTCTTACATAAGATAATTTAATCTCTTTAGAGAACATTTTGGTGAATTGATATTCCAAAGAAGAAATATAATTATCTACACGTTCTAAGAAGATGTCAATAAGTATAGGGTATAACAAAGATCTTAAGTTCTTAATCGGTATATCAGATACTTCAGATTTTACACCAAAATAATGAAAATGACCTGCGTTTAAAGCCTTTCTTATCAAATCTGTAAATCTTCTGTCTTCTAATTTTTCTTCTAAAATAGACATTAATACGTTAAAGTCCATATGCTCGAAATATTTAAATAGATCTATCTTTATAATTCATTTGACACCTTTTAATTTTAACTTAAGCTCCCTTAAAGCATATTCATGAGTATTTGCTGAAGGGAAGGATAAATGTGTTATTTTACCCTTAGGGTTATCGATAATTGGACGAAAGCTTTGAGGTAAAGACTTAAATAAGGGCTCATAAAAAGCTTCTAATAAAATGACTATTGCTTTAATTAATAAAATATCTTTAGCTACAGAGAAATTATTAAGAATAGTAAACTTTTTAGGTCCCCCTTTTAGACTTAAGTCTGTAAATTTATAGTTTCCTTCTTTTATTCTAATTATTATATCCAAAATATCCGAAAGTTTTATCTCTCTCCCAAATATATTAGGATGCAGTAATGAACATCCGAAGATGTTTTTCAAGGATAATATATCTATACCTGTAATTACTACCTTACAAGGTTGAACAGTCAACATATCATAAGCTAGTAAATAAAGATTCTTGTCATAAAGTTGAGTGTATATTTTCTTTTTAAAGGCTACTTTTGTAAGTTGTAACATTTGTTGTTTTTTGTCATAAGCACTTAGTTTATCAACCTTACTTTGGCTGTTAAATTTAATTGTACTGTCAAAAGCAGCAACCTTAGTATAAGTAGATGCATATTTTCCTAGGACCCTTCCAAATAATTTATTCTCATTTATTCTAAACGCTAAATGCTTTACCAGAGAGAAAAAATATATTGTACTATGATCCTTCCGTTGCCGTGATCATCTCTGACTGTAGGCAATCCCGAAGTTCCACTTAACTGCTCCTTCTAATTTATCCTTAGGTAGTCCGTTCCCTAAATTAAGAGTATATTCTACACCCCGATCAAAATGTCCTTTAGTTAGAACCCAATTATCTAATCCTAACTCATTTTGTCTAGTCCAATCCTTAGCAAGACTAGGTCCGATAAAATAGACATCTTTTAAGTAGACTTCAAGTAGTATAACTTTTACCTTAGATAAAGCGGCTCGAAGATAATTTAGAACATCTAAGTTAATCCTAAAAACTCCTTCTAGCAAAGATGCTGTGTTCAGCTCAGGGCTTTCCCCCTTGCCTAACTTTGATGCCGAGATTATACAAAGGAAATAATCCGTATAAGCAGTCACGGACGTTCGGCGCACTAATTGATTATCTGCAATATACTGTACACCTGGACCACTAAGCTCCATCCTGATTAGTACAGAAAACGCTGTACCTAATAACCCCGAAAATAGTGCAAAGATTAAATACAACGTTCCAATATCTTTAGCATTAGTAGATAAGAACCACCGTTCAAACCACATACTAATAGAGGATTTCAACCCCTTATTTGTCACATCTTCATCTATGTGCCTATCCTCCAGATCCTGAACGATACACACAAGAATAAGCCTTCTTCATATAATAAATTAAAATTTATTAAAAAAAGTATATCATTAATGTATTTCATTAATTTATAGTTATAAAAAAGAAGCTAGAGTATTATTCGAATATTTCATAAGATTATGGAGGAATCGAACCTCATACTTAAGATCTGCAATCAAAGTGTAGACCTACTACATCATAATCTTTATTAATTTATAATAAATAAATTAATAGTAAGTAAAAAACCAGAAAATGTTGTGTATATTTATCGGCTCTGCTGTAAAAAAATAAAATATTCAATAACCCTTAAATAATGAAGAAATTATCTTTAGGTTTTTTTTTAGGTTCAGGGTCAGCCAAAGCTAAAAAAGATATTATTTATCATTTCTTCTAGATAACTCATCTTCTAAATCTGACTTACGCTGGTTTCACTCTTGCACTTCTTCATCAGTATCTAAATCAGGTATAAGATCATCTATATTATTTATAAAACTTCTTATAGTTGTAGTACTTAATTCTCTAGGTTCTCCTGATCAAAGATCATCTGACATACCAACACTACTTCTACCATCATCATCGCTTTCTTGTTCAGAAATATCAC
>JAJTTP010000049.1:0-23716 GCA_023313575.1 Eutypella sp. D-1
ACATTGGATTTTTTTTTTTATACAGAGAATTCCAATGCAACTACCGTCTACTCGTTGCTCTTTTACAACTTCTAACATATTATTATTTCTTATATGGACGCATATATAAGAAATAATCTCGGAAGCTGACTTAGATCCGCGATTTACCCTGCCCTTTTCAGGTATATTTTGAAGTATTACCATACACAGATAATTAATCTGTCCACTAATAGTCTTTCAACCACAGCTTGGTCTCAAAAGCTCCAGGCGTTCCCCGGAATTTGATAGTTTCTCCCACATAAATGATATCCAACATCATAAGGTAGGTCTTCGAATTATGGCTGCTTCTAAGCCCATCTCCTTGTCGACTTAAATATAAACATTCTTAATTTCACTTAACAATAATTTCGGAACCTTAACTCTTGTTCTGGGCTGTTTCCCTTTTGACATACACAGAGACCCTTGCTTCTGTACTATTAAGCAAAGATCCTCTCCCTAAACAGTTCAATATTTGAACCATTCCCCTTAGACAACAGGTTTATGTTACATTATTAATTATGTCCGTATACACCTGGCTTCATCTATTTAAATTTGAAGGCTAACGTAATTATAGTATAATTGTTATTTATTACATATGTGTGTATATACTGCACCTACTAATTTTCTGTAACACGATAAAGCCCCTTAACGAGACTTCCTCTCTTAATTGCGTGTTCGTATAGCTTGTCTTTTTACACCTAAATACTCTCCTGCTTGAGTTAATGTTGGAAAATCTACTACTTCATTAGTTTGAGTATTTAAAAGTGAAAACAGGTACTCCCTCTCGTTCCGTAGTTTTAGCTTTTATGTTAGCTAAAGCTTCTGGTGAAAGAGGATTATCTTTTTTATAATTGGTTGTAGCTAGAGATAATTTATCTCTAGTTTCCTGGCTAACAATTTTCCCTAAGTGAGTTAAAGATAATATATCTTTATGCTCCTGCGAAATCTTTTTTAATTTAAATTTAGCAATGTTCTCAGGGCTATGCTTAAAACCTAACAAGGAATAAGCAGTTGTTAATATATTATACTCAGGTTTTATTAAATCCAAATAGTACTGCTCTCTTGCAACTAGCTCATCTGCTCTACAATATTCTAAAATCTCTAAATCGAAATTATCGTACCCGTATTTTAATAAAGCAGCATGTATAGGCCTAGGATTTCTATATAGTTCACTTTTTTTGAAGTAATCACCTATTCTTTTTGATAAATCTAAACCACTACCCACATACGTATTATTATTTAATTTATTAACTCAGTGATAAATACCTGATTTATTTTTGTTTTCAGTTAAAATCGTATTTTTGCTCAATAAAGCATTTTCATAACGTTTAATCGGAGCCCCAGCTACATTACTACTAGAATAATTGTTTAAAATGTTATTTTTTGTGACTTTTTTTTTTATGTTTTATTTTTATGCCGACAGCCTAGTGTTCGTCTCATACCGAACATGGGTCATGGAGAAAATTAATCTCCAAGCTCATTTCTCAGATTACTAGTGTCTCCACTAGATCCGGCTGAGGATAAACTCTCAACAAGCTGTTAAACATCTACTTTTACAGTACCTTAACCTATTAACCCTGTGAGGATGGGGTGTCAGCCCCGGCGTAGCAGCCTAGACGACTCCAGTCGTCGTCAAGGTAAAAAAAAAATAAAAACCTCAAATTTACAATTTGAGGTGCGTTCCTACTAAAATCTAAATTTAATACGTTTATTTGATATATAACTAAAGATTTTATCGGGCAAAGCCCGATAAAATTAAAAAGTATGCTTTTGGATTTTATTTTTATTCTTTTTTAGTTTTCCTTTTTATCTTCAACTCATTAGTGAAGATAAAGGGGAAAACCGCAGAGCGACCCGATGGGGGTTAAGCCCATGTCAGTTCGCCCTTCGAAAGGCAGTCGCCTGTCGTATTAAGTCTTTTGTAAAAGTCGGCTTTACCTAAATTTATATAAATATGCTAAAAAAAAGGATATGAATAAAATTACTTTAATGCCATTGCATCCTCTCGGATGAGGCTTGACTATATCTTAAGCATCAAGTTAATATTTTAACTGACACCAACTTACTTCTAGTCGATGAACTGCACACCTATGTGTTACCACAGGCGCTTGGCTGCGGATAACCCATCAATAAAACCTATCAATCACGATCTTACCATACCACGAGTCATTACCTGTGCCATAAGCTATGTCACCATGCTTAATTGGTTGTGATTGCTTTAGGGCGTTCCCGCAATTTGAAAGTTTATAGCAGAAGGTTCGCTTCCACAAAAAGGCTGTATATACAACCTTATCATTCTATGTCTGATAACTCACTATCCATCTTTGCCATTCCGAGTCTACAAACTCACCGATAAAGTCTCTACGACCCCCCGATATATACAAAGTAAAATGCCAATTTCATAATAATAACTTACTAGAAATTTTATACATCTTGCCTGAGATGAAGTTCTGTACCTGCGAAGATGTTACTTGAATTGCCTACTTTTATAGGTTTCGCAGAAACAGATACGCCCTCTTTAGTCATAGACAAAGCTGAGGCCTTCTCCCTAAATAGCTATAAGCTATCCATTTAACAAATAATTAGTATTTTAGTTTATAAATTTATTCAGATTGCGAAGTAATTACATATCTCCCCTTTAAAGGTCTTCCTTGATCTAAGGATTTTCTAATAGCAGTCCGACTTACACCTAAAGCTTTGGCTGCCTCAGTCAAACTCGAATAGTTTGACACTAGAGATGTTTCAGTATCTTTAATGCTTACTACTACACCTCTAAGTTTTACAGCTGCTTGAGATATCTTTGAACGTGTTTCATCTGTCAACTTAATACCTTTACGGATCTCAGAGAATTTTTCACGAAGCTCTGATGATAGCACTCTCCCTGTAGCCGCCTCAGATAAGTTTTTACGAGTTTCCTCACTTACTTTTCGTTGTTCCATTCCCTCCGGGAAAAAAGAAATAGTTTAATGTTTCTTCACTATGTTTAAAACCTAAAAGAGAACCAGCTTGATTTAATATATTATACTCAGGTTTTAACAAATCTAAGTAATATTGTTCTCTATTAACAGGGTTAGCTCCTTTTTCGCAATATTCTAGTATTTCTAATTTAAAATTATCAAATCCATATTTTAAAAGAGCGTAATGAATAGTAGTTTTACTATAATTCAACTGTCTTAAACTATAGTATTTATAGAGTCTAGTAGCTAAATCTACAGAACTACCTATATATGTTTTACCATTGATTCTATTAACTCAACGGTAAACAGCCGCTTTCCCTTTATTCTCTGAAAAAATACGGGTTTTATCTATATCACAGTTATGGTAAGTAACCACCGGTTTTACCGTTGACTTATTCATTGATTTATTATTAATTGAATTTTCCATGTTTTTATTATTATTACAAAAATTAGTATACATACCCACTCAATAAAACCCAGGGTTATTAAGGAGTTATTGTCAGCATATTGACTCACCTAGTGTCGTCGAACAATTTAATTCTATCTCTTATTTACTATGCTAGAACTAACTATGCTTCAAAAAGGCTTAATTTATAAGTTTTTATTGAAATTATCCCCCTTTACAGGACAACCGGAATAGTTTGTTTATACTTAACTTATTAAGGTGTATATGAAAATACACCCCAGTTGCCCCAGTATGCTTACTTATTACCATAAAGTATAGACTTTATTTCTACTTTTCACAAAGATAGTATAGACAATTCTTGATTTCACTTTATTGTAGGTATGTATTTAACGCTAGTCTCAAAAGAGAGAAATGCTGCAACCCAGATAATGCAAACGGCGCAATGAAAAAATACTAATTATTCTGCATTCTCTCGAATGGGGCTTGACTATATCTTAAGCTTGCGCCAACCAACATCTAGTCGATGAACTGCACACTTAGTGAAGATAGATAAACAAGTTCGCTACTAATTAAAAAAAAACTAGCGTACATTTTTTCCAATACTTGATTTATATTCACCTAAGTGCTTGGCTGCGGATTACCTATCATTTATCTTTTACGATTTTACCATACCACGAGTCATTACCTGTGCCACGAAATAAGTCACCTTTTTCGTTTGGTTGTAAAAGCTCTTAAGGCTTTCCCGCAATTTGATGGTTTTTAGCAGAGGGTTGACCCCTACTCACTGGCTTACTGCTCTAGTAATACTACCAGCTATCTAGGTCAGTTTTGTCTTTCACTATACTTACCATAGTTCTTCGGATATTTGTGCTACAATAACCCGTTCGGACTTTTATGTCTGGATAGGTAGGCTCTCTCAAGCTTTCCCCCCACAAGAACGGTGCGTGAACCTTTCAGCTCACACCGCTCAGGCAACCACTCTCGAAATCTAAGCTCTTTATTATCTAGCTTTTCTTTCTAGCCATATTTAGCAATCTTATTATTTACCCTACATAAACTCGCCCCTATACTACTAAGGGTAAAAAATAAAACGGTGTCACCGATTCTTTAAGTCAGCAACCTTTCGGTCTAAGTAATTGATTAAAGCTAAATTCTAATTATGATTGATGATTAATGAGATACACCTTATATCCCACAGGCTCCTAAAATGCGAGCAAACTTTAACGGGTCTAAATGTAACAGCTATATTAATAGAAACTACCTACCTCTATTCATTTGAGATTTTACAGCTAATATTTTTTCTAACCCCGATTTACTAAGATGTGCCTTGTTTTTCATTAACTCAGCTACCTTCTGGAAATCTGCAAAATCTAAAGCCTTTGATCCTAATATAGGGTGTTTTTCAAGAAAAGGAACTATTCTTAATATTAGATTTTCAAATTTAGCTACACTAAACTCTACCACTGAATCACCTGATTTTTGTACAGAACCGCAATCAAAATAAGCTACTAAATACCTCAGAAGGTCCAAATCACGGTTATGTTGAGCAATTTTAAACCGTAAAGAAACCCCTACTCCGACATTAGTATTAGCTTTATAAGTAACAACCAAGAAGCAACCTTCACCTGTAATAAATCCTGCTAATCATTCAGCATCTTTTATATAAACATTTGGAACTGAAGGTTTAATAGCAGGAACAATATCAGGAAAACTAACCTTTAGTTTATCAGATAGCCCTTTATTTAAAGAAGCCCTGATGCTAACTATCTTTAGTAGCCCTTCTTCAGTTAAATGCTCACGGTTAGTCATAAGTTGTATTACAGATTTAAATAATAAGAAATCTCCTTGTTTTTTAGAAACAAGAGGATAATTTTCAAAATGGTTAACTATAATCGATATATCCTTTAGAGAATTGACATAATATGCAGCTTTATCTTTAAAAATTCTTATATTCCCCACATTAAAGAATTTTTGTATTAACCTTAATAGCTCTAACTCTTTTATATGTAGCTCAATTTTAAAAGAAAGCTGAACTTCCCATTTTGTTTTAAATCTGGCGTTTTTTATTACACCTATAAAAAAACAACCTTCAGCGTCTGTAAATCCAGTTATAAATCAAGGACTCAGAGCTTTAGTGACTTGATTCTCAGTTAAAGATTCAGTTACTGTACTATAACAATGTGAAAATAAATGCTTAAATTGCATCTGTCTATATAAGTGTTTAATAAATATTACGAAGACTTGATTAAATAATAAATTAAAAAGCGAGTAGAATAATAATCTACGATTATTCCCTGAGTAACTCAAAATATATCAATTAATACTTGCGCTTGATTTTGCCCCCGTAGTAAGCTTTGGCTATTTGCTTAATCCGTTTCTCCCTGGTTTGAAGTCTGTCGGAAGGCCTTTTATCTCCCGAGGGAAGTATTTCAACTCGCTTACAGAAATGTTCATCTAACCGTATACCTCCGTAACCTTTATGAGAGGCACCGTTTCGCTGGATGATTTCTTCTCTTGCCATGTTTCGCCATCAAACGGATTAATTTAGTTCTTCATCATATTCAGGTGTAACGGTTTTACCATTACTCGCGGATTGTAAGAGAACTATTACAAGGGTATGCCCTCGATCCTACAGGGGTGTCAGCCCGATAAAATCGTTTACCATTCGATGGTTAGGTCTACATATGTTACCCCTTGTATTCATACCTCTTATATCATGTTAAATTTCAATGCTAGCCCCCCCCCTGGATAAATTTTACCGGAGGGATAAGGGGCTAGGTTTCATTTGTAAAATGTTTCATTTGTAAAATGTTTCATCAATCATAATTTAGAATAGTATTAATCTACTCTATCGCGATCATTACTCACGCGCATTCGCTTTTTAAAGACTCCTCTACCCCCAGTCCGTTACATTGTTTTAGTTATTATACAATGCCTCTTAATAATTATGACGAATTTACCATAAATAAGTGGACTTGGGGCTTACCAAGTTCTGTATGTACCACTTTAATCTTCAACCTTAGGAGGTATGCTATACGATGGAGTAGCTCGGTATCTAGAATTAACTAAGGATCGTAATTAATTCCCTACTCTTCTAATAAATTAAGTTTATAGTATTACCATAAGCAAAATTACAACTCTCTAAATCCCCTATTAGTTTATATCATAAAACACCGTCTCTTCGCATACTTTACTTTCGTTCTCCATAGTTGGGATAATTTCAGCCTAATATTTATTCAACATACCCTTTCCACTAACTTTACCTTGTTTTAGCATGGTAAGCCAAGCTTAAAAAAATACATTATCTATCACGGCTTAGCACTTTCAATTCACTTATCTTAATAATTAATAATCATATAATTTAATTACCATACTATTACGCATATTAAGATAAACTTCTTTCCAGCACCCGTGACCAGGCTCGGGGACTAGATACATTCCCGGTGGAATCTCACCACATTGATACATACAACTTCTTGTCACACAATCCTGACTATAGTAAGATCACCTAGCTTCGGGTCTAACTTTAGACACTAATGCATTGATAATCATCGGTTTAACTACGCGAATAGCTCGCATCTAATGTTAACTTGGTGACCCATTATGCAAAAGGTACACTCTTGCCTTAGCTCGAGCTGCTTATAAAACCACTAATTCACCCGTTCCCTCACGGTACTTCTTCACTGTCGCTTATGTATTATATTTAGCCTTAGAGGAAGGTTCCCCTTAATATTTAAACAGGTTTGTGTCCATTTTACTTATTAATACTACGTATAGGCTACTCTACTTTCATTCACACTAGTTGTAGAATCTCGTTTGATTTCTTTTCCTGAAGCTACTAAGATATTTCAATTCGCCTTCGTTTATTATTTAATTTCTCTAAGAGTTTATATGTGTTCCCAACACATAACTTATCTAAGAATGTGTAAGGAACACCTAACTTTTTTAATCACTCGACCACTCTTTAATACATAGCTTCCGATAGGGATCCCTAATAGTCTCTTTGTATACTTATTTATATTATATATAAATATTTTTCTATATCTAGTACACTATATCACTATAAATCTTTAGTTTCGGGTCACTTCGAATCGAACGAAGTAAATCCTCTACCCAAAAGAGGCGCTTAACCGTCCAGCCCTGACCCGTTATTATAAGAACTAGCAATATAAAAGTAATATTTATTTAAAGAACGCCGTTCTTTATTCCATATTTTTTATTTAATTTGTTTAGTACTTATGTTATTAGATAAATTTATATATTCTACGCCAAGTCTACTTGCCTTCATTCAAGGTATATTTTTAAAATATACCTTGAATGAAGGCATAGATATAAAGATTATAGGAATACCTCTACTTTATTATATTTATTTGAATTAATAACGTAACACCGATTAAATATAAGTAAAATATCTTACAATTTTACTTAATGAAGATATATCACATATTTGAGTCATTTTTAATTAGTTTATCCTGAATTTTCATCTATCTAATAAAAAGAAACTATAACCTTTAACAATGCCCCTAGCAGAGAATAGGGGATTCGAACCCATGATGGAACTGATCCATAACTATTTTCAAGATAGCCACCTTAAACCACTCGGTCAATTCTCTTTATTGGTAACTATATCACTATATATTGTTTGCAATAGATCTCTTTTATTTAAATATAAGAGTAGATATACTAACTACCACTAATTATTTATTATTATTTATACATTAATTCCTCAGTGAATCGAACACTGATCATATTCTTATCAAAAATACGCTCTACCGCTTAAGCTAAGGAATCTTATACACATAGACACTTATGTGTATAATACTTTTAATATAGTTAACTAGCGTTTTAATTATAATCTACAGCTAAAAATTCATTTTTCTTGATATATACCCCGAAAAGAATTGGTTTATTCTTAAGTATTCTATTATAAATCAAAGTACGTGAAGCATTAAAAAATTTAGCACAATCCGAAACTGAAAAAAATGTTCTAACAACAGTTCCATCTTGTTCTTCTAATTGGATGTTTACTTGTTTTCCTACTCCAACCAATCTATTTAAAGATTTTATTATTTTTCTATCTCCTACAATTTCATAATTAGAAGACCCTTCTAATAACTTATTAACATCTTCTAACAATTTATCTCTATCAACCTTAATACCACTACTATTAGTTGATAAACGATAATTATTCATTTGATTAGTAATATCACTTAAAACTCTCTGCGTAGCACCCCTCTTCTTAGTAATGATGACCTCTTTCTTTTAATTTAAAAATAGTAACTCAATCTTTAAAATCTAATTCTTTTTTAGAGTATCACTCTAAAGAACAAAAAAAAATGGAATTAACACATCTTTAATGTAATTTGTTTGAGTTATAACTAATTGAATCACTTGTTTATGTTTAATACCCTTAGGTTTATAAAGAGATTTTTCTACAACATCTGATTGATCATCACCGGATAAATTTAAAAAAAATTATTTAATAGCATCCATTAAAACCTCATCCATATAAGATTGACTTAAACTAAATATTAATTCAAATTTATTAGATTATCTTATAACTGAAAATGAACCTTCCACGTTATTTTTTTTTATAAATCTAAAGCTTTTTTAAAATATAAAAAATTAAGATATTTAGTTGAATTTAAAGGCCGGTTAGATAATAGATCCACAATTGTTTGTAGTTATTCAAGTTTTGAAACAATAAAAGTACAATTAGCCCAGAAACATATACTTTACCTATACCTAAAGTTTGACAGTCCAAAAGAAGTTTATCGCAAATGTATATCAAACCTAAAACTAAAAGTTGTATTTTTTTTTTTTATTTATATAAAAACTACCTTCTCCATCTATTAATCCACAAAGTCATTCAATAAAATCATCCTTTAAAGTAGAAAGTACTGCAATTTTCGTACTATATCTTCTTACAATATTTAAATTAAAAGGATTTGAATATTTATCATAGTAATTAACACTTAAAACTGGACACTTTAAATTATATTTATTCTTAAAAAATACCATTCTCATTACTTTTAATATCAACAATAAACTATTTAAGAACCCCAGTAATATATTGAAACGTACAAAAAAAGCCAAACGACATCTACAAACAAACTTATAATAATTAAATTATAATTAAAAACTTTCAATTTGATATCCACTAGATTATAATTATAATAACCTTTATAAACTTCGACTGTACATTCGCGAGCATTTCAGCTCTACGTAGATGATCCAGTCTGTAGCGATGTTTATAGCCACCGACGGTCTTCAACTAAAGTAGAAAAACCTAAATTAGTTATTAACCGTTTTAACCTTATCAAATCATTAAAATTATAATGTTCTTGCTATAACATTTTATCCATTAAATTTTATTTCCTTATAATACAGACAGATATTAATAGGATTAACAATTAGGTGAGATTTTACTCACGACACCTTAGAGATGTCAGTATAATATAGCACCTTCAAAACCCACGTGATGATTATCAGTGACATGATAACTATATATTCTTCAAAGTGCTACTGATAAGAATGCCGTACCTATTAGCACGTGAAACCCATGAACAAAAGAAATTATTCAAAAACTCTCGTCTTTGTTTAGACAATGTCATCAATACAATATGCCATATATTGTAAAGCAAGATTTTTTGTCGTTGAATCTTCTAATACTGATATTTTATCGTAACATCTAATATTAGGTTGATTGCAAATTGTCTAATAATTTATAATATTAACTCTTATTATGTAAAGTGAACTAATAAATATAAATCCTATTTAGATTTTCATGCGATTAACCTTGTTTTCTATTTATGATATAACATAATTTAGTTGTATTAAGTCCTCACTCGTAAAGCGAAAATTACACATACTTCTAGATAAATTAAAAGAACGTGCCTCACACTTAGTTTATCCTATATAATTAAATAGGGCCTTCATGAATTTTTCATTTATTTTTTTTCTCCCACTCTTTTTATAACGCTAGGGTTACGTTATTTATATTTAATTATATATTCTTCCTGTATTCATTCCTGATTTAAAAGATTTTATTTTCTTAAGACCTTCAGGAGTTAAATGACCTTTGTCTGCCATAATCTTAGCTACTTCACAGAAATCTTGAAAATCCATAGACTTTACTCCGAGTAAAGGATAGTTATGGAAAAAAGGAATGATCTTGTGAATAAGATCGCTAAATTTATACACAACAAAGGTTACTCCATTTGACCTGGTTGAAACCTTCTCTATATTACCACATCCTAAATAATCCATAAATTTTGTTAATAAAAACTCATCCCTAATATGTTGAGAGATAGAAAAAGATATACCTACTCTGAAGCCCACAGAATAAGATTTAGATTTGGTTACATTAACATAAAAACAACCCTCCCCATCTACAAAACCTGCTAATCAATTAGGATCCATTACAACAGCTGAATTTACTTTTGGCCGCAGTTCAGGTATAACAGTTGGAAATTGAATTGTTAATTTATCGGATAAACCTGAATTCATTGAGGCTTTAATACTTACAATTCGGAGAATTCCATCTAAATCCTTGTGAACTTTACTATTTAATAAATTAATAGCTTGCTTAAATAAAAGGTAATCTGCATTCTTTTGAGTAATTAAAGGATATTTATCAAAATGAGGTATAATAACATTAACTATATCTCTCAAAGACTGAACACTATAAACTACTTTATTTGAACTCTCATATTCGCTGATTATACCTATACCAAAATAATACTTTATTCTCCTTAACAATAAAATATCTCTATAGTGTAACTCTATTCTAAATTCAGGTACAACTGTTCACCCAGATTTTAAAGTACTTTTCTTAGAAAGTTTTATACTAAAACTTGATTCAGCATCGGCAAACCCAGTGACTCAGTAAGGGGAAAGTGGAAATTCTGCAACATTTATACGCGGTGAAGCGGTGCTATATAACCTTTTATTAACAAAGTTGAAATAAGAATTATAATAAATATTAACATAATAATTGAAAAAAAAACAAAACTTGCAAAGAAAGCCAGTTGCAAAGAAAAAGCTAGTACCGAAAATACCATCACTTATAGTGAAAGATGAAACACTATATTCTATTCCTTGGACAATTATGTTATCATAAGGCATTTAATCCTTATCTCAATAATTCACATTATTGTTCAGACTATGCCATCTATACAATATGCGATATATTGTACTACAAGATTTAAATAAAAAGGGGGTTTGCTTAAAAATCCGGAAGATAAAACTATAAATTCCTGAATTATCTAATACCTTTACCTGCCTTCATAGTTTAAAGGCGATAGGGTGGTAATCCTTTTTAAATAGTCGTTGAACCTACCTATACTAAAATTATTAATAAAGTTAATATAGGTTTGGCTGCAGATACTCTTGTATATTCTATTAATCAACACTAGTGAAGATAATACACTACTGTTACATACAAGATTTCCATGCAATTAACTTTGTTTTATCTGTCTAATTCATGTATAAAATCTGAAATTACTCTATAAATTCTATACATCCATATAGACAGGGTCTACGATTTACTTTTTTTTTACATACTAGGGGCTTTTATTCCTAAATAACTATATTCTACCTTTATTCATTCCAGATCTTATCTTCTTAAGGCCTTCAGGAGTTAAATGAGATTTATCTTCCATAATTTTAGATACCTTATAGAAATCTAGATAATCCATAGACTTTATACCATGTAAAGGATATCTATCAAAGAAAGTAAGTATCTTATCAATAAGATCGCTAAATCTATTTATAACAAATCTAACTTCATTAGTCCGGGTTGAAGATTTTTCGATCTTACCACACCCCAGGTAGTCAATCAATTTAGTGAATAATAGCTCATCTCTTACATGTTGAGTTATAGAGAATTGCATAGAAACCAAAAAACCTGAAGGAGTTTTAGCCTTTTGTACTTTAACATAAAAATAACCCTCTCCATCTACGAAACCTGCCAGTCAATTAGGGTGAACAAAACCCGCCAGTCAAAAAGTTAAGATAATTAACTATTTATTCTTCCAGTAATCATCCCAGATTTTAAAGATTTTATCTTACGCATACCCTCCAAAGTTAAATGAGATTTATCCTCCATAATCTTAGCTACCGCGCAGAAATCTCTTAAATCCAAAGACTTCACACCCTGTAAGGGATATTTTTGGAAAAAAAAGGGATTATCTTACCTAGAATATCTCCAATTTTCGTTACAACAAAATCCATTTCATTCGATCTAGTTGATGGCTTGTTGACTCGTCCACATCCTAAGTACTCGATTAATTTAGCCATTAACAGTTCATCTCTTCTATGTTGAGTAATATAAAAAGTCAATTTAACTCTCACACCAGTCGAGTAATTTTTATCTGCGGAAACTAAAACATAAAAACAACCTTCTCCATCTACGAAACCTGTTAATCAGTTAGGATGCGGTATAACAACATCAGAATTAACTCTTGGACGTGGATCGGGGATGACTGTTGGGAATTCAGATAAGATCGCTAAAGATAGCCCTTTATTCATTGAGGCTTTAGCACTCAGAATTTGCATTATACCTTCTAATTCGTGGTGTGCTTTTCTATTTAATAAGTCAACACCTTTTTTAAATAAAAGGTAATCTGCCAGTTTGTGAGTAACTAAAGGATATTTATCAAAATGAGGTATAATAACGTTAGTTATATCTCGTACAGAACTAACAGTGTAGGTTATGACGTTCCTGTCTTCACGTTCACGAATAGTACCAACACCAAAGAAGGAATGTATCCTTCTTAATAACGCAGTATCTTTACTATGCAAATTAATAATAAAATCGGGTCTTACTGCTCAACCTGCTTTGGATTTACTACTTTTAAACATACTCAGAGAAAAGCTTGACTCTGCATCTGCAAATCCAGATACTCAATAAGGACAAAGGTTAGATTCTGATACTACATTTGTAGAATATAGTCTTTTTTCTTCTAGCGAAGCAACCCGCACAAAATTAACTATAGGACGAGGAACAGGTTGGACAGTAGGAAATTGAGTTATTAATGTGTCGGATAATCCTCAATTCATTGATGCTTTAATACTTACAATTTTTTGGATACCCTCAAGATCAGATCTCGCTTTTAAATTCAACAATTCAATACCTTGTTTAAATATTTTTTCCTTTCTCTTCAACGAGTAAAACGAGTGAAGAGAAAAGGAAAAAAGAGACAGGCGCGAAGATAATCAGCCTTCTTCTGGGTTATTAAAGGGTATTTATCAAAATGAGGTATTATCACATTGATTATATCACCAAGAGATTGAACACTGTAAACTACTAAATTTTTGCTGTCATATTGATTAATTGTACCTACACCAAACCCCCGCAGTAAGAATGCAGCGGGGGTTTAAAAAAGGACTGTATTTTTCTTAATAAGTCTCGGCAGTGTAAATCTATTCTAAATTCAGGCGACACATTTCATCCTGATTTTAAGCTATTTTTTTTGCCATTTTTAGGCTAAAGCAAGACTCAGCATCCGCAAACCCAGTTACCCAATAAGGACATAGCTCCGTTTCTTTTATCTTAACACTCTCCATAGATAATCATCTCTTACTCGATACTAATGAAAATGGAAGAGGAACTGTAAAAGGAGTGCGTCCAAGAGCTCCCGATCTTTTGCTAATACTGTTAAAGGCTTTGTCTAAATAAATAGGCTTCTCTCCAATTCTTGTGATAGTTTTTAAGGTAGAATAATTATTTGGCGACCCTCAGCTACCTAGATTAAAAAAAAAGTAAATAAGAGGTTAAACCTGTGAAAATTACTGCCAATAATATAGTAGCTATAGAACCATATAAAGCTCCTTTTCTTTTTCCTTGAATTAAAGAATGATGAGCATATGTTACTGTAACCAAATCTCAAAATAATAGGTTATTTATGCTATTATCTATGTAATTAATATTAATTGAAATATTTACCCTTAATATAATATAACTTGTTAATTGTAAATTTAATATTAACCCTTGTATCTCATTTTTCTTTTATGAGATGAGATTTCGACTGTACATTAAGCAGCATTTCAGCCACCCATAGTGATCCAGTCTGTCGCGATCTCTATAAAGACCGACGGTCTAAACTTGTAACATTGGTTGTTGACCGTGACACCATCACCTATAAATTAATTGATGTATTAATTTACAAAATATTTTGAATATTTTATTGCTTAAAATAGTATTTTTTTTTATAGAATTGCATACTATACTACAATAGGTTCATGAAAAAAGATTTAACATATAGAATCTTTTGTATATACGCCCTAGTTGTATTTATCCTATTTCCATATTATTTAATTTATATAAAAAATAAGGGTGCATAAAAGGTGAAACAAGGGGTGGGCTTCGCCCCTCAAAAGATGTAAATTAGATTTAGGTATGTATATACCATATTGATTGATAATTCCTGTTTTAACTATTGAAACCTTTAACTTATATTTAGTGGTTAGAATATGTACTAGCAATTTAACTTCAGATAGAGTAAAATTATCCGTAGACAATTTTACTCCCCTATCCTTAATTCAAGTCCCATCATCCATTATTCATATTGCTAAAGCGATAGGAGATAAGTAATGTTCTATTCAACCAGGGAGAGCTTTCTTACCTTTACTATAAAATCCTTCATATATTCAGTCAAAAGAACTAAAAGTAAAAGTACGGAATCTGCAATAATAAACTAACTTACCGTGCCCTCCTGATCTACTTTGAATTTGAGGTATATTTTCTTTACAATAACCATGTTTAAATATATGTGCGTGAAGCCATATTAAATATTCAATATGATCTCCTTTTTGATAAAAAACAAACCTATACCCATCTTTACTTTTTTCCATAGAACCATCACCTAATAAAGATCCTAACAGAATACACAATATTTCATAATTATGAGGGCCTATACGTTTTAAAGAAGATATTCTACTAGAACTAAAAAGTAAAGGTAAAACAGGCAAAATAGATGAATACATTCTCTTCTCATTTAATGGTTCTACTATAGATTTTTTATATGTAGTCTTTTCCCACTTTGGGAGTCTAGTTGCTCCACTTGATAATAGTATTCAACTCTAATTAAATAATAAGGTATAAAACTTAAAATTGTTCAGGAGTTATCACCAACATGCTATGGCTATCCCGCTGTGCAATGCATGGGATTTTCTTACCTCTTTACGATATTTGCACTCGTTATAGAGCCCGATTGTACATTTGGACGGACATTGCAGCCCAACCCTGGGGAACCAATCTGTAGCGACATTTACAACTGCCGACGGTCTAAGACCAAGAATGTCCTTGACCGTTTCCACCTAATTTATCTATGGATATAAAACTGTTTGATTGTAATCTTACTTCAATTTCTTACTTTAACTTTTAGGTTTTAAGACTCCTAGTCTTTTAATTTTATAACCTTTCAATTCGACTGAATCTTCTAAATCTTCGATATCTAAACGTCTTTGTAAAGTATTAAACCCTACATTTATAAATTCGGCTGCTTTAGCTAAATTGGGCATCACTAAAACTTCTCCTGATGGTTGAATAATTTCATAAACACTACTACTTGAACGATTACGTATAATCTTATTCGTATCTATATCTATTTGACGGCCATCCTTAAGATGTTTAATACTTGGCATAGCGTTAATTAGCAAATTTATTTCCTCTTCACTCAAAGATTCAACAGATCCTGAGTATGTAGATAATCTAAAATTATTCATAGTATAAGACAATTTCAAAATTAACGATTTAGTTATTTCTTTTCTATGTGCTCCTATGTAAATAGCATTGCATATAATTTTAAAATCAGCAAAATCCAACCCTTTTTTAGTTATAAATATATCTTCATAGAAGAAGGGTACTAAATAATTATTTAAAAAATGTACATTTTTTATGACTAATGATACAAGAGGTTTACTTTTACCTCTATACTTTTCATAACTTATCATAATAATTTGTGTAGATTTTAACTTATGAATAGAATATAAATCAAGATCCAGGTTATTTTCTAAATATTCTTTAATTTTAATCAAAACCGGAAGTTGTGTTTCTGTTAATTTAATAGAAAAGACAGGATCCATTGTTCTTCTTTCCAAGCTAAATGAACCATCTCCTTCTATAAACCCTAGTAATCAACTTTTAGTTATAATTATTTCATGATTTATTACCATATTATAATCTTCACGGTTATAATTCATGTCATTTTTTAACTCTATTATTTGAGCTATTAATTCACCCGTCAAGTTATTTCTATCAGTGTAAAGAATAAAGGCTTTTTTGAAAGCTAAAAAATCTAAATATTTGCTTGTATTTAAAGTATAACTATCAAAAATAGAAATTAGTTTAGAAATATCGTCCTTTTTAGATATAGTCAAGATTTGACTATCTTTAGAAGCATATATAGACCCCATATCTAATTTACTTTGAATGTAATGTAAAGCATTAAAATCATCTTTGTGCAATCCTATTTTAAATCTAAAAGAGAAACCTTCAACTTTCCCTTTATTAAGAATCTGAGTTATATTAAACATACCCTCAGCATCTGAGAACCCCACAAACCATTTATAAAATTCATCCAAGTCTTTAGGGTTTACAGTGTTAAGGTGATCGATGGAATTATTTTGATGTAGTGATGTACACAGTGACAAATCACTATTAGTACATAACACGAGGATCGAAGCCTCCAAAGATGAAATAAAAAGCATAATTAATATTTGCCCTAAGATTTCAAGATAAGTATAATTAAAAGTTAAATTTTGTCCATAGAGTGTGACTCTCACTCACACAGCAATAATTTCTCAAATATCTGAGAAACTGACATGTTTTACTGTATTAAGTAAAGGTAATTCAAACAACCTAATAGTTTATTTTGTATAGCATAGAGTGATGAAAATGCGGTCTGATAAGACTTAAGAATTTATTTTTAGAACTAGAATTAACATAAAGTCAACTACTCCTACGGAGTAGTTGATGTTTCTAATCCTCAATTATCATTCAATGCAGCTTGTAACACTTTTACATCTTCTAAAGTAAATCCACTTGTATTAAATATATAACCTGATCGATGATCGAACTGTTTTCATTCTAAAAATAAACTAAGAAATACAGATAAGACCGACTAACATCAACTAAGAACTATGCATTCTAAGATGAACGTCCTCTATTCATCCCTTCTTTAATTTGTATGATTTTTTGTAACCCACTCTCAGTTAAATGGGCTTTATTCTTCATTAACTCTGCTACCTCACAAAAACTTTGAAAATCTTTAGCCTTATTACCTAAGAGAGGATGCTTTGACAATAGCGGTATAATATGAGAACAAATATCTGAAAACTTATAAACCACAAAATGCACAACATCGCTAGATTTCACATTTATTGTACCACAACCTAATTGATTCCTAATACTTTCCCATAAAATGAAATCACGATTATTTTGCACCAGGAAGAAATTTAATTCAACCTGATAACCGACATTATATTTTGATGATTTCCTTAATTTTACAAAAAAGCAACCTTCACCTTCTATTAATCCAGATAATCAGCTTAAATTTAAACTATCTAAAGCTAAAGAATTGTTAGAGTCCCGTGATAATGATGGTAGATTCATTTTAGCCTTTAGGTTAATAATTTTTTCTACACCTTCCCTAGTCAAGTGTTCCTTATTATTAATAAGATACACAGCCTCCTTCAACAATTGATAATCTAATCTCTTTTGAGTAATTAACGGGTACTTATCAAAATGCGGAATAATTTTTTCTATTAACTGAGAGATAGAAATTACTTTAAATGTGACATGATCTGTTCCTTGATATACACTTCCTATTGCAGCCCCATTACCAAAAAAAGACTGAATTTTATAAATCAAAGCTAAATCCTTTTTATGTAAATGCAAACTAAATTGAGGAGATACTTTTCAACCTGAACTGAAGGACGTCCTTTCTATCATTTGAATGTGAAAACTACCCTCAGCATCTGAAAAGCCTGTAACATATCAAGGATCTAAAGGCACAGTACTATTTTTTAAATCAACCCCTTCATAGTCAGTCGACACCAATTTTTGTGAAGCAGCAGACACCGAATATGACCTGGAACCACAAAACCGAGACCCGGTACACCCCAAAAAATAAGGGCTTCGCAGAGATAGAATAATAACTTTTAAACCTATTAATGTAATTAGATACACCAATAGAAAAACTGCTACACTGGCTACTACTACTTAGAGTAGCTCGGGCTACAAAAAGTACAAAAAAAAGAAGAATCAAAAACAAACAAATATATAGCAATAGAAAACTTGAAAAACTAATATTATCACCATCATCCATTGCTCAAAACGCTAAACTTTTCTCTGTTAACAAACCACCTATACTTAAAGGTACTATTTTTCTTCCTTCCTTATAGAATAATTTGTGAAGTTCTGTTATAGATGTAAGCTGGCGAGTTGTAAAATAAAGTGAAGATGTGTTAAAAGCCTTTCTTTCTGCAGTTTTTAGACTTACGTTGACTGTACCTAAATATTTAAATCTTTCAAACAAATGTTCAATATATTCTCTGTGAATTATTGATTGTTCAAATCTCATAAAAGCATTTTCAGGGTTTTTTCTAGATATAAACAAATCCCCTAGAATCAAACCAAATAATATCTCATAATCCTCTCTGTTTATTAAAGGAAAACTACTCTTACTATAACCTTTTTTTTAACAGTTATCACCCTTGTACTTTCTGTACTTTTTGAGTAAGATCTGGTTGAAAAGGTAAGTTTTTCAAACTTTCTATTACTATATAACAAGATTAGATCATATCACATATAAATATACCTGAAGATAGCCGTAGGGTAGACTTATTAACATTAAATCTTACAATAATAGCTAACAGTCAACGGAATAACCTCTTAATTATTTTGTCGGTTCACCTTTAAGCATCAGGTAGACAATAATTTATTATCATGCTAGTGGGAATAATCAATTGTATTAAAGGTTACTTCAGATAATTTATATAAGGGCGTTTGATCGTTGAAGTCTAACTCTAAATCTAATCAACCGGCTTTGCTTTTAAATATTTATAATTTAAAGAAATTATACATAATTAAATGCGATTTATAAAAAATTAAACACTAAACCCTATATAGTATTTAAACAGCTGCTTAGATTTATAGATATAACCTGCGGATTGTTTAAAAGATAGTTTATAATATAAACCAGATACCTGTTGTATTATTATTTTAAAGGTCCCCGCAATTTGCCCTTTTCACATCGATCGACCCCCGATGCCCCTTTGAATTCTTACTTTTTTCAAAAGGATTAACTGGGTCTATACCCATAGGAGGTCATTGTGCCCCCAGTTCAACTGTCGGTGTTAGCGCGCTATGAAAAAACGCTCAGAACACACTTAAAAAGAATAAAGCTTCAGTCACTATAAATAAAAGAATACCAAAGTTTAATCCTTTTTGGACTGAGCCAGTATGATTTCCTAAAAAAGTCTACCCATTAGTATATTATCACTACACTATCGGACTATATCATATTTAATGGGTTTGAAAAATAACGCATAAAATTTTTACGTGTAGTCTCTGAGGATCCTACTGGGATAATTATACGTCCTTTGGTTTCCTGCTGATTGTCTTATATTATAAGATTTCCCAGCACATAGTAAAATTTTTACGAGGGCACTTTATAATACATATCTTTTGCTTTATATAAATTTTCCTACCTGTCGCGAAGCCTAGCCTTTAAAAATCCAAATTTGATACGTTATATTTGGTATGTGACTAAGGATTTTAGTTTATTTTTTTTTAAGAGGCTAACCTGTGTAGCATTTAAAAGACAAAGCCACTAAACTTCTGATGCATCTAAACCTATTAAAGATCTAATATCTAATCTCCCTTTTTCAGTAAGATGTTCCTTGGATCTTATCATATAGTAAACAGTACTTCATTTATTATAATTATCTCATTTTTCGCCTAATAAAGGATATTTTGAAAAATAATTTACAAGAAGCTCAATATTATCTATAGACGTCACAGATAAAGATAATACCTCTGAATGTGATTTATTACTATTATAACTTTTCACAGTACATCTTAAGAACGAGGCTAAATTTTCCATAAAAGGGAGCATATTGGAAGATGTAGGCTTATCATATGCACGTTGATCTAACCTAAATTTTAAACTTACACTTTCACTTACAGATCTTTTACGAGTCCCAGACTTAGGTTTACTTTCCACATATTTAATACCAAAATGTCCATCAGCTTCTGTAAAACCTGTAAATCAACTATTATCTCCAAAATTAGAAGTATCTAATAAACTTTCTGCTATATCTAAGGAGTATTTAATATTAAAAGATTTAATCAAATCATTAAATCTTTTATTTTTAGGTGTTCTTAGTTTACCATGCATTAATTTAATACAAATAAGAATTCCTTCTTTATCTCCAATAATATAACGAAGTGTACTATTTCCTGAAGTTTGAAAACGACCTATACCTCCTAATTCTGACTGAAGATAAGCATACATACCTATATTATTAACATGTGAAGTAAACACTATTCTAGGATTAAGTATTCTATTCATTGTTGTAGTTCCTAAAGCAGGAATAGAAATAGATCCATCACCCTCTAGAAGACCTGCTAAGTAATAACCTAAACTATTTTTATCCTTTTTATAAAGGGAAGATTCCCTTTTAGGATATAAGCGTAAATTTGAATTATAAGTACTTAAGGCTTGTTTTACATCTTCAATAGGAATAGCTTTAGCTGTGTTTAAATAAAAAAAATTCAATGTATATTGTATTAACCGCGACGTTACAGTACCCTCACTAACTATATCTCTGAATCAGAATGACATAGATAAAACTAATGACACAAGAGCTAAAAAAAATACATTATGTCCCTGACTAAAACTATGCATAGATAATGCTCCACAACTAGTTAAAGCAAATAAACTAATACTAGTATTCAAAGGTCATGGTGAAGGAGATACTAAGTGGAAAGGATGATTTTGAAAATTACTTCTTACTATTTCAGTCATTTACCTTTATTTATTAATAAATTAAAAGCATACAAAGTATATAATTTAAATTTTTAAGAAAGAAAAGAACTTATTGCTTTGCTTCTTTAAGAAATAGGTGATTCGAACACCCAACCCTCCGTGTGTAAGACGACTGCTCTACCATTGAGCTAATTTCTTTTAGATTAAACTTTTTTAATCTATTAATCTTATCCTATATCCTTCGGTGGCTACGCCCACAGAAGCGATTCATAGGTAAATTTTTCCCAGGTGGCGCAGATTACTAATATAGTTATATTTTATGTAAAGATCACAGGATTTTATTAACCTTTTATCAATTTTTGGATTATTTTAGAGTTATATTTATTAAATGAAAGATTAATAATTCAGAGCTCGCGAATTTATAACTAAAAATAATCCAAAAAAAAGAATAAATAAAGCAAGCTCTGGGGGGTTTACTTGTTATATTATAAATTAAACTTAAAATATACATTGTAATATTTTTAATTATATTTAATTTGTTAAAAAAAAAAAATAATTCCATCTCATATTTATAAATAAAACCACTTACTAATAATTTTTAGTTTTAAACCTACTACAGAAACGAGATAGGTATTGGGGTACTTTACATTAGGATTGTATATCCTGTATCTAAGAATCGCTATTTAAATTATCAATTAAAAAAAAAGTATGGATCAATAAATAACTAGTTATGAAAGCAATAGAACTAAAAATATAAGTGAGAATATAAAATTGAAAATCTCAAATTGATAAACGATAATGGAAAACGGAAACATTTATTCAACATCCTCATAAATTACAACATCGGGTAGGCGAGAGACCCTTCTAAAATAATATGTACACCCTCTTATTAAAGGTCATTTTCTGCGAAGCCACATTTGGGTTAAAAAAAGAAAATCTTCAACAATATAGAATAAATGAGTGAAGATTTTCTTTTTTTTTTCACTGATTGAACTCTTTTAAGCACTTGACCTCCACCTTGGTTTTTAAGGGTATTTTCATTCATTACACCCTGATTATGTAATTCAGCAGTTAACAACTGCTCTTACCTTTTATTGGCTATCTGCCAATGCCTGACTATTATAACAAGTTGAAGATTCATGATATAAAGCATGATATCAACCTTTATGTCGCTTCATTACTCACATATGCTATTTTTGTATTAGCTTCTGCACAATCCTTCTTTAGAATATTCCTTAAATTTTCCCTCACTAATTGCAAAGCTCTTAATTGTTCATCAGAAGACACATCATTTAAAAGACTCAATTGATTATCAATATTACCCAAAACAATATTTAAAGCAATAATAGCTACAGAAGCAACAAATTCAGGCAGTGCTTCCAATTTAAAAGGCATAGCTTTTAAAGTATTATTAGATAAAGGTGGATAATTAATTATTTGTAAAAATTTATAATTAATATTTAGATAAAATACAGGTTTATATATATCTAATATATAATTGAAATACCCTATATAAAAGTGTAACCTATAAATTGTATCATCCCTTGAGTGCTGAATAAGAGTAAAAGTTAAACGAATATTAAACCTGTTTTTACTTATGATTCGGCTACTCCTATAAGGAAATGACCTTATCCTGAAGTAAAAACAGCCAATCATTGAGGGTCTGGTATAACCGGATTTATATTAACAGGTCTAATAACCAGAGCTAATTGAGGGAAAACGGAATTTTTCAGATGTGCGAAGCTACCGGAGGGGCATTCTCATTCCCTAGGCTCTTGCCTAACCTTCAGTTAGCTAAAGCTAAGCCGAAGGCTAGCTTCGCTTATCCTGATCCCGAAGGGATATGGATCGGAAAAAGGAGCCGCAACAAACTTCGAAGAATGTAACTATCGCATATTTCTCATAATTTATATCTCATCCTTAAACCCCTCTTCAGAATATCTAGTTATAGTAAAGAGAGTATCTTTACCTAAATCCATCAGAAACGGTCCATCTATTGTTGCTTCAGTCAACACTGCCCCCCCTTTTTCCAAGAATGCTAATAACTTATGCTACAGTATCATCATTGACTTCACTTACCATAATAACCACTATACTTACATATCCTTGTTTTCCCACAACTAGATTTAAGACATTTTTATTATCCGGATCAAAAGCATAAAGATGTGCACCAATATCCTTATTTGTAATATTAGTGTATACATGAAATTCAAATCTATAAGAATAATTCTTATCCAAATTATATACAATATTCGTAATTTGTGAAATTAATTTATAGGGTGCTTCCACTAGAACTTTTTCTCTTTCTCGTACAATTTGACCATTTATCATAAAGTTAG